>JBBFKN010000052.1:600000-968888 GCA_039654755.1 Calcarius lapponicus | reverse complement strand
CAAGCTCCCTAAAGCCCCTCAGACCCACCAAAGGCCCTCAGACGCCCTAATTCGTCCCAAACCCGCCGCACACCCCCCTATTTCCCGTCAACGCCCCCAACAATCCCCAATTTCCCCTCAGACCCGCCCCAAAACCCCCCCAGTTTCCCCCCGGCCCCCACCTCAGCTCCTCCTCAGCCGCTCCCGCCTCCGCCGCGTGCGGCGGGCTCCCAGCAATGGCGGCGCGCCCCGCCCCGAACCAACCAATCACGACGCGGCTCCCCTCTGCAACGCCGCCTCCCCCGCGCCGCCCCAGCCAATCAGAGGCGAGCCGGAAGCGGCGCCCCCTTCCCCGCCGCCGCCGGGACCCCCCGGGCTCGGGACAGGAGCGGGAGGGGCCTGAGAGGGGGATCGGGGGGGGGCGGGGGGGAGGGTCCGGGGGTCTGGGGGGGCTTTGGGGAGGGGTCCGGGGGTTTGGGGGGGGCTGGGGGGGGCTGGGGAGGGGTCCTGGGGCAATTGTGGGGGGACCTGGGGGGTGCGGATGGGTCCCTAAGAGGGGTCTCGGGGGGAGGGGGGTCGTGGGAGGGTCTGGGGGGTTTGGGGAGGGGGTCGTAGGAAGGGCTTGGCAGGGTCTGGGGGTGTTGGGATGGTCCTGGGGGAGTTTGGGGAGGGCTCTGGGGGGTCCTGGGAGGGTTTTGGAGGTTTTGGGGAGGGGCTCTGGGGCTCTGGAAGGGTTTGGGGAAAGGCTCTGGGGGGGTCTCAGGGCACATCCAGGGCTGGGCCCCACTGGGCTCTGGGGGCAGGTTCCTTCCAGCCACAAGCATTCCAGGGTTCTGTCAGGGGCTCCCTGCCCTTCTTGCCTCTGCTCCCAGCTGCAGAATGTGCCAGCAGAGCGCCTTTGCTGTCTGCTCGGGGAGCCCAGGCAGCTGCTGGAGCCTGAGCCTGCCCTGCACAGCTCCCTTGGCAGGCACGGCAGGAAGCAGCGCCCTGGCAGCCTCAGCAATCGCCCTCTGGCATCTCTGGCACACTCTGCAATGGGCTGCAATTCCAGCTGCCAGCAAGGAAAAGCTGCTCCTGCCCTTCAGGGCCAAATTCTGAAGGGGCCAAGACACAAGGGCAGCAAGATCTTACACAGACATTTCACTGCCCAGCCTCCAGAACTTCATCCAGGGCTGTTGGAGCACCTGGATGGGGAAGAAAGAAAAAAAACAAAAACCTCAGGGGAGGGTCTTTGGCTGGGAGCTGCCCCAGGTAAAGAGAGACCCTGGAAGGGAAAAGGAGCAGGCCAAGGAAGGCAGAATGCGGGGGTGCGGAGGTTCAGGGACATCACACCATGACCAACAGGATCCAGGGAAGCCAAATTTACTATCCCTCACAAGACTATATTTATAATAAATCTCCACTGTCCACACGTCTCTGGTTAATACATGATTGGTTAATCCCAGCTGCTCACACATCTATAATTAGAATGCTTGATTGGATCATCTAATTTTTCACCACATCTTGCTGTGCTCGTCTGGCCCACCCATGGCTCACTTTATTCTGACTTTCCCAAGCTCGCTGACAAACTTGCTGAGTCCTGATGACTCTTCTTGTATCTCTTTCCAGGATATACCGACCCCATTTCTGAACCATGTCCATTATTCATTGTTTGTGAACGTGACCATTGTCCATTAGTACAAGCAGGCTGGATTGTGCATCGGCTGAATATGGCCATTGTCCTGCAAGAACTCCTCAATCTGCAAAAACTCTCAACATGGAACCACACTGAGATGACTGGAACCACACTGGGAACAACCAGGACCATGCTGGGGAGAACTGGGACCACACTGGGGGTAACTGGGAGTGAGTGGGACCGTGCTGGGAGGGACTGGGATCATATGGGGAGTGACTGGGACTAGGAGCAGGGACAACTGGGTTCAACTGGGACCATACTGGGGAGTGTCTGTAACCATAGGGGAGTGATGGAAGCACACTGGGAACAGCTGGGCCCATGCTGGGAGCAACTGGGATCACTCTGGGGGCACTGGCATCAGACTGCAAGTGACTGGGATCATACTGGGAGTGGCTACAATCGTACTGGGCTTAGAGTGGGTGTGACTGGAAACCTGACTGGGGGGGTTACTGGGAGCTACTGGACCCATGGTGGGAGCAAACTGGGGACTTAATTAGAGCAACTGGGATAAAACTGGGGGCAAGTGAACCACACTGAGGTGACTGGGAGTGCCTGGCAATGACTGCCAGAATGTTCAGGGCAACTGGGATATACTGGGAGTGTCTGAGACCATACGGGTGGTGACTGGAACCACACTGGGAGAAACTGGGAATATTCTGGGGGAACTGGAACACGCTGGGGCAAGTGTGAGTGACTGGGGCCCTGCTGGGAGAGACTGGGATCATACTGGGAGTGCCTAGGACTATACTAGGGACAACAGGAGACTGGGAACACACTGGATGAAATTGGGAAGAACTGGGAGCAACTGGGACCATGATGGGAGAAAATTGCATCAGCATAGGAAAGGACCAGGAGGGACTGACCTCATGTGGGAATGACTGGGATCATGCAGGGAGGCAGAGGAAGTGACCAGGATTATACTGGGAACGCACAGGCCCATACTGGGAATGACCAGGCTCATACTGGGAGCAGCCACTGCTGGCTTCGGGACCCCCCGAGGTTCCCCTCGAGGGCCATCTGCAGCTCGGCTTTGGAGCCCTGCCAGCTGCAAACATCCCCCCCAAAAAACCCCAAACCCAGGCACCCCCCGGGACATTTGGGGCCCGCGCTCGCCCCTGCCCGGCCACCTGCGGGAATGGGGGGCGATGCTCCCGGGGCTGCGGCCACTGCAGGGAGCGCCCGGGACACGAGATTCTCCCTCTCCTCTCGTGCTGCGGCCGCTCGGCCTCTTCCTCCCTCCCTCCTCCTCCTGCCCCGTTCCCGAAGGCCGAACCGTGAGGGGAAAGGGGCGGGGAAAGGGCGGGAACCATGAGGGGAAAGGGGCGGGGAAAAGGGCGGAACCGTGAGGGGAAAGGGGGGCGGGGAAAGGGCGGAACCGTGAGGGGAAAGGGGGCGGGGAAAGGGCAGAACCGTGAGGGGAAAGGGGGCGGGGAAAGGGCGGAACCGTGAGGGGAAAGGGGGCGGGGAAAGGGCGGAACCGTGAGGGGAAAGGGGCGGGGAAAGGGCGGAAACCGTGAGGGGAAAGGGGCGGGCTCAGGCCAAGGGCGGCAAACTGTGAGGGGACGCTCTGGGAGGCGGCGCTCTGCAAAACAGAACTGCAACGGACTGAACATGAACGGGAGAGAAATCAGTAAGTCTGAGAGTTTTATTTGCTATCAAATACATCCCACCCAGCCAGCCCCTCACAATCTCCATCCCACTGCTCCAAATTGGGATCCACTTCTCCCAATCTCCTCCCAACCCCATCTCACTTTGGTGGCTGTGCAATCGAGTGACTTTGGTGTGGGATTGAGTTTTTTTGAAGTGGAATTGAGCCCTTTTGAGGTAAGATTGAGATGTTTTCAGTGGGATTTCCGTGGTTTTGATGTGACAGAGTGATCCCTCTTGGCTTTTGGAGTGCAAAGAGATGAAGAATAGAAAAAAATTAAGGTGAAATTAAAAGCAGAAGCAGCCAGGTGTGTTCCCAACATGGATCACAGGGAATGGGAGTGACCAGGGCTGTGCCCAAAGTGCCTCCTGCAGTGGGGGCTGGAGCTGGAGCAGCACACGAAGCTCTTCCCGCACTCGGGGCACTCGCAGGGCTTCCCTTACCGGTGCCTCCGTTGGTGTCGGGTCAAGGTAGAGCTCTGTGAGAAGCTCTTCCCACACTGGGGACACTCGTAGGGCCTCTCCCCAGTGTGGATGCGCCGGGTGCCTGATGAGGTGGGAGTTGTTCTTGAATCCCTTCCCACAGTCGGGGGCATTGGAAGGGCCTCTCCTCTGTGTGACTCTGATAGTGCCGGAGGAGATGGGAGCTGCGCTGAAACCTCTTCCCACACTTGGAACACTCATAGGGCCTCTCCCCTGTGTGGGTCCTCTGGTGCTTGATCAGGTTTGGAGCTCCACCTGAAGCTCTTCCCACACTCCACGCACGTGTGGGGCTTCTCCCCATCATGGAGCTGCTCATGGAGCACCAGCTCCGAGCTCTGGCTCCATCTCCGGGCCGCCTTCCCGGCCCAGGCTGGCTCTTTCCCCCTCAGATCCCCGCCAGCTGCGTTTTGCAGCCCCTCCTCGTGCGGCATCTCCGGGCCTTTTCCTCCCCGTTGGCTTCCTGCGCCGTGGAGCCGCTCAAAACGGCCTCTGCCACCAGGTTCTGCCGCGGGCATTTGTCCTCCCTGCTCTCCATGCTCAGCTCCTGCTCTGGGCGAGGAAGGACAAGGACAGGATGGGATTTGCCTCCGTGCCACAGGCAAGGGCAAGGAGATCCCCCCAGGGCGGTCCCTGGCAGGACGGCACCGCCACCCCCCGATGTCCCCCCGAGGGACCTTTTCCGCTCAGCCTTGGACTTCTTCATTCTCCAAACATCCCCCCCAAAAACCCAACCCAGGGACCCCCCAGGATATCCGGGCCGGGCTCCGCTCCCCGCTCACCGGCGCGATGGGGGGCGGTGATGATCCCACAGGTGGGGCTGCGAATTCAGGCAGAACTCGACCAGACCGCGTGGGTCCGTCTGCTCAGCCTTGATCCGCCTTTGTCCCTCCTCTTCCTCTTCCTCCCACTCCTCCTCTGTCTCATCCCCACCTCCTTCTCCTCCATCCCTCCTTCGTCCTCCTCCTCCCCCCGCACCCCACCTCCTTCACTCCTTTCTCTTCCTCTGTCTTATCCCCACCTCCTTGTCCTCTTCCATCCTGCCCCTTCCATCCCTTCTCCTCCTCCTCCCCCTCCATCCCTGCCCTTCCCTCCCTCCTCCTCCTCCCCCCAGCAGCAGCCCGCACCCTCGGTTGCCCCGTTCCCGCAGCCCTCGCAGCCCGCGGCAGGAGCGGGGATGGAGCCGGGGACAGGTCGGGATGGGGCAGCGCGGGGCTCTCGGGCTGCTCCCCAGCCGCTGCGGGCGGGGGGGAAGCCGGCCCGGGCCAAAGGAGAGGCAAACTGGGCAAACTGGGGGGCTGCACATCCCAACT
The DNA here is from genome assembly GCA_039654755.1 of Calcarius lapponicus. Taxonomy (NCBI): domain Eukaryota; kingdom Metazoa; phylum Chordata; class Aves; order Passeriformes; family Fringillidae; genus Calcarius; species Calcarius lapponicus. The sequence continues at coordinate 963,794 of JBBFKN010000052.1, read as the reverse complement.
GGGCCTTGCTGGGGGACCCCCTGCGTGGCCACTGCCAGCCCTTGGGGCTCCTCTCGGCACATCCGCCAGGGGGGGAACGCACACAGGGCTGGGGGATCCCAGCAGTGGGCAGCGCTGCCAGGGACTGGGCTGGACTGGGATCGGACTGGGAGTGACTGGGGCTGTACTGGCTTTGGACTGACATCATACTGGGATCATACTGGGAGTGATTGGGACTGTACTGGCTTTGGACTGACATCATACTGGGGGTGATTGGGACTGTACTGGGTTTGTACTGACATCATACTGGGATCATACTGGGAGTGACTGGGACTGTACTGGGCTTGTACTGACATCATACTGGGATCATACTGGGGGTGATTGGGACTGTACTGGCTTTGGACTGACATCATACTGGGATCATACTGGGAGTGACTGGGACTGTACTGGGCTTGTACTGACATCATACTGGGAGTGACTGGGACTGTACTGGCTTTGTACTGACATCATACTGGGATCATACTGGGAGTGACTGGGACTGTACTGGGTTTGTACTGACATCATACTGGTATCGTACTGGGAGTGACTGGGACAGTACTAAGTTTCTATTGATATCATACTGGTATCATGCTGGGACTGTACTGGCTTTGTTCTGACATCATACTGGGATCATACTGCCATACCAGGGCAGATTGTGACTGCACTGACGGACACTGGGTCATACTGGGATCATACTGGGAGTGAGTAGGAGGTTCCGGGGGGCAATTGAGACCATGTTAGAGGCAAATGGCATAAACTGGGAGTGACTGGGATGGTGCTGAGGGTGACTGGGAGCAGCTGTGAGCGACTGGAATCATGCTAGGAGAAACTGGGAGGAACTGGGAGTGACTGGCTCCATGCTGGGGGCGATTGGAAACTGCTGGGCTTATACTGGGATGAACTGGGATCATGCTGGAGGTGACTGGGATCATCCTGGCAGTGAGTGCCACTACACTGAGGCTGACTGGGAGTGCTTGGGAGCAAATGGGATCATACTGGAAGGAACTGGAAAGATACTGGAGGGAACTGGGGGATACTGGGAGTGACTGGAAGGAAAGTGAGGGTGAAAGAGAGCAACTGGAACCATGTGGAGCACAACTGGTTCATACTGGCAGGGACAGGGAGCACACTGGGGCTCATCTTTGGATCATACTGGGAGGGACTGGACTAATACTGGGAGTATCTGAGAGTGATTGGGAACATAAACCTGCACATAATCCGCCATACTGGGCCTGACTGGGAGCAACTGGGAGTGTGCTGGCAGCAAATGGCATCATACTGGGACTGACTGGGCTGATCTAGGAAGCAACTGGAACCATGCTGGAGGCAGCTGGGACCATACTGGGAGAGACTGGAAGCAACTGGGATTGTACTGGGACCACACTGGGACAGCTGGCATGTGACTGGATCAAACTGGAGCTTACTGGGATCATTTTTGGGGTTGAAAGGGAGCGACTGGGATCACACTTTGTCCTACTGGGAGTGGCTGAGGGAAACTGGGATGATGCTGTAAGCAAAACTGGAGGAACTGGGAAGGACTGGATGCATGCTGGAGGCAACTGGGATATTCTGGGCATGACTGGGGGATCATACTGGGAGAACTGACACCTTACTGGGGCTACTGGTAGTGTCTGAAAATGACTACAGACATGCTGGGGACAACTGGGATATACTGGGAGTGTCTGGAATCATACTGGGGGTACTGGAACCACACTGGGAACAACTGGGGACCATGCTGGGGAGAACTGGACCCACACTGGGGGCAGCTGGGAGTGGAGTGGGACCATGCTGGGAGGGACTGGGATCATATGGGGAGTGACTGGGACTAGAGCAGGGACATCTGGGTTCAACTGGGACCATACTGGGAGTGTCTGTAACCATAGGGGAGTGATGGAAGCACACTGGGAACAGCTGGGCCCATGCTGGGAGCAACTGGGATCACACTGGAGGTGACTGGAATCATGCTGGGATTGACTGGGAGCATCTGGAATGGTGCTGAAAGGAACTGGGAGGAAGTGAGAGTGATTGGGAAAGAAGCTGGAAGCAATTGGGAATAAACTGGGAGAGACAGGGAGTAACTGGGATTATACTGGAAGCACTGGAATGTACTGGGAGTGTCTGGGAGCAACTGGGATTAGACTGCAAGTGACTGGGATCATACTGGGAGTGGCTACAATCATACTGGGATTAAGAGTGGGGTGTGATTGGACCCTGACTGGGGGGTTACTGGGAGCTACCAGGCCATGCTGGAGCCAAGTGGGGACATAATCAGAGGAACTGGGAACAAATGAACCACGCTGAGGTGACTGGGAGGTGCCTGGCAATGACTGCCAGAATGTTCAGGGCAACTGAGATACACTGAGAGGGTCGCAGACCATATGGGCTGTGGGACTGGGACCAGACTGGCAGCGACAGGGAATGTGCTGGGGGAACTGGGAACAAACTGGGAGTGACTGGGGCCCTGCTGCGAGAGACCTGGGCTCATACTGGAGCAGCCACTGCCGTCCACGGGCACCCCCGAACCCCGTTCCCGGCCATCCCGCCCCTCCAGCCCCAGCACCCCCCATTGCCGGGGGCCCGGCAATCCCAGGGGTCCCCCCCCCCTCTCGGGGTCCCCGCTTTGCCCTTCTGGGGCTCTCCTCTCTCGGGGCTCCCGCTCGGGGAAGCCGCGGCTCTCCCGGGGCTCCCCAGAACCGGTGTCCCCCCGCCGCTGCCGCCCGCTCCCGCGCGGTCCCCACGTGGCCCCGGCAGAGCTCGCAGGGCCCCGGCCGGGGAAGCCCAACCCCCACCGCGGGGGGACCCGCATCCCCCCGCCCCCCCGCCGGGGCTCTGCCGCCACCCCGCACCGGGGACCCCCAAAAACACCTCCCGGGGACCCCCCCATGTCCCCCCGAGGGGCCCATCTGCGGCTCGGCTTTGGAGCCCTGCCAGCTGCAAACATCCCCCACAAAAAACCCCAAACCCAGGCACCCCCCCGGCACATTTAGGCCGAGGTCCCCCTGCCCGGCCACCTGTGGGAATGGGGGGCGATGCTCCCGGGGCTGCGGCGACTCCAGGGTTCCCTCTCCCCTTCTCCAGCTGCTTCTGCTGCCCGCTCGGGCCTCTTCCTCCCTCCCTCCTCCTCCTGCCCCATTCCCGAAGGCCGAACCGTGAGGGGAAAGGGGCGGGGAAAGGGCGGAACTGTGAGGGGAAAGGGGGCGGGGCCAAGGGGACGCACGGTCCTAAAAGTGCCCGGTTTGGTTTAAAATCACCAAAAGGGGCTCAAATGCAGCTGAATTCCGACAGGTTTGGCATAAAATCAGCCAAAAGGGCCCTGAAATCCATCCTAAATCCACCAGATTTGGATTTAAATCAGCCAAATGGCATTAAAAGTATCTAAATGGTTCTAAAATCCAACCTAAAGGGCCTAAAATTGCCCCAAATATTTTGGGGCATACAAAATGACCTAAAATCACCTTTTCATATCTCAAATGCACCTAAAATCTACCCTGAACCTGTTTTTTGCCTGTTTTTCGTTTTTTTTCCTCAGCCAAATGGGATTAAATTCCAGCTGCTTTTGCCTTAAGTCACCCAAACTTGCCTGGAAGCAACACAAGGAGACCTAAAGTCACGCTTAAAAAGGCTTGGTTTGACCTAAAAACAGAAAACCCCACACAAATGTGCCCAAAATCACCAAAAAAGGGGGCCTAAAATCACCCACGCAGCATTAAGATTCACCCATTTGGAAGTAAAATCATCCAAAGTGATCTAAAATCCATCCTAAAACAGCCCAGATTATTCTAAAATGACCTTAATGAGCCTAAACCCCAACCCACATGGGCCTCAAATCAGCCAAAGGGATCCAAATCCCCCTCAACCCCACCAGATGGGGCCTCCAATCAGCCAAAGGGGCCTAAAATCCCCCCGGCCAGGCTGGGAATCCCTGCCAGGGATCGGAGCCCACCCTGACCCTGCCCAGGCCGGCCCCAAACGCCCCCGAGGGGCCGAGGCTGAGGCCGAGCCCGGGATGGGCTCCGGGCTCGCTCGGGCCCCGCCGCGTTCGCTCCGGGCAGTTTTGGCCGCGGCCCCGGACGGGCCTGGGCGGGACTGGGAGGGCCCAGGGAGGGCTGGGCAGGGCTGCGGCATTTGGGGCTCTGTGGCCTGGGGGAGTTTGTTGGGAGCTCAGGGGCCATTCTTGGGGTGTGTGGAGAGAAGGGTTGGGTGTGGGGGAGTTGGGAATTTTGTGGGGGTATTATTGGCACCTTGGGGGGGGTTCTGGGGGTGTTTTGGGGGTTTTTGAATTTTTGTGGGGGGGGTTATAATTTTGGGGGGGATGACTGGGATTTTTTAGGATTCTCTGGAATTATGGGGGTTGTTTTGGGTGGTTTTTAGGGGATTTTGGATGTGTGGTCCAATTTTACTGGAACTGTGGGGGTATTTAGTCGAATTCCTTGGGGGTTTGGCTATTTTTGGGAATTTTTTGGGATTTTTGTTGGGAGTTGGGGGGATTTTGTTGCATTTTTGGGGTGTTGCCAGGATTTCTTTCAGTCTTGGGGGTGGGGGATTTTTTGTGACTTTTTATGGTTTTGGGGACATTTTTGGGGGATTTCTGGGGTTTAATTGGGATTTTAGGGGGTTGTTGGGATTTCAAGACACTTTGTGGGCTTTTATTGGGATTCCAGAGTGTTCTAATAGGATTCTGTGAGGTTTAGTTGGGACTTTAGGAGTTTTTATTGGGACTTTTGGGTGTTTCAAGGACATTTTCATGCCTCTCAGCCCTTCCCCACACCCAGGGACTGCCCCAAAGACCCCAAAATTCTACTAAAACCGCCCCCAAATCCCCCTAAAAATTACTACAAGATTCTCAGAAACCCCAGAGAATCCCAAAAAAATCTCAGTGGAACCCTGCGGAATTTAAAAAAACCTCCTAAAAATTTCAATAAATCCTCCCCCAAAAATACCCCACAATCCCCCCCAAAAAACACCCAAAATCCAAAACCCCCCACACATAAACAAAATCCCCCAAAATCATGTAACCACCCCCAAACCCCAATAATTCCCCCCAAACTCCCAACAAAATTCCACAAAGCCCAAAAAAGCCACCCCAAAATCCCCAAAAACCCTCTCAAAACTCCAAAATCCCCACAAATCCCCCAGAACCCCCCAGACTCACCAGAGGCCCGTCCTGAATCAGGGGGGCCCTCGGAGATTCTTGGGGAGGGGGCGCCATGGGAGACCCCCCAAAAGCCGGGGGGGGGGGGGGAGGGGGAAACCCCCTGCTGTGCCCCCCTCCCCCCGAAACCCCCAGACCCCGGTTCAGGGTGGGCCTGGGACCCCCCGGGACCCCCAAAATCTCCCCCGGGACCCCTCCAGGAACCCCAAACCCCCCAGAGCTCCCCCAGGGTTGGCCCAGAACCACCCTGGACGCCAAAAACCTCCCCAGGACTCTCAGACCTCCCCAGTTCCCCCCAAAATTCACCCCAGACCCACCTGAGACCCCCCCAAATCCATCAGACTGCCCCAAATCCCCCTCAGAACCCACAGTCCGCCCCAAACCCTATGAAATCCCCTCAGACTCCCCCAAATTTCCACAGACTCACCTCAGAAGACCCCCGATTCCCTCAGAACCCCCCAGTTCCTCTCAAAATCCCCTCAGACCCTCCCAATTCCCCTCAGACCCCCCTAAACCCACCTGAGAACGCTCCAGCCCCTCTCAAGCTTCCTCCCAAGCTCCCTAAAGCCCCCTCACACCCACCAAAGCCCCCTCAGACCCCCTCATTCACCCCAAACCCACCGCAAACCCCCCTATTTCCCGTCAGTGCCTCCAAAAATCCCCAATTTCCCCCAGACCCGCCCCAAACCCCCCCAGTTTCCCCCGGCCCCACCTCAGCTCCTCCTCAGCCGCTCCCGCCTCCGCCGCGTGCGCGGGCTCCCAGCAATGGCGGGGCGCCCCGCCCCGAACCAACCAATCACCGCGCCGCACTCCCTGAACCAACCAATCACGGCGCGGCTCCCCTCAGCAACGCCCGCCTCCCCCGCGCCGCCCCAGCCAATCAGAGGCGAGCCGGAAGCGGCGCCCCCTTCCCCGCCGCCGCCGGGACCCCCCGGGCTCGGGACAGGAGCGGGAGGGGCCTGAGAGGGGATCGGGGGGGGGCGGGGGAGGGTCCGGGGGGTCTGGGGGGCCTTTGGGGAGGGGTCCGGGGGTTTGGGGGGTCTGGGGGTGCTGGGGAGGGGTCCTGGGGCATTGTGGGGGGACCTGGGGGTGCGGATGGGTCCTAAGAGGGGTCTCGGGGGGGTGGGAGGGGACGTGGGAGGGTCCGGGGGGTTTGGGGAGGGGTCGTAGGAAGGGCTTGGCAGGGTCTGGGGGTGCTGGGATGGTCCTGGGGGAGTTTGGGGAGGGCTCTGGGGGGGTCCTGAGGGGGTCCCGGGAGGGTTTTGGGGAGGGGCTCTGGGGGCTCTGGAAGGGTTTGGGGAGAGGCTCTGGGGGGGTCTCAGGGCACATCCAGGGCTGGGCCCCACTGGGCTCTGGGGGCAGGTTCCTTCCAGCCACAAGCATTCCAGGGTTCTCTCAGGGGCTCCCTGCCCTTCTTGCCTCTGCTCCCAGCTGCAGAATGTGCAGCAGAGCCGCCTTTGCTGTCTGCTCGGGGAGCCCAGGCAGCTGCTGGAGCCTGAGCCTGCCCTGCACAGCTCCCTTGGCAGGCACGGCAGGAGCAGCGCCCTGGCAGCCTCAGCAATCGCCCTCTGGCAGCTCTGGCACACTCTGCAATGGGCTGCAATTCCAGCTGCCAGCAAGGAAAAGCTGCTCCTGCCCTTCAGGGCCAAATTCTGAAGGGGCCAAGACACAAGGGCAGCAAGATCTTACACAGACATTTCACTGCCAGCCTCCAGAACTTCATCCAGGGCTGTTGGAGCACCTGGATGGGGAAGAAAAAAAAAACAAAAAAAAAAACTCAGGGGAGGGTCTTTGGCTGGGAGCTGCCCCAGGTAAAGAGAGACCCTGGAAGGGAAAAGGAGCAGACCAAGGAAGGCAGAATGCGGGGTGCAGAGGTTCAGGGACATCACACCATGACCAACAGGATCCAGGGAAGCCAAATTTATTATCCCTCACAAGACTATATTTATAATAAATCTCCACTGTCCACACGTCTCTGGTTAATACATGATTGGTTAATCCCAGCTGCTCATGCATCTATAATTAGAATGCTGATTGGATCACCTAATTTTTCACACATCTTGCTGTGCTCGTCTGGCCCACCCATGGCTCACTTTATTCTTACTTTCCCAAGCTCGCTGACAAACTTGCTGAGTCCTGATGACTCTTCTTGTATCTCTTTCCAGGATATACCGACCCCATTTCTGAACATGTCCATTATTCACTGTTTGTGCTCGTGTCCATTGTCCCATTAGTACAAGCAGGCTGGATTGTGCATCGGCTGAATATGGCCATTGTCCTGCAAGAACTCCTCAGTCTGCAAAAACTCTCAACATGGAACCACACTGAGATGACTGGAACCACACTGGGAACAACCAGGACCATGCTGGGGAGAACTGGGACCACACTGGGGGTAACTGGGAGTGAGTGGGACCATGCTGGGAGGGACTGGGATCATATGGGGAGTGACTGGGACTAGAGCAGGCGCAACTGGGTTCAACTGGGACCATACTGGGAGTGTCTGTAACCATAGGGGAGTGATGGAAGCACACTGGGAACAGCTGGGCCCATGCTGGGAGCAACTGGGATCACTCTGAGGGTGACTGGAATCATGCTGGGTTTGACTGGGAGCAACTGGAATCATGCTGAAAGCAACAGGGAAGAGGTGGGAGTGACTGGGAACAAGCTGGAAGCAACTGGGATAAAGTGGGAGAGACAGGGAATCACTGGGATCATTCTGGAGGTTACTGGGGTCATGCTGGCATTGACAGAGAGCAATTGGGATCACACTGGGGGCACTGGAATTGTACTGGGAGTGTCTGGGAGCAACTGGGATTAGACTGCAAGTGACTGGGATCATCCTGGGAGTGGCTACAATCATACTGGGATTAGAGTGGGTGCGAGGGGACCCTGACTGGGGGTTACTGGGAGGTACCAGGCCCATGCTGGGAGCCAACTGGGAGCAACTGGGATAAAACTGGGGGCAAGTGAACCACACTGAGGTGACTGGGAGTGCCTGGCAATGACTGCCAGAATGTTCAGGGCAACTGGGATATACTGGGAGTGTCTGAGACCATCCAGGTGGTGACTGGAACCACACTGGGAGAAACTGGGAATATTCTGGGGAACTGGGAACACACTGCGGGCAACTGGGAAGGACTGGGGCCCTGCTGGGAGAGACTGGGATCATACTGGGAGTGCCTAGGACTATGCTAGGGACAATAGGAGAACTGGGAACATGGTGAATGAAATTGGGAAGAACTGGGACCGTGCTGGGATCAAATTGCATCATCATAGGGAATCACTGGCAGTGACTGAGCTCATAATGGGAGCAAATAGGATTTTGCAGGGAGTGAGGGGAAGTGACCAAGCTCATACTAAGAGTGCTGAGGAAACTGGGAGCACACGGAGGGAGCAACTGGGCTCATACTGGGAGCAACCACTGCAGATGCAGGGACCCCCAAAAACAACTCCCGGGAACCCCCGAGTTCCCCCCGAGGGCCATCTGCGGCTCGGCTTTGGAGCCCTGCCTGCTGCAAACATCCCCCCTAAAAACCCCAAACCCAGGCACCCCCTGGCACATTTGGGCCCAGCTCCCCCTGCCCAGCCACCTGCAGGACAAGGGCGATGCTCCCGGGGCTGCGGCGACTCCAGGGAGCGCCCGGGCAACGAGATTCTCCCTCTCCTCTTGTGCTGCCGCCGCTCGGCCTCTTCCTCCCTCCCTCCTCCTCCTGCCCCGTTCCCGAAGGCCGAACCGTGAGGGGAAAGGGGGCGGGGAAAGGGCGGAACCGTGAGGGGAAAGGGGGCGGGGAAAGGGCGGAACCGTGAGGGGAAAGGGGCGGGCTCAGGCCAAGGGCGGCAACTGTGAGGGGACACTCTGGGAGGCGGCGCTCTGCAAACAGAACTGCAACGGACTGAACGTGAACGGGAGAGAAATCAGTAAGTCTGAGAGATTTATTTGCTATCCAATACATCCCAAAAACCCAGCCGCACACAAACCCCTCCCAGCGCTCCAAATTGGGATTCCACTTCTGCCAGTGTCTTCCCAGCCCCATCTTACTTAGGTGGCTGAGGATCAAGTGAGTTTGGTATGGCATTGAGTTTTGTTGAGGTGTGATTGAGCACTTTTGAGGTAAGATTGAATTGTTTTCAGTGCGATTTGAGTGACTTTGAGGTGATAGATGTATCCATATTGGCTTTTGGAGTGCAAAGAGATGGAGAATAGAAAAAATTAAGGTGAAATCAAAAGTAGAAGCAGCCAGGTGTGTTCCCAACATGGATCACATGGAATGTGAGTGACCAGGGCTTTGCCCAAAGTGCCTCCTCCAGTGGGGGATGGAGCTGGAGCAGCGCACGAAGCTCTTCCCGCATTCGGGGCACTCGCAGGGCTTCCCTTACTGGTGCCTCCGTTGGTGTCGGGTCAAGTGAGAGCTGCTGGAGAAGCTCTTCCCACACTGGGGACACTCGTAGGGCCTCTCCCCAGTGTGGATGTGCTGGTGGGTGACAAGGACAGAATTGTTCTTGAATCCCTTCCCACAGTCAGGGCATTGGAAGGGCCTCTCCTCTGTGTGAATCCGATAGTGCCAGAGGAGATGGGAGCTGGTCTGAAACCTCTTCCCACACTCAGAACACTTGTAGGGCCTCTCCCCTGTGTGGGTCCTTTGGTGGCTGAGGAGAACTGGGACCACACTGGGGGTAACTGGGAGTGACTGGGACCATGCTGGGAGGGACTGGGATCATATGGGGAGTGAGTGGGACTAGAGCAGGGACAACTGGGTTCACCTGGGACCATACTGGGAGTGTCTGTAACCATAGGGGAGTGATGGAAGCACACTGGGAACAGCTGGGCCCAGGCTGGGAGCAACTGGGATCACTCTGGGGGCACTGGCATCAGACTGAAAGTGACTGGGATCATACTGGAAGTGGCTACAATCATACTGGGCTTAGAGTGGGTGTGACTGGACCCTGACTGGGGGTTACTGGGAGCTACTGGACCCATGGTGGGAGCAAACTGGGGACTTAATTAGAGGAACTGGGATAAAACTGGGGGCAAGTGAACCACGCTGAGGTGACTGGGAGTGCCTGGCAATGACTGCCAGAATGTTCAGGGCAACTGGGATGTACTGGGAGTGTCTGAGACCATACAGGTGGTGACTGGAACCACAGTGGGAGAAACTGGGAATATTCTGGTGGAACTGGGAACACACTGCGGGCAAGTGGGAGTGACTGGGGCCCTGCTGGGAGAGACTGGGATCATACTGGGAGTGCCTAGGACTATACTAGGGACAACAGGAGAACTGGGAACACACTGGATGAAATTGGGAAGAACTGGGAGCAACTGGGACCATGATGGGAGAAAATTGCATCAGCATAGGAAAGGACCAGGAGGGACCGACCTCATGTGGGAATGACTGGGATCATGCAGGGAGGCAGAGGAAGTGACCAGGATTATACTGGGAATGCACAGGCCCATACTGGGAGCAGCCACTGCTGGCTTTGGGACCCCCCGAGTTCCCCCCGAGGGCCGTCTGCGGCTCGGCTTTGGAGCACTGCCAGCTGCAAACATCCCCCCTAAAAAACCCCAATCCCAGGCACCCCCCGGCACATTTGGGCCGCGCTCGCCCCTGCCTGGCCACCTGTGGGAATGGGGGGCGATGCTCCCGGGGCTGCGGCGACTCCAGGGACCGCCCGGGCAACGAGATTCTCCCTCTCCTCTTGTGCTGCGGCCGCTCGGCCTCTTCTTCCCTCCCTCCTCCTCCTGCCCCGTTCCCGAAGGCCGAACCGTGAGGGGAAAGGGGGCGGGGAAAGGGCGGAACCGTGAGGGGAAAGGGGGCGGGGAAAGGGCGGAACCGTGAGGGGAAAGGGGCGGGCTCAGGCCAAGGGCGGCAACTGTGAGGGGAGCTCTGGGAGGCGGCGCTCTGCAAACAGAACTGCAACGGACTGAACATGAACGGGAGAGAAAGCAGTAAGTCTGAGAGTTTTATTTGCTATCAAATACATCCCACCCAGCCAGCCCCTCACAATCTCCATCCCACTGCACCAAATTGGGATCCCACTTCTCCCAATCTCCTCCCAATCCCATCTCACTGTGGTGGTTGTGCAATCGAGTGACTTTGGTGTGGGATTGAGTTTTTTTGAAGGGGAATTGAGCCCTTTTGAGGTAAGATTGAGATGTTTTCAGTGGGATTTCCGTGGTTTTGATGTGACAGAGTGATCCCTCTTGGCTTTTGGAGTGCAAAGAGATGATAAATAGAAAAAAATTAAGGTGAAATTAAAAGCAGAAGCAGCCAGGTGTGTTCCCAACATGGATCACAGGGAATATGAGTGACCAGGGCTGTGCCCAAAGTGCCTCCTCCAGTGGGGGATGGAGCTGGAGCAGCACACGAAGCTCTTCCCGCACTCGGGGCACTCGCAGGGCTTCCCTTACCGGTGCCTCTGTTGGTGTCGGGTCAAGGTAGAGCTCTGTGAGAAGCTCTTCCCACACTGGGGACACTCGTAGGGCCTCTCCCCAGTGTGGATGCGCCGGTGGGTGATGAGGTGTGAGTTGCACTGGAATCCCTTCCCACAGTCGGGGCATTGGAAGGGCCTCTCCTCTGTGTGACTCCGATAGTGCCGGAGGAGACAGGAGCTGCTCTGAAATCTCTTCCTGCATTTATCACATTCATAGGACCGCTCGCCAGTGTGGATGCGCAGGTGGGTGATGAGGTGGGAGTTGTTCTTGAATCCCTTGCCACACTCGGGGCATTGGAAGGGCCTGTCCTCTGTGTGACTCTGATAGTGCCGGAGGAGATGGCAGCTGCGCTGAAACCTCTTCCTGCATTTATCACACTCATAGGGCCTCTCCCCAGTGTGGGTTCTCTGGTGCTTGATCAGGTTGGAGCTGTGGCTGAAGCTCTGTCCACACTCCCCACACTCGTAGGGTCGTTCCCCAGTGTGGGTCCTCTGGTGCACAATCAGGTGGCAGTTCCACCTGAAGCTCTTCCCACACTCCACGCACGTGTGGGGCTTCTCCCCATCATGGAGCTGCTCATGGAGCACCAGCTCCGAGCTCTGGCTCCATCTCCGGCCGCCTTCCCGGCCCAGGCTGGCTCTTTCCCCCTCAGATCCCCGCCAGCTGCGTTTGCAGCCCCTCCTCGTGCGGCATCTCCGGGCCTTTTCCTCCCCGTTGCCTTCCTGCGCCGTGGAACCGCTCAAAACGGCCTCTGCCACCAGGTTCTGCCGCGGGCATTTGTCCTCCCTGCTCTCCATGCTCAGCTCCTGCTCTGGGCGAGGAAGGACAAGGACAGGATGGGATTTGCCTCCGTGCCACAGGCAAGGGCAAGGAGATCCCCCCAGGGCGTCCCCAGCAGGACGGCACCGCCACCCCCCGATGTCCCCCCGAGGGGCCTTTTCCGCTCAGCCTTGGACTTCTTCATTCTCCAAACATCCCCAAAAAAACCCAACCCAGGGACCCCCCAGGATATCCGGGCCAGGCTCCGCTCCCCGCTCACCGGCGCGATGGGGGGGGCGATGATCCCACAGGTGGGAGCTGCGAATTCAGGCAGAACTCGACCTGACCGCGTGGATCCGTCTGCTCAGCCTTGATCCGCCTTTGTCCCTCCTCTTCCTCTTCCTCCCGCTCCTCCTCTGTCTTACCCCCACCTCCTTCTCCTCCCCCCTCACCCCGCTTCCGTCTCTCCTCTTTCTCCTCCCGCTCCTCCTCTTCCATCCCCCATCATCCTCCTCCTCCTCCTTTCTTATCCCCACCTCCTTCTCCTCTTCCATCCCGCCCCTTCCATCCCTCCCCCTCCTCCTCCCCCCTGACCCCGCCTCCTCCTCCCCCTCCATCCCTGCCCTTCCCTCCCTCCTCCTCCTCCCCCAGCAGCAGCCGCACCCTCGGTGCCCCGTTCCCGCAGCCCTCGCAGCCCGCGGCAGGAGCGGGGATGGAGCCGGGACAGGTCGGGATGGGCAGCGCGGGGCTCTCGGCTGCTCCCGGCCGCTGCGGGCGGGGGGAAGCCGGCCCGGGCCAAAGGAGAGGCAAACTGGGCAAACTGGGGGCTGCACATCCCAACTGGGCCTTGCTGGGGACCCTGCGTGGCCACTGCCAGCCCTTGGGGCTCCTCTCGGCACATCCGCCAGGGGGGAACGCACACAGGGCTGGGGGATCCCAGCAGTGGCAGCGCTGCCAGGGACTGGGCTGGACTGGGATCGGACTGGGAATGACTGGGGCTGTACTGGCTTTGTACTGACATCATACTGGGATCGGACTGGGAGTGACTGGGGCTGTACTGGCTTTGGACTGACATCATGCTGGGATCATACTGGGAGTGACTGGGGCTGTACTTTCTTTGGACTGACATCATACTGGGATCATACTGCCATGCCAGGGCAGACTGTAAACACACTGATGGACACTGGGATCATCCTGGGAGTGAGTAGGAACCTTCAGGTGGCACTTGAGACCATGTTAGTGGCAAATGGGATAAGCTGGGAGTGACTGGGACTATGCTGAGAGTAACTGGGAGTAGCTGTGAGCAACTGGGATCATGCTAGGAGCAACTGGGAGGAACTGGGAGTGACTGGCTGCATGCTGGGGGTGATTGGAAACTGCTGGGCTTCTGCTGGGATGAACTGGGATCATGCTGGAGGTGACTGGGATCATCCTGGCAGTGAGTGCCACTACACTGAGGCTGACTGGGAGTGCTTGGGAGCAAATGGGATCATACTGGAAGGAACTGGAAAGATGCTGCAGGGAACTGGGCTACACTGGGGGATACTGGGAGTGACTGGAACAAAAGTGAGGGTGAAAGAGAGCAACTGGAACCATGTGGGGCACAACTGGTTCATACTGGCAGCGACTGGGAGCACACTGGTCTCATCTTTGGATCATACTGTGAGGGACTGGACTAATACTGGGAGCATCTGAGAGCGACTGGGAACACACCCTGTGCATCACCCCCATACTGGGCCTGACTGGGAGCAACTGGGAGCACGCTGGCAGCAAATGGCATCATACTGGGACTGACTGGGCTGATCTAGGAAGCAACTGGAACCATGCTGGAGGCAGCTGGGACCATACTGGGAGAGATTGGAAGCAACTGGGATTATACTGGGACCACACTGGGAGGGCTGGCATGTGACTGGGATCCAACTGGAGCTTACTGGGATCATACTGGGGTTGAAAGGGAGCGACTGGGATCACACTTTGGGCCACTGGGAGCAGCTGAGAAAAACTGGGATGATGGTGCAAGCAAACTGGAGGAACTGGGAAGGACTGGATGCATGCTGGAGGCAACTGGGATATACTGGGCATGACTGGGGGATCATACTGGGAGAATTGACACCTTACTGGGGCCACTGGCAGTACCTGGAAATGACTACAGACATGCTGGGGACAACTGGGATATACTGGGAGTGTCTGGAACCATACTGGGGGGACTGGAACCCCACTGGGAACAACTGGGACCATGCTGGGGAGAACTGGGACCATGCTGGGGGCAACTGGGAGTGAGTGGGACCATGCTGGGAGGGACTGGGATCATATGGGGAGTGAGTGGGACTAGAGCAGGGACAACAGGGTTCAACTGGGACCATACTGGGAGGAACAGGCAGGAACTGGAACCATGCTGGGGGGAATTGGGATCCTACTGGGATCACCCTGGAAGCAGCTGGGCCCATGCTGGGGGAGACTGGGATCATACTGGATCACACTTTCAGCAACTGGGACTGCACTGAGGGTGACTGGGAGTGGCTGTGAGCAACTGGGATCAGGCTGGAAGCAACTCCAACCAACTGGGAGTGACTGGGAACATGCTGGGGGCAGCTGGGTTATACTGGGAGAGACTGAAACCATCGTGGGGGTAAATGGGAGCAACTGGAACCCAGCTGAGTGGTAATGGGAGCAGCTGTGTGCATGCTGGGGTCATACTGGGATCATACTGGGTGTGACTGGAAGAGTACTGGGAGTATCTGAGAGTGACTGGGATCCTACTGGAACCAGACTGGGAGTGACTGGAAAGGTGCTGGCCATGACTGGAACCATACTGGAGGTGAATGGGAGCAACTGGGCCCACACTGGGAGTGACAGGGAGTCACTCTGGGCATGACTGGAATAACACTGGGAGGATCTGGGAGTGAGTGGGGTCATACTGGGAGTGACTGGGAGCAACTGGGATCATAGGGAAAGTGACTGGGATTGTAGCGGGAGTTACTGGGATCATCCTTGGAGCCACTGGGATTGCAATGGGTGTGACTGGAGCCTGACTGGGGGTTACTGGGAGCTACCAGGCCCTGCTGGGAGCCAACTGTGCACACACTGGGAGGAACTGGGAGCAACTGGGAATGATAGGATGCTTACTGGTAACAACTGGGATATACTGGGAGTGATTAAATCTTTGATTGGGATAAAACTGGGGGCAAGTGAACCACGCTGAGGGAACTGGGAGTGCCTGGCAATGACTGCCAGAATGTTCAGGGCAACTGGGATATACTGGGAGGGTCTGAGACCATCCAGGTGGTGACTGGGAGCAGACTGGGAGCGATTGGGAATGTGCTGGGGGAAACTGGGGCCATTCTGGGGGCAAGAGGGGGCAAGTGGGAGTGACTGGGGCCCTGCTGGGAAAGACCGGGATCATATTAGACTCATACTGGGATCGTACTGGGAGTTACTGGTGTTATATGTAGTGAAAATAATTCATGCTGTAGAGATAGGTGTATGTATGGATAAAATATTAGTAAAGTCTGAACCTATGCTTGTGAAACCACCCTGTCCAGGAAGCTAAGCCATTCACATTGCAGCTGGTTCCCGGACAGAGTTAAGGTAAAATCAGAGCCTGTTCTCATATGAACAGAGCAGCCCTGAGCCATGGTGCCTGCAATTGTCTTTGTCAGGGCTGGAGGGATTCACATGTGAACCAGTTCCCCACAGGCTCTGGGGCTGGGCTGGACCCGTTATCAGACACAGGAGACAAGCTGGAGCCATCTGAAAGGATTTCCTCTACACCTGGGAGATATCATCTGGAATTTCCTGGGTGATGATCAACGGGACATCTCAGGAAGCCCACGAGGTTCTGCACCTGGACTTGAGATGGCATCACCTACTACATGTGAATAGCTTATCCCACCAGATACTCAGACATTCCTCTGAGTAGGGGACACTTTCTTTGTCTGTTTCTACACATGTCTGGACCTGACTTTACATGTCCAGAGAGACAAAGAATTATGTGGTGATCTCTGCCTCAGGCATAATAAACTGGATATTAGCAGGCTGCTGGGAGCACTCGGGGTGCACCTTCGGGGGAACGCTGTTTCTCTGCCAGCAGGAACCCCAGGATGGGATCCAGGGGAATTCCCTGGTGTTCCCCCTTCCCTCCCCCTGCGCCGTTTCCTCCTTTCCCAGTTTCCCCTCGCTCCCAGTATGAGCCCAGTCACTCCCAGTATGAGCCTGGTCCTTTCCCCTCACTCCCTGCTTGATTCCTGTTGCTGCTCCCAGTATGAGCCCAGTCAGTCCCGGTCATTCCCTATCATGATGCAATTTGCCCCCAGCAAGGTCCCAGTTTCTCCCAGTTCCTCCCACTTCCATCCAGTGTGTTCCCAGTTCTCCCAGTTGTCCCCAGCAGACACCCCAGTGTTATAAAGGATCAAATCTGTAGCCAAATTTATCCAAAAAATTCGACAAAGATTTATTAAGTCAAGTCACAAAAAATAGAAAATTTGGAAAACCCACCACAGCCAAGTCAGCGTCAACCCCGGGAGCAGCCGCTGGGTATGATGTCAGTACAAACCCAGTACTGTCCCAGTATGATCCCAGTATGACGTCAGTCCAAAGCCAGTACAGCCCCAGTCACTCCCAGTCTGATCCCAGTCCAGCCCAGTCCCTGGCAGCGCTGCCACTGCTGGGATCCCCCAGCCCTGTGTGCGTTCTCCCCTGGCGGATGTGCCGAGAGGAGCCCCAAGGGCTGGCAGTGGCCATGCAGGGTCCCCAGCAAGGCCCAGTTGGGATGTGCAGCCCCCAGTTTGCCCAGTTTGCCTCTCCTTTGGCCCGGGCCGGCTTCCCCCCGCCCGCAGCGGCTGGGAGCAGCCGAGAGCCCCGCGCTGCCCATCCCGACCTGTCCCGGCTCCATCCCCGCTCCTGCCGCGGGCTGCGAGGGCTGCGGGAACGGGGCACCGAGGGTGTGGCTGCTGCTGGGGGAGGAGGAGAAGGGAGGGAAGGGCAGGGATGGAGGGGGAGAAGGAGGTGGGGATAAGAGAGAGGAGGAGCGGGAGGAAGAGGAGGGACAAAGGCGGATCGTGGCTGAGCAGACGGATCCACGTGGTCTGGTCGAGTTCTGGCTGAATTCGCAGCCCCACCTGTGGGATCATCGCCCCCCTCATCGCGCAGGTGAGCGGGGAGTGGAGCCCGGCCCAGATATCCTGGGGGGTCCCTGGGTTGGGTTTTTGGGGGGATGTTTGGAGAATGAAGAAGTCCAAGGCTGAGCGGAAAAGGCCCCTCGGGGGGACATCGGGGGGTGGTGGTGCTGTCCTGCCGGGGACGCCCTGGGGGGATCTCCTTGCCCTTGCCTGTGGCACGGAGGCAAATCCCATCCTGTCCTTGTCCTTCCTTGCCCAGAGCAGGAGCTGAGCATGGAGAGCAGGGAGGACAAATGCCCGCGGCAGAACCTGGTGGAAGAGGCCGTTTTGAGCGGCTCCACAGCGCAGGAAGCCAATGGGGAGGAAAAGGCCCGGAGATGTCGCACGAGGAGGGGCTGCAAATGCAGCTGGCGGGGATGTGAGGGGGAAAGAGCCAGCCTGGGCCGGGAAGGCGGCCGGAGATGGAGCCAGAGCTCGGAGCTGGTGCTCCATGAGCAGCTCCATGATGGGGAGAAGCCCCACACGTGTGGGGAGTGTGGGAAGAGCTTCAGGCAGAGCTCCAACCTGATCAGGCACCAGAGGATCCACACTGGGGAGAGGCCCTGTGAGTGTGGGGAGTGTGGACAGAGCTTCAGGTGGAGCTCCAGCCTGATCAGCCAGCAGAGGACCCACACTGGGGAGAGGCCCTACGAGTGTTCCAGGTGTGGGAAGGGGTTTCAGACCAGCTCCCATCTCCTCCAGCACTATCAGAGTCACAGAGAGGAGAGGCCCTTCCAGTGCCCTGAGTGTGGGAAGGGATTCAAGCAGAACTCCACCCTCATCAAGCACCAGCACATCCACACTGGGGAGAGGCCCTACGAGTGTGATAAATGTGGGAAGAGGTTTCAGAGCAGCTCCTGTCTCCTCCGGCACTATCGGATTCACAGAGTGGTGAGGCCCTTCCAATGCCCTGACTGCGGGAAGGGATTCAAGCACAACTCCACCCTCATCACCCACCGGCACATCCACACTGGGGAGAGGCCCTACGAGTGTCCCCAGTGTGGGAAGAGCTTCTCCAGGAGCTCTAACTTGACCCAACACCAACAGAGGCACCGGTAAGGGAAGCCCTGTGAGTGCCCCGAGTGCAGGAAGAGCTTCGTGCGCTGCTCCAGCTGCATCCCCCACTGGAGGAGGCACTTTGGGCATAGCCCTGGTCACTCCCATTCCCTGTGACCCATGTTGGGAACACACCTGGCTGCTTCTCCTTTTCGTTTGGCCTTAATTTTTTTTTCTTCTCCATCTCTCTGTTCTCCAAAAGTCAGGAGGGATCAATCCGTCACCTCCAAAGCACTCAAATCCCAGTGAAAATAACTGAATTTTAACCAAATAGGGCTCAATTTCACCTCAGATTGCTTTTTCCCACCTCAAAAAAAAATCAGTCCCATGCTAAACTCCCTCCATTCCACAGCCAGCAGGCTGAGATGGGGTTGGAAGGAGACTGGGGGAAGTGGGATCCCAATTTGGAGCAATGGGATGCGGATTGTGTAGGGCTGGCTGGGTGTGTGGATGTATTTGACAGCAAATAAAACTTTCAGAGTTACTGTTTTCTGCCCCATTCATTTTCAATCAGTTCTGTTTGCAGAGTGCCGCCTTCTCAGCTGATTAAATTTCTATAAAAATCCCATCTTTTAAATCATCTAATGCAAACAATCCAAAAATCAATATCCAAATAAAACCACCCACCTGCAATTAAATTTTTAAAAATAATTTTAATTTTTTAAGCATCCTTAAGGATGTGATTAAAGTTTAATTGTTTGGTTCAAATGTCTGAGAAATTATAGTGGTGTTTGGTATTGTGTTTAGTATATTTGTAATATGAATTGTTTTACTAAGGTGTGTTAGATTGTATGTTAGTTTTTTAAACATTTTTTATCTAAAGCATATTAGTCATCGAGTTAAAACTTTCAAAAGCTATTTCTTGGTATATCATTTGTTTGTTTATATTTATTGCAATGCTATAGTAATAGTTATTGCTGTTTTGGCTTAAATCATTATTGGAGTATTGTTAGTAAGAGCTGAAATTACTATATTTAATTTTAATTATAATTTATTTATTTATAATTATATTTTTTGAGATGTGTCCTGGTTTAGGGCAAATTTGGTAGAGAGTTTCCAAAGGAGGGCCCCTCCAGAAAGCAAACCCACAGGGCCCCTGCCCCAACTGGTTCGGGAAGGATTCCTCAGAGAGAAGTGGAAAGAACCTGTTTATTCACAGGCACAGCACCCCCAGCACACAAAATGAACAATACCTGGTGACACCACTCTGTCACCGCTCTGACAAAGATGACAAATTCAGAGAGTCTCTCTCGGGGGTGGTCGCTCTGTTCTCAGTCCCTCCAGCGCCAGGGCAGCTGCTGCAGCCA
The DNA here is from genome assembly GCA_039654755.1 of Calcarius lapponicus. Classification (NCBI taxonomy): domain Eukaryota; kingdom Metazoa; phylum Chordata; class Aves; order Passeriformes; family Fringillidae; genus Calcarius; species Calcarius lapponicus. The sequence continues at coordinate 943,916 of JBBFKN010000052.1, read as the reverse complement.
CAAGGTGCAAACTGTCGGTGTTCCCAGGTCCCAGTCTGGAGCAGGTTCAAGTAGTTCCAAAAAAAGGAAAGGAAAAACAGTCCAGGGAAAAATTCGGACTGCTTAGCTAAACTAACTGATGAGCAGAAGCAAAAAGCAAGAGCAAAGCAGGAGGAAGAGCAAGAGCAGAGCAAAAAGCCAAGCAAAAAGCAAAAGCAGCACCATGTACTGCCCCGTCTCTGTGTCCCACCAGCCATGGGGGAGCAGCTGATAGCAAAACCAAAACAAAACTTTCACTCTTCAGAGCCAGTCTTGAAGGCACAGAACATGATATCCAGCATAAACAGAACACACAAATGGGGATACAAGCATCGTAACGTCACCCTAGGACAATGTCCCAGAGGTCCATTTGCTGTAGATGGGAACGACTTGCACGTCAGTGTTTTCCAAGGTCGCTTCTACAGCTGCTGCCACATCGACTCCTGCACTCCCTGCTGGGGCTGATTGAGGAATGTCCAGGCAGCTGCCTGGTTGTGGGGAGCATTTGTGTCACACGCGCCCCCTTTAGTGCTCGGTTCCGCAGTTCCCAGCGGTTCCGTCTCTCGTCTGTGGATTTGCATTCGCCGCTTCGGTGCCCCTGCTTGTCACATCTGCTGCACTTTCCCTTGGAACCAGTAGCTGTTGCTGTTTGTTACTTTCCTTTACAGCTCTAACTTTGCACCCGTGGCTGCTGCACCAAAGGCAAACCCGACTGGGGCTGTTTTTCCTGTGCTGCACAAGTGGTTCAAGGGCAGTTGCCATCGCGTTGCTGGATAGGTGGCCTTGTCCTCTGGAGTTCCTACTCTGGAACAAGCTTCTATCATGTCTACCACATTATCTGTTGTGGGCAAAGTTTGCAGCATCCTTTTCCAAGTGAGATTTGCATTTTCTACTGCTAATTGCATTCCTCTCACAGCTTTAACCTCTGGGCACATTCCTGGACCCTGATCTATTGCATTTCTGAGGCAGTCTAGGAAACTCATAAAAGTCTCATTTGCCTTTTGTCCAATGGTGGTGTAAGATGGAGGTGGTAGTCCCATATCTGGAACTGCATGAGAAGCCTCTCCTGCAAGTTTCTGAGACTGTTGCAAAATAGCAGTATGCAAACGTGCTTGAGCTTGTGGGTCAGCAAAAGGGCCTCTCCCCAGCATCATTTCTGGGGGGCCAAGCTCCCTAGGGTCTCTTTCTAAGGGGTTTTGATTCTTTTTTCCATTTCAACACTTTCTGTGTGTCCCTGCGAGTGAGTAAGCACCACAGAGCTTCTCCCTCAAAACCTTGAGGTAGTGCCAAGGCAGAACTTGTTCATGCTCTTTTCTCCTGGTGATTTTCTAACCCCATCCAGACTCTGATAGCAAAGCCGTGCTGGTGACAAAAGATTGACCTTGGCATCCTGGGCACTTTCTGGGTGGGTGTTTGAATCTGCTTTTCCAGGCCTTGGGCTGAGCAGGGTGAGGCCGAGGCCTGGGGCCCTCCAGCTGGCGCCGGGAGCCCCCGGGGCAGCGGCGAGGGGCGGCCCTGAGGGGCGGCACAGGGGGCATTTTCCCCGAGCGGGCGGGCGGGCGAGCGAGCGGTGGGGAAAGGCGCCCTGGGCACAAGGGCGGGCACAAGGGCCCCGGCTCTCTGCAGGGCGGGCGGCCCAGCGCCAATCGCTGCTCCCGGAGCCGCTGCCAGGGCCGTGTCTCCTCCCCACCCTGACCCTGCCCCTGCAGCGCTGCCTCCGGCTCTGCCGGGCTCCCCGGCACGGACGGCAAGGACGTGGACACGCTGCAGCAGGGCCCAGCAGGGACACCCAGATGGTGCCAGGGCTGCAGCTCCTCTCCTGCAAGGAAAGGCTGACACAGCTTGGCTTCTGCAGCCTGGGAAAGAGAGCCAGCCTTGATCCAGCTGTGGCCTTCCAGTACCTGAGGGCAGCCTACAAGAAAGCTGGACAGGGACTTTGAACGAGGGCAGGAAGGACAGGACAAGGGAGAACGGATCCAAATGAAGAGAGATGAGGTTTAGGTAAGGGATTCAGAAAAAAGACTCTCCTGGAACAGGTTGCCCAGAGAAGGTGTGCATGTCCCGTCCCTGACAGTGTTCAAGTCCAGGCTGCAGGGAGCTCTAGACAGGCCGGTCTGGTGCAAGGGGTCCCCAGCCACAGCAGGGGGTTGCAGCCATGGGATTTTTCAGATCCCTTCCAAGCCAAACCATGCCACAACTCCATGATGCTGGGATACTTCCCCTCCTCATCCTCTGGCAGAAAAAGAAACTTGGCCCCAAGTTCCCCACTGCAGACCATGTCTTTTGGCAGCTTGGAACTGTGTCAACAGAGGATGAGAAGAGATGACATTACTGACACGATTTCCCTTTTCTACTTGAAAATTAAATGCTCTGCTCCTGTCCACTCTGGCAAAATTGTCACAAGAGGCAATTCTTCCCCATGAAATGCTTCGTCTCGTGCAAAGAATAAAGAAGCCACAAGCCAACACTCTTCTTTATTGCTACATGGTTTTATTTGGTTACTTCTCTAATAGGAATGACTTTGGGGTGTGATTTGTTTGTTTCTCCCTTTTGTTCCTTGGGGCGCGTGGCGGCTCCTCTGTTGGGTTCGTGGGGACAACGGAGGAATGGCCGCGAGCTCCGGCGGCTCCGCAGCAGCAGCAGCAGCAGCAGCAGCACTTCTCTCGATCGGTTTTCTGCTTGACTTTTCACTCGCTCCCCATCCCCTTCTCCCTCCCACATTCACTCTACTCCCGTCTGTCCTGTCCCATCCCGTCCCGTCCCGTCCCGTCCCGTCCCGTCCCGTCCCGTCCGTGTTCTGCCTCTCCCAGCCCGGCTGATGCCTCGTCCTGCAAGGCTCCCCTCGGCACGGCTGCCCCGTGCCCACTCCTGCCCGGCCCGCCGTGGTTCCGCCTGGGCCGGGCTCTCTCCGTGCTGGCTGTGGCGCCGCTGGCAGAGCCGCTCGCTCTGGTGCTGGCGGAGCAGCGTGGTCTTTTGGCTGTGCCTGGCACGGGCTCTGGCCCAGCCCCGGCTGAGGCCCCGGCCCCGAACGAAGCCCCTGCCACAGTTCCGCCCGCAGCCGCCCCGCTGCCACCCAGCTCCCGCCCCGTGGCCGACAGCGTGGCCGGCAGCTTCCACGCTCCGAGCTCCGCCGCTCGCCAGCTCGGCCGCCGGCCCTGAGCTGCCGCAGCCTGGGCCAGCTCAGGAAGCAGCAGTGCGCCAGGCGGGCGGGTGCCCCGGGCAGAAGAGCGAAGAAGCCTCCCCTAGAGCAGCTCTACCGGGAGGGCCCGTGTTGCCTTTAAGGCATGGCGACCTGGTTCTCAGTCTGGCACGGTGACCCAAAGCCCAGGGTCACTCGGTCCATAAGCTCCTGACACCAACGTGGTGGACAGCAAATGGCGTTTATTGAGAGGTCTCAGGGGTTTATATGGCTTGGGCAGTCAGTGTCATTTCCTTCTGGTCACGTCAGGCTGGGTGCCGCCATGCACGGAGCAAAGGTCAGACTGCAGGGTGAGGGGGAGTCCTATCTAACCGTACAGCCCGATTTCTTCCGCACGCAGATCCTAACTGTCCACAGGCCCGCTGCTGAGCAGCGGTGGCTGCGGCAGCGTTTACTCCATGACCCGGCTCGCCAACGGCACCCCGGTAAGAGACAAGGCCAGCTTGGAGGGTGTCGAGCAACGAGCTCAGCCCGCCGCTGGCCTTGGCTCGCAGGTGGCCATCAAGCGAGGGTCCTGGGAGCGCATCTCGCAGTGGGAGCGACTGGGAAGCGAGCGGGACCAGCGGGAGGAGCTGGCGGGGCGTGCCGGGCAGGGCTGAGGCGAGGCCCGGCAGGGCGGCAGCCGGAACGCTGCGAGGGCAGCGAGCGTGGAGTGAGCGGGGGCCGCGCAGCGCCCCGGGCCGGGCCATGGCGAGCCGCGGCGGGGCCGGGCAGGGGCTGCCCGAGGCACGGCGCAGCATTGGCCCTGCTGATGGCATCGCGGTCCCCCCGCAGCGCAAGGGCGCCCTTGTGCCCCTGGAGCTGGCGCTGCTGTGGAAGGTGTCGCGGCCTGGCTTCCGCAGCGTCGTGCGGCTCCTGGACTGGTTCGAGGTGCTCATGGAGCATCCGCAGCGCTGTCAGGACCTCTGGTACTCCCTGCACGAGCGGCGGTTCCTGAGGGAGCCCGTGGCACGGGGACTGTTCCGCCAGGTGCTGGAGGCGGTGCAGCGCTGCATCAAGGCCGAGAACGTCCTCGTCAACCTGGCCACGGGCCAGGCGAAGCTCATCGACTTCGGGTGTGGCACGATCCTCCAGGACACGTTCTACACCTGGATGTCAGGTGAGCCCAAAGCCGGGGCCCAGGGGCAGCGGAGGTTTCCCCCTTTGCAGGCAGAGGGGAAGCGAGAGGGAAGGAAGGAGGGAGAATCCTTCTTCAGCCAGCTGCAGCCAAGTTGCTTTTTGGCAGGGCAGGGGCTGGCTGCTGTGCAACGGGAGCTGGCTGGGAGGGAGGGAGCAGCATGGGCCTGATGAGCTGCGCCCGTGTCCCATAGGAACACAGGAGTTCAGCCCACCAGAGTGGATCCTCTCTGGCTGCTACCATGGCCAGCCAGCCACCATCTGGTCCCTGGGCACCCTGCTCTATGAGCTGCTCTGGGGGCACCTTCCTTTCCACACCAGCGAGGACATGGTCTGGGGCCAGCTCTTCTTCCCGCCCCGGGTGTCTCAAGGTGGGGATGCGCCTTCAAGGCACGAGGGGAAGAACGGGGTTGGGAGGGGCAGCTGGCACATAAGCGTCCTGCTCTTGCAGCTGGTGAGGAGGTGGATCTCCTGGGCTTAGCTGGAGGAGGTGGCACCTGTGCCTCTGTGCTAGTGTCCTCCACAAGAGAGGATTGATAGGAAGCTTTTGGGTGCAGCTCTGAGCACTCCTGGTGTGGCCTGGGCACTGTGGAATGTGGGAGAGCATGGACAGGAGCCTTGTCCCGCTGAGCGGCGGTTTCTGGTTTCTCTCCGTGTGACAGTGGTCACAGGGGTCTTCAGATGAGGGGAGAGACGAGAATGTTGACTCCATGTTCAGAAGGCTTGATTTATTATTTTATGATATATATATTACATTATATAACTAACTTACATTATATAACTAACATTATAACTAACTAAAAGGAATAGAAGGAAAGGTTTTCTCTCAGAAGGCTGGCTAAGAATAGAATGGAATGAATAAAAAAAGTCTGTGGTTCAGACAGACAGTCCAAGCTATCTGGTCTGTGGTTGGCCATTAATTGTAAACATTCAAGATGGCCCAATCACAGACACACTTGATGCATTCCACAGCAGCAGATAACCATTGTTTACATTTTGTTTCTGAGGCCTCAGCTTCTCGGAAGGGAAAAAAATCCTAAGAAAGGATTTTCACAAAAGATATGTGCGACACTCTCCGCAGAGTGCCAGCACCTCATCAGGTGGTCTTTATGCATGGACCCCGCAGACAGGCCATTCCTGGAGAACCTTTGTGAGCATTCTTGGCTGCAGGAGCACTGCCTGGCCCAGGAGAGAGCCGAGATGCATCCTTGTGCACAATGGGATCCAGGAGCCCAGCAAGTAGCAGCGGCACGCGTCTCATGGTGCTGGAAGCAAACCCTGGAGCGTTTCCCTGCGGCCGCGGCGCGGAGGAGAGAGCGCAGCCGAGGAGATGCTTCCGCTGGTCCCCGCGAGCTGTGGAGGGAGCGGCTCCGTGCTGCCCATCCCATTGGAGAAGTGGTGGCAGTGCGGTGAAGGTGTCATGGACTGGGGCAGGGGAAACATCCCCCTGCAGCTCAATGGCATCGTGATGTCCCCAGCAGCCGAGGCACAGCTGGCCTGTTCTTCTGGAGCACGACGTGGAGCTGGGAACACCATCCTGGAGCTGGCCGCTGGCGGGGCAGAGCCCATTGGCTTTGGCTGTGGCCCCTGCCTGGAGGACACGCTCTGCCCCCGATGGAATCAAGATGAGTCCCCAGCCGGCGCAGGGCCGGGGGGATGCTGGTGCTCCCAGGCACGGCAGGGCTCGGCCTGGCCACGCGCCGGAGGTTCCCCGCCCAGCGGCACTGGGGAATATTAATTTTTCCACCGGCCGCCGAGCTGCTTTTTGGCGGGACAGGGGATGGATGTTGTGGAAAGGGAGCCGGCTCCTGGCCTTGCTGACAGCTTCTGCCAGCCAGCCTGGCACGGGCTGAGGCGGGGGCAGCCAGCCTGACAAAAGCATCCATCCATGTGCATGGGGGGCGGCAGGGGGAGACGGGTTCCGAAGCCGTGCCCCAGCTGCTCTGCTCTGCAGGCCCTTGAGGAAGGGGTGCGTTTACAGGAGGGAAAGGTGGGGATTTTTCCCACCCCTGGACAGGTTTAATTCTCACATGGAGTGGTCAGACCCTCCTCAGGCCTGTGAAACGGCGACAGGCTTTGTGCTTTTTCTTGTTTCCAGGTCTTGTTTTGAATTGGCTTTCATGCAATTGTTCTTTGTTTTTCCCAGCAGGATTACACCTGGTGCCCGGACCGGACGGGGAAGCGCCTGCAGCGTCCGTGGAGCGCGTCCAGTGCCAGCGCTGCCCCAGGGGCCACGGTCTGCAGGGACAGCCCCTTCCAGAAGGACGAGGACCTGGTTTGGGATCGGCTCCTCTCCTGGCAGCAGCTCTGCAGAGGTGGGCACCCGGCTCCACAGCTCGGCTGGCAGAAGGGCTCCGGGCAGGCGGCAGCGGGCACATGGGCATCCCGCTCCTGCAGCTGCTGAGGAGGTTGCTGTGCCGTGATTAAGCAGAGGAGGTGGAACGTGGCTGCCACGCTGCCCTTCTCTAGAAACAGAGAATGGGTCGGGAGGTTTGGGCTCTGAGCACAGCCAGCAGCCTGGCCCGGGCACAGCCATGGCGGGACAGGGGGACAGGAGCTGCTGCGACTGACCGCGGCTCTCTGGTTTCTCTCCGCAGGCTGCCAGCACCTCATGCCGTGGCAACGGCCCCGCTCGGCCTGCCAGGCTGGGAGGGCTGGAGGGTGGCCGGTGTTCATTTGCTGTCAAAATAAATTTGTTTGGGTTTTTTTTGTTATTGTCATAATCGGAGCGTTTCTTTCCTCCTTTTCCAAGCTTTTGGCCTCCCTTCCTCCAGGGTAATCTTTTTGTGTCCTTCCTCAACCACTTGATGGCATTTGGCAGGGGGGGTTAAGCAACGTGAACAATTCAACAACAGCTCCTGTTGCCAACTGCAGCAGCCCCTTCAAGAGCCCTGAGCTTCCACCATGGTCAGCGTGTGCCTTGCAAAAGGAAGTGGTTTGCAGCGATGGGGTTGTTGCCCTGCTGCAAAAGCTGGGAGGAAATCAGAAATGGCAAAATGCCAATTTGGCTCAACCCCCACCCAGATTCTTCATCTTTTCCCTCTGCTCTATGATAGGCAGGCAGGGCTGGACTCCAGGAAGGTTCAAGTTCTTGGTGCTCCCTGGCATCAAAGGGATGAAGGAAACTCTTGTATGAAGGGACTGCAACAGGGCTACTTGTCAGAACCCAGGAAATTCCTCTGGCTGCCCTGTGGGACTCGAGACCCTGTCAGAGGGCTCAGAGGCCTTGGCACAGAGCCCAAGACCCCTGCGCCTTTGATTTAGCCCTTGGAAAAAAACAATTCCCAACTTCGTATGAAGAATTGCGACCCACGAAAGTTTGAGTAGAATGATAGTGAATTTATCACAGAGTGGAAAAATAGATTTTGGGGGTTTTTAGAATGGGGCTTCAGGGGGCAAGATGGAGGGATCTGGGCGTGTCCAGCCTTTCTCCTTCTTCCTTTTGGCCTCCATCTTCTGCTGCGATGTTGGCACGTTTAGATTGGTCTAGAGTAGAAGCTCACTGTCTAACATATGTGAAAGGTGTTGGAAAGTAATTGTAAATATTGTGCACGTCCTTTTTAGTATAAAAAGATAACACCGCCCCAGGGCAGGCAGAGTGCCTCAGACTGCCTTGCTGAGCAGACCTCGGCAGGACAGGAGAAAGAATTTTATAGACAAGAGACAATAAACAACCTTGAGAGCCAGAAATGAAGAGCTCTGGCTCCTTCTTCGACCACCGCTCTGGGCAAAGAGACTTTCTAACTTATCTTGGGGTCACTCTGACCAGCCAGAGACCCCGACAGGTGGGAGATTTTCTGGATTTTTGGGAACATTTCTGTAGTTTTGGGGAATGTTTCTGGTTGGGGAACAGGGTTGGTTTTGGATTTTTTGAGGAGGAATGTTTCTGGGGAAACTTTGTCATTTTTTTGGCAATGTTCCAGGATATTTTGGTGGAACATTTCTGGATTTCTTTGGGAAACATTTCTGAATTTTTGGGGGAACATTCCTGGATTTTTGGGGAACATTTTGGGGTTTCTGGGAGAACATTCCTGGGGTTTTTGGGGAACATGTCTGGGTTTTGGGGGTATCATTCCCAGGTTTCGGGGGGCACATTCCCGGGTGTCTGTGGCACATTCCCGGGTGTCTGTGGAACATTCCCGGGTGTCTGGGGCACATTCCCGGGTGTCTGTGGAACGTTCCCGGGTGTCTGTGGAACGTTCCCGGGTGTCTGGGGCTCTCCTGGCCCCGTTCCCAGCCCGGGTTCCCGGTTCCAGGAGCTGCCCTGGTGCCCGGGCGCCGCGACATCGCCTGGGTGCAGTTGGACCCTGAGGTGCAGCGGGCGCCGCCCGCGAGGTCCTGCCCCAAAATCCCAAAAAACTGCCTCAAATCCTAAATGCCAAAAATCTGCCCCAAAACACCCCAAATCCCTCCAAACCACCCCAAAATCCCATAGAAACACCCCAAAATCCCTCAGAAAGACCCCAAAATTCTTCAAAACTTTCCCTGAATACCCTAAATCACATCAAATGCATTTAAGCTGCCACAAAATCCCATAGAAGTACCCCAAATCCCATAGAAACACTCTAAACTCCCTCCAGACCACCCCAAATCCCATAGAAACACCCTCAAATCCCAGAAAACTGCCCAAAAAACGGTCCTGACCCTACCCCAAACTCTCCAGGTGCCCCCAGTCCCCCAGGTAAGCTCTGCTCTGCACAAATCCTCCTTTTTTATCCCAAATCCTTTTTTTTTTTTTTTTTTATTCAATATCCTCACTTTTTAAACCCCAGATTCTCTCTTCATCCCAAATCTCCTTTTTTTTGACCCCAAATCCTTCTTTGTGCACCCCAAAACTCCTTTTCCTACCCCAAATCCTCCTTTTCCCACCACAAATTCTCCTTTTTCCACCCCAAATCCTTTGTGTGTACCAAATCCCTTTTCCCATCCCAAAATAAACCACAAATAACCCTAAACAAACCCCAAGTAACCCCAAACAAACCCCACTGTGCCCCCAGCGCAGAAGTGGGGTGGGGGGGAAGGGTGGGGATAGGGGGAGTCTTGACTCCAAACTTTGGGGATTGGAGGGGTTTGATCCTAAAATTTGGGGTTTGGGGGGTTGGACACCTCAGGTTTTGGGGGTTTCTGACCCCAAACTTTTGGAATTGGGGCTGTTTGACACCACAGGGTTTGGGATTTGGGGGTTTTTGTTCCCAGACTTTGGGGTTTGGGAGTTTTTGTCCCCAAGATTTAGGGATCAGGGGGGCTGACCCTCAAAATTTGGGATCAGGGCAGTTGGACACCCCAGATATTTCAAGCTCCAAGATTTGAGGATCTGGGGGTTTTGACCCCAAAGTTTGACAATTTAGGGAATTGACCCCAGGATTTGGGGGGATTTAACCCAAAGTTGGGGAATCAGGGGGGTTTGACACCCCAGAGTTTGGGATTGGGGGGCCTTTGACCCCAAAGTTTGGGGATTGAAGGGTTTGACCCCAAACTTTGGGGGTTGGGAGTGTTTGACACCTCAGGATTTGGGATTTGGGGGTGTTTGACCCCAGACTTTGGGAATGGGGGGTGCTGAACACCCCAAATGTGTCAAACGCCAGGCTTTGGGGTCAGGGGGATTTAACCCCATCGTTTAGGAACTGGGGAGTGTTTGACACCCCAGGTTCTGGGATTTGGGGGATTTGAGCCTAAAATTTGGGGTTCAAGCTGGGGGGCAGGTTGAGATCCCAGAGTTTGGGTGTGTTTGACCCCTCCAGTGTTTGAACCCCCAGGATCTGGGGTCGGGGGAGTTGACCCCAGGATTTGGGGTGTTTGAGCCCAGGATTTGGGGTTGGGGTTCAGATGGGAGCCGTTCCCTGGGAACAGCGGTGGAATCGGGATTGGGAACAGGAACGTGAACTGGAATGGGATCGTGAACAGGACTGTGAACAGGAATAGGAGCAAACTGTCCCTGGTCAGACAGTGGTACCCTGGAACACAGGTGCCACTGGGACACGAACACTCCCCACGGAACCGAGTGACCATGGGGACAGAGCCGGGGCTGATAGAACACTGGAGAACATTGTTTCCCCATGGAATCTCATGGAACCAGCTGTCCATGGGGACAGAGCCTGATGGAACACTGGAGAACATTGTTACCCCATGGAATCTCATGGAACCAGCTGTCCATGGTGACAGAGCCAGGCCTGATGGAACCTACTGGAACACAGGAGAACATTGTTACCTGTTGGAACCCTGGCTGCTGAGAATTTCGGACTTTCTGAGCTGACAGACACTGAATCCAGGGAGAACACTGCATTTGACCTGAGGCTGTAGAGAAGGCTTCCAAAATGGAATGACAGAACTGGGATGATGGGTGTGGAGTTTGAATAGAAGGGTGTAATATCACAGGGTGGACAACTTGGAGTTTAAGGTTTTAGAATATAGTAATATATATAAAGCAAGATGGAGGTTTTAGGGCGGAGGCTGATCCTTTTTCTTTGCCTTCTTCTTCACCTTCTTCTTCCTTACCTTCTTCTTTTCCTTCTCCTTCTCCTTCTTCACCGTCTTCTTCTCCTTTTCCTCCTCCTCATCCTCATCCTTCCTCTTCCTCCTCATCCTCGGGTTTGGGTGGTATTGTGTAATTGGATAAAAAAGTCTGCCTTGTTGGTTATTGGGTTAAAAGTAAAAATAATTTAGGTGTCATTACTTAATTGGACAGTTTATCCTCAAAAGACCTTGCACAGAGAGAGAGATGGGGCTCCATTTTTACCTTGTTAGCCAAGTGCTGCAGAACTCACAGCTTGTGAGACTGTTCTAGAGAAAAGAGCTAATGAACACCTGAGTCCAAACAAGAAATGCTGTCTTGGGATTTCATCCCAACCTTGGCAGAAAAGAAGTAAAAGAATTGAACTGATACCCCATGGAATCTCATGGAACCAGGTGTCCACTGTTTCACGGTGCAGCCTCAGAGAGTGGTGAGACCATTGTGTCACCATGGAATATCCTGAAACCAAGGCTCCCTTGTGACAAACCTGGGCTTTATGAAACCAAGGACACCGCTGGGATGCAATGGAATCTCAAGGAACCAAGGGTCAACTGGCAACACATCAGCTTCTCAGGAAACCACGGAGAACACTGTGACACAGAGAGGGGCCTCATGGGACCCAGGAGACCATGGTGACACCGTGGTGGAATCTCATGGAACCAAGTGTGAATTGTTCCAGGACCCAGGAGACCATGGTGACAGCGTGGTGGAATCTCATGGAACCCAGTGTGAATTGTTCCAGGACCCAGGAGACCATGGGGACACCGTGGTGGAATCTCATGGAACCAAGTGTGAATTGTTCCAGGACCCAGGAGACCATGGTGACAGCGTGGTGGAATCTCATGGAACCCAGTGTGAATTGTTCCAGGACCCAGGAGACCATGGGGACACCGTGGTGGAATCTCATGGAACCAAGTGTGAATTGTTCCAGGACCCAGGAGACCATGGTGACACCGTGGTGGAATCTCATGGAACCAAGTGCCCAGAGTTTCCTGGCTCAGCCTCATGGAGCGCTGGAGACCATTGTGTCCCAATGGGAACACAGGGAACAAAGGCTCCTTAGTGACACAGCAGGGCCTCATGGAATGCAAGAGATCATCCTGATGGAATGGAAACTCATGGAACCAAGGGTCCACTGTTTTGCTGTGTGGCCTCATGGAATGCAAAGGTTATCACGGCCGGGTGCATCTTGGCACTCAGCCAGGAGCACCCTGTTACCTTTGTGGATCCCCCTGAAATATCTTTCCCTTCCATCAGCCTGTTGCATATTCATAGACCCTCATGCATATCCATAAACTACTTTACGTATCTCAGGAACGATTTTACATGGCCCCTCCTTGGGTCTGCCTTTTCAGAGCATGTGTGTTTCTTGGCTGTGCTTTTGGCTCCTTCTCTTGATCACCTCCAGTTTTGGGCCTTGGTCCACTCTGCCTTCAGACGGGGAGTGCTGATAGTTGGCAGATCTGTGCAGGTGTCCTCATCCTGTGTGCATTGGATGTTATCCCATCCAAGCAGGCAGTTTAACACAAGCAGCTATTTCACTGAGCTTAATTAACAACAGAAATAGAAACTATATCTTTACAACAAAGTTACTTTAACACCACAGATATAAAATCCATTTTCATATTTGCAAAAAGCCAATATTATGATATTTATCTCTAACAGGGTGAAGGAGCCCGGGCCCAGGCTCTGGCCCTGGGGGACACGGGGACGCTGCCGGGGGGTCCCTGTCCCCCTGTGCCACCCCCAGGGCCCCGGCCCCCGTGCCCGTGTCAGGCTCTGGGGTCGATCTCGTGGAACATCCTCTGGGGGAGGCTGCGGCGCCGGGGGCGGGGGGACCCGGGGGGACAGGGGGGGACCCCGCTGTGCACGAGCAGCGTTGGACTGATCTGGGGGGAGCTGTGAGGGGGCCGGGGCAGAGTGACCTCCCCAGGGACCTCACACAGCCCCTGGGATGTCACACAGCCCCTGTGATGTCACACAGACCCCGTGATGTCACACTGCCACCTGTGATGTCACACTGCCCCTGTGATGTCACACTGCCCCTGTGATGTCACACAGCCCCCTGTGATGTCACAAAGCCTCCTGTGATGTCACACAGCCCCTGTGATGTCACACAGCCCCTGGGATGTCACACAGCCCCTGTGATGATGTCACACTGGCCCTGTGATGTCACAGTGTCCCTGTGATGTCACACATCCACCTGTGATGTCACACAGCCCCTGTGATGTCACACTGCCCCTGTGATGTCACAAAGCCCCTGTGATGTCACACAGCTGTTCTGTGAGTTCACAGGCCACCTGTGAGGCCACACAGTCATCTGTGATGTCATACAGCCTCCATATGATGTCATTCAGCTGCTGTGTGATGTCACAGAGCAGCTTTCTGATGTCACAGTCACCCTATGACATCACAGCCTTCTCTGTGACATCACACAGCTGCTCTGTGATATCATACTCAATATCACAACCCACATTCTGATGTCACAGAGCCACCTTCTATGCTGTCACAGCTGCTCTGTGCTGTCACAGCCCCCTCAGTGCTGTCACAGCCCCCTCAGTGCTGTCCCACAGCCCCGTGCTGCCATCCCAGCTGCTCTGTGCCTCTGTGACACAGCCCCAGAGGTGCTGCTGTGACACAGCCCCCTCGGGGCCATCCCCAGCCCTGCCAGTGCTGAGCCCCTGTGAGCTCTGTCTGTGCCCTGCTGGTGTCCCTGAGGGGCCCTGGCAGTGCCCCAGCCCTGCTGGGCTGTGCACAGGAGCTGCTCCTGGCCAGAGCTGTCTCTCTGCAGCGCTGCCCTTGCCAGGAGCTGCCTCTGGGCCAGGAGCCCAGCCCAGCCCAGCAGCACAGACACAGCACAGGGACTTTAATCACCCTCGGGGGCTTTGCTGCTCTCTGCATCAGACCCAGTCCCTCAGAGGGTGCTCAAAGAGCTTCTCAAGAGCTCAAAGTGAGACTGAAACACTGAAGTTTCATGTACTTTAAAGAGATCCCTGTGAGGGACAGGACTGAGAAAGTGTCCCCAGGTTCCAGGGAGAGCAGAGCACTGCAGGCAGTGATGGCAGCTGGGGACAAGCAAGGCAAAGGTGTCTCTGGTGCTGAGCACAGCTGGATGTGTGTCAGGAATGCAAAGGGCCAAGGCCTGAGCCCCAGGGCCTGGCCAGGCAGATCCTGTCCCTCCCTCCTTGCTCAGGCCTCTTCCCGGGATGGGCACTGGCATGTGGGGATGGGCAATGCCAAGGGCAGGAGCATGGGGCGGCCCTGCCAGGCTGCTGAGCAGGGACAAGGAGGCAATGAGCCCCAGGCCTGCAAGGGTCACTTGTCCCCTCGTGGCCCCAGGCCCAGCAGCCATGGCCGAAGTGCTGCCCAGGCTGGCTCTGGCAGGGCTGTCTGGCAGCTGCTGCCCATCCCTGTGCCCTGTGCAGCCCAGGCTGTCCCACGGTGTCCCTGCCCTGGCCTCTGTCCCTGCAGGCTGTCGGCATCCCCCGGCTGCCCCGCCTGGCTGGGCCCTTCCTTTGCTGACAGCTCTGCCTCCTGCCTGCCCCTGCTGCCCACACAGAGCCTGGGGCTGCTCCAGGCTCCTGCTGGGGACGTGCTGCACCACAGCCCTGCCCTGACAGGGAAATTCCTTTCTCCTGGTGTCCACTTTGGGCCTCTGCAGATGCCCTTGGTGCCTGTGTTTCCTTTTCATGCCCATATCCTCTATGAAGAAAACCTCCAGCCTCTCTGAAACCACCTTTCAATCCTTCCCAGGCTATTCCAGTTCTGTCCTCAGTCTGCACACAACCGAGGCAGAGCCATCAGCCTCTACCTGCTGGTTATGTGATGAGGCCTCCAAACCCCATCTTGGAGATTTTGTGTCCTGTCCAAGATTAGTGAAAATGGAAAAATATTGGTTAAAGGGATTTTCTTCAAATTTTGTAGTGACGGAACAAGGGTCAATATCTCTAAACTGAATGAGGGTGGATTTATATCTGTTTGAAGGAGGAAATATTTTACAGTTATCAGAAAGGCAAAAAGCTGCAAGTGTATTTCCAGAGAAGAGGATGCCACATCCCAGGAATACTCCAAGATCAGGAGCTTTGTGCAGCCTGACCCAGTGAAACCCTCTCATCCCCAGTGGCAGAATTCCTGTAGTGTGGGTTCTCTGATGTGCTGGGTGCCCTCACAAGGCTTCTGGCCAGAATGTCTGCTGAGGGCAGCCAGGCTGCTGCAGGGGCAGTGCCCTCACAGCCATCACCATGGCAGCCCTGTCCCCTGGGCCTGGCTCTCCCCTTTCCTCTGCCCCTGCCTTGGCTCTGCTGCCATAAAGAGTTTTGTCATTAGTATCTTGTCCCCAGGCTGCTGGGGCCAATGGCTTCCCAGTCAGGCTCCTGGAGCAGAAGTGGCTTTTCAGAGCCCAGCCAGGAATGAGCCCTGAGGCAGCAGCTCTGCAGTGGTGGCCACCAGGCCGGGCTGCCAAGGGAGGCTTCTGGCCATGGCCTGCAAGCAGCTGCTGCTGCCCAGGTGCCTTTGGTGCCTCGGGCTCTCCCTGGCACAGCTCCCAGCACGGCACTCTGCCCTTGTGCCCGAGCCCTTCCCTGTGCTGGGGCTGGCCTGGGGCTTTTCCTGCAGCGGGACCTGCCCTGCTGATGGCACAGGAAAGGCAGTTCCTGCTGGAGCAGGAGGCTCTGCCTGCAATGGGCTCCAGCAGCTCCAGCAAGGCCCTGCTGACTTCAAAATTGCTCAATAGAGCACGATATTCTAATAATTGTAATAGCTCCTGAACTGCGGAGTAAAAAATTTGGGTTAAGATCTTTCTGTCTAATCATGATGAGAATCATTCAGAGCCATATTTATATAAATTTATCTGGTATTCCATCATTAATCCTGTGGGACAAATTGCATTAAAGTTCAATGGCACCTGTACAATCCTTTACACCTTTGACAAAGTCTGGGGCTGGGATTGGATCCAGCCACACCCAGTCTCCTCTCTTAGAAGGAGTTTTAGAAGTCTAGGGGTCCTGCAGGGGTTTGAGGATCTATGGAGGCTGTTTGGTGTAATTTCTCCATCTCATGTCCCAGAAGGAGTTTGTCCAATAAAGAAAAAAAGCTTTTTCCTGAAGGTCCCACTGTGCCCATGACAGGAACCCCTGTGAGTGTCTGGGACATCCCGGCTCTTTGGCAGCCTGGGCACTCCTGGGATGTCACCGTGGAGCCCCCGGGAGTGCCTGTGACAGATCGGTGCCTTTGCAGCCCAAGGCCCCCTGGGATGTCACCATGGAATGGCTGTGACTGCCTCTGACCACAGGGCTCTTTACCATGCCCAGAAAGCCCTGGGAGGTCTCCATGGAGCCCCTGTCTGTGCCTGTGACATTCCAGCTCTGGAACAGCCTGGAGACTCTTGGAAAGTCCTCATGGAACCCCTCTGACTGTGACAAATCTGATCCTTAGCAGGTGACCATCAACAGCCCCCTGTTGCTATGGTCAGTTTCCATGGCAACCATCCCCAGCCCCCTGTTGCTATGGTCAGTTTCCATGGCAACCATCCCCAGCCCCCTGTTGCTATGGTCAGTTTCCATGGCAACCATCCCCAGCCCCCTGTTGCTATGGTCAGTTTCCATAGCAACCATCACCAGGACCCTGTTGCTATGGTCAGTTTCCATAGCAACCATCCCCAGCCCCCTGTTGCTATGGTCAGTTTCCATAGCAACCATCCCCAGCCCCCTGTTGCTATGGTCAGTTTCCATAGCAACCATCACCAGCCCCTGTTGCTATGCTCAGTCCCTCGGCAGCTCCATGGAGACCCCATGCCAGGGGTGGTTGCCATGGACACCAGCTCAGGCCTGCAGCCAGAGCCCGTTGCCATGGCAACCATTGGCAGCCCCATCCCCAGGCTCATGGGATCCCAGAAGCACAGAATGGGCTGAGCTGGGAGGGACCCATCAGGATCCTCCAGTCCAACTGCTGGCCCTGCACAGGACACCCCAACAATGCCAGCCTGGGCCTGGCAGCGCTGTCCAAACGCTGCTGCAGCTCAGAGAGCCCTGGAGCTGGGAGCCTTCCCTGGGGAGCCTGGGCAGGGCCCCAGCAGCCTCTGGGCAAAAACCTTTTCCTGACATCCAAGCTGAGCCTGCCCCAACTCAGCTGCAGCCGTTCCCTCCACTCCTGTCCCTGGGCACCAGAGGGAAGAGGTTCCCACAGCCCCAGTCAGGAACCCGCTCCCAAGGCTGTTGCCATGGCCACCAGGGCTGGCACCAGCTGGGATGCTCGGTTTCCATGGGCCGGGCTTCAGGAATGGGATTCCCCAATTTCCTGCTCCCGCTAAAACCGCGCTGCCCTCGCTGCCCTCCCGCCTCCCAGGGAAAACACAAAAGGCAAAGATCTCAGGCTGGGATAAGAACAATTTATTGGGAACAGCAACGAGATAAGGAACAAACAGGAATAAAAGCAATATTGACAACAGAAGGGATGATAAAACTATTTACAGGGAAAATTAAAACATCAACAACTGGCTCTTCCTGGCCACGCATTTCTTCCTGTCTTGAAAGGACACCCTTCTCCTCAGGGAGAAAGAGTCCCATTCCTGCCCCTGCCCACAACATGAGGTGGGACTGAATGTAAGGACATGGCCATGGCCAGGCCCTCCTGTTCTTCCATCCCACATCATGTCACTGGCAGGGGCAGGAAAAGGCACAGCTGTCTTCCCAGCATGGATCATGGGGAACATGGATCACCAGGGATCTTCCCAACGTGGGACCTCCAATGGGGGATGAAGCTGGAGCTGGGCATGAAGCTCTTCCTGCAGTTGGGGCAGTTGCAGAGCTTCCCTTACTGGTGACTCCATTGGTATCTGGACAAATGAGAGCTCATGGAGAAGCTCTTTGTGTGATGTGGAGAACTCGTAGGGCCTCTCCCTGTGTGGATGCGCTGGTGCCTGATGAGGTTGGACTTCCGCTTGAAGCCCTTCCCACAGTCAGGGCAGAGGAAGGGTTTCTCCTCTGTGTGAATCCGCTGGTGCAGGAGGAGATCTGAGCTGATCCGAAACCTCTTCTGGCACTCGGGACACTCGTAGGGCTTCTCTCTGGTGTGGATGCGTTGGTGGGTGACGAGGGTGGATCTGTAGCTGAAGTCCTTCCCACACTGGGGACACTCAAAGGGCCTCTCCCCAGTGTGGATGCGTTGGTGTCTGATGAGGTGGGAGCTGCAGCTGCAGCCCTTCCCACATTCCCCACACTCGCAGGCCCATTCCCCAGTGTGGATCATCTGGTTGCTGATCAGGGTGCTGCTCTGCCTGAAGCTCTTCCCACACTCTGAGCACTTGTGGGGCTTCTCCCCATCATGAAGCTGCTCATGGGCCACCAGCTCTGAGCTCTGGCTGAAACTCTGCCCACCGTCCTGGCTCAGGATGGGTCTTTCCTCCTCAGAGGAATCTGGGCAGGCTTTGGAGCCCCTCTACATATGGAATCTCTGGGGATTTTCCTTCCTGTTGGAATTTTGCACAGTGGAGTCATTCAAAATGGCCTCTTCCATGAGGTTCTGCCATGGGGATTTGTCCTCTGTGGTCTCCATCCTCAGCTCCTTCTCTGGGGGAGGAAGGGCAAGGAGAGGATGGGATTTGGCTCCGTGCCAGAGGGAAGGGGAAGGAGATCCCCCCAGTGCATCCCCAGCAGGACGGGGTTGGCAGCAGGGTTGTCCTGCAGCCAGGGGCTGTGCTGGGCTGGGAGATGGAGCAGGAGAGAGGGGGAAAGGGGCACTGACTTCCTCCTCACCTGCCTGGGTATCCCAGGGCTCCTTCCTCTTCCTCGCAGCCTCCTGCTCCATCCAATCAAGAATTGGGAATGGGAAATCCTGTTCTGGGAAGAAAACAAAGGGTGTGCACATTGTCTTTTGTACGGGTTTGAAGGAAAACCCGGGGGAGAGTCTAAGCCAGAATTAAAATTTAATAAGAAAATTTATATCAAGGCAATGATACAGAAACACTGCCTTAAACTGACAGAGTCAGGATATAACCTGACACCCTGTTGGTCAGGGTGGTGGCAGCAGTCCCATTAAATGGTGGCTGCAGTCCTGTTGGAGGGATGAACGTGATTCTGTCAAAGCAGTGATCCTGTAGAAGGGTCTGGTCTTCCTCTGGAGGTCCAGTGGTGGTTCTGGAGCTCTTGTCCTCTGGGAATCCAGTAGGCAAGCTGCTCCTGGTGTAGCAAGGCTCAGCTTATATCCAGGTAGGAATGCTTGGATCCTCCCCCTGGGCGGAGCATCCCACAATGGGATGATGGAATTTGATCAGTCCTGCAGTGACACTCAATGGCCCATTCACAGAAGATATCTCCCCTGGAGGGCGTTATCAGGGCTGAGTCATGCAAGAGATAAAGAACACTGCCCCACCTGCTTATAGCAGTTGATGAAGATGGGGATTGCAAAGATGCATTTGGTTCCATCTTGCATTGCAACCTGAAACAGTGGGGTAATCCCTGCTCAGGGGGTGAACACCACCCCCCTTACCCAAACTGGCTCAGGTGTAAAACCCCCACCCTGGGAAGGCCACACACACAGGGGACAATGTCACACTTGCCCTGCTCCAGGAGAAGTCTCTGTCCCTGTCACTCCCTTGCTCTGCCCCCTTTTCTCTTTCTTTCCATCTCTCACTCTACCTCACATTTACTCTTCAATAAAATCCACTTTGGATTTGGTCTCGTTAGCACCTTAATTGGGGCAGAGGCATCTCTCTAACAATTTTCTTACCCAGATTTCGACATTATTGTGGCACAGTGAGTTCAGGGCACTGTTTGACTCCAAGTGTTTCTCACAAAAACATGGTTCCTGCCTCTGAGGAGTTTGTGGTTCTCTTTGGAGGAACTCTTGGAAACTTGCACACAGCTTCCTCTGAGAAACTTACAGGAGAACTGATGAGGAAAATGGCTGTTGTGGGTGGCCAGTGTAAAGAAAATATTTTGTTGTCCTTCCTTGAAAAGCTTGTTAAAATCACTGGAGGAAAGGGAGCAAATGTTACCAGCGAGACTGACAAGGTTCATTCACCCCATGGTGAGGAACACAAGGCTGCTGAAAGTCTCAGAAGAAGCCCAGCTCAAGTAGCTAAATTCCTAAATAACTTCTGAATGCCCAGGCTTGGGTTCTTTGCCAAATGTAAGAATCATTACTCTCTTCATCTCTGTCACCTTTGTGATGGCTACACAGAGTTTCCCTTCCT
Organism: Calcarius lapponicus; assembly: GCA_039654755.1. NCBI lineage: Eukaryota > Metazoa > Chordata > Aves > Passeriformes > Fringillidae > Calcarius > Calcarius lapponicus. The sequence goes on along the minus strand of JBBFKN010000052.1, from coordinate 923,882 downwards.
TTTAATAATATCTGTATATGGCCGAATTTACACTTTTATCAGAACCTGCCAGCAGGTGAGCTGGACCTGTACAGGAACCAGTGGAACTAGGAATTGCCACAAAATTGCTTGTACTGTCAGTTTATCAATATTTGGGATTTGTTTGTGTTTTCATCACACGTGACTTGTGGGAAAATCAAATATTCATCAAAGTGATTTATGTAGAGTCAAGTTTGATTTCTGCCAAGTTTATTTTGTCCAGTGCCCAGGGGATGCTCAAGGGGTCTCTGTGCCTCTCACCCTGGGGGATGCTTGGGAGGGGCTTGGGAAAGTTGTCCCTGTCCCTGTCACCCCAGGCCATTCCCCAGGGGTGTCCCTGTCCCTGTCACCCCAGGCCATTCCCCAGGGGGTCTCCATCATTCTCACCCCAGGGAATGCCTGGGGGGTCTCCCTCCATCTCACCCTGTGCCAGGGGGTGCTCGGGGCAGTCTCTGTCCCTCTCAGCCCAGGGGATGCTCGGGGGTCTCTGTCCTCTCACCCTGGGGGATGCTCGGGGGGTCTCCATCCCTCTGGCCTCAGGCAATGCCTGTGCAGGGCTGGGCACCAGGGGCTCTGTGTCCCTCTCACCGCTGAGGCTGCTCGGCCCTGGGGGGGCTCTCCGACCTTCTCACAGCTGGGGAGGCCGGGGGGGTCTCTGTCCCTCTCAGCCCTGCTGTGACCCCACCCAAACATCATCGGGCTCAGAGGGACAGAGACACCCCCAAACCCCCAGAATGGCTGAACCTGGGATTGGGTCTGGGGCTGAGCATTTAGGAATGGGCTGGAATTGGGGCTGGGTTGGAGTTGTGGCTGAGATTTGGATTAGAGCTGGGATTGGGGTTAAGGCTAGACATGGGATTGGCTTTAGGGCTGGGGTTGGGATTGGGTCTGGGGCTAGACGAGTCTGGCACTGGGGTGAGAATAAATACAGAACTGTGAGTGTGTCTAAATATGGAGTGAGATTGAGACCAGGATCAGGGTCAGGTTTGGGACTGAGCTCACCCAGAGCAAGACAGGGGAGATATCACTACTAGATGGCTTGGGGAAAATCCTTGTTTGTGGAAAAACAAGGTGAGAATGCCTTGGGTTGGGGATTCCTCCCGCCCAAGTCCATCACTACAAGTCATCTGGTGTCCATAAAAACCTCCAAAAATCAAGAGTGAATCAAAAAAGCCACCAGGAATTCCCTCTTTCCAGTCTCATCCCTCTTGGGTTCTGGTTGTCCCCCATTTCAGGGCTGCTGGGGATCCTGGGCATCCCCCCTCTCCAGGGTCCTGCTTAGGGATTCCGGGGGGTTTTGGGTTCCCCTCTCCAGCCTCCCCCCAATCCAGCCACTTGGGGCTCCCTCCTCTCCCCACCACCCTACACTGGTTTAGGGCAAATTTGGGAGAAAACCTCCAAAAGGGGTTTCCTCTAGAAAGCAGATTCAAGCAGCCATTCCCCAGCTGGTTCAGGAAAATATTTCCTTGGAGAAAAGTGGAAAAAAAAATATTTATTTAACAGGCAAAGCGTTCACACGCACAAAAATTGAACAACATTAAAAAAACAAAAGCCCCATGCTGCTCCAAAGGAGATGACAAACTCAGAATGTCCCCCTTTGGGCAGTAGCTCAGCTCACTCAGTCTGTTATCAGTCTATTCTCAGTCTCTTATCAATCCCTCTACTCCTGGAAATGACCCTGCCCAGACTCAGCCAGGTGGGCCACAGGTGTGAGCTGCCAGTGGTGTTCTGGGTCTTCAGTCCAGAGCAGGTTTAAACAGCTCCAAAGCAAAAGAAAAAGCACAGTCCAGGGAACTTGTCTGCCTCAGAGAGCTAAAAACTAACTAAAACCAAAGGAGAGCTCTGTCCCGCCCTCTGTCCATCCAGGAGCCAGAATGTGGAGGAGTGAGTGCAGTTTCTGAAAACAAACTGCAGCTTCTTCCTCCTCCCCTTTGCTCTCAGAACCAGCCTTAAAGGTGCAGAACTCATTTCTGGGCTAAACGGACCGATGGGGCACGAGCATCATGAAGTCACCCCAGGACACGCCCCTGTCAGGGTCAGGGGGTCCCATCCCCGCCTCATCTCCGGGCTGCCGGGGGTCCCCCAGCTCCGGTATCGCCCCTTCTCCTCTCCCCGCCCCGGGGATCCCCTGTTCCACAGCCCCGGCTCTCACGGGGATCCCCAAAACCAATGTCCCGCCCCGTCGGTACCGGGCCATCCACACGTGGAGCCCCCGGGACCCTCCCGAGGGGCGATCGCGGCTCCTCTCCCCCCAAAAAAGCTCCTCTTGGGGAGCCCGGAGATATCCGGGGCTCGAGTCTGGGATCTGCCGGCTCCGAACACTCTCCAAGAAATCCTCCCGGAGAACCCTGGCTGGAGTTATTGGGGAATTTAGCTACTTGAGCTGGGCTTCGTGTAGGACATTTAGCAGCCTTGTGTTTCTCACCCCTGAGTAAATGAAATTTATTAGTCAGGCTGGTAACATTTGCTCCCTTTCCTCCAGTGATTTTACCAAACTTTTCAAGGAAGGACAACAAAATATTTTCTTTGCACTCCCACCCACCACAGACATTTTCCTCATCATTTCTCCTGTAAGTTCCCCAGCAGGAAAGAGGGACTGTGTCCAAGTTTCCAAGAGTTCTTCGAAAGAGAACCACAACCTCCTCAGAGAAGGGAACCATGCTTTTGTCAAAGGCACTAGGAGTCAGAGAACAGTTCCCTGAACTCACTGTGTTAAAATAATGTCAAAATCTGGTTAAGAAAATTGTTAGAGAAATGCCTCTGTCCTAATTAAGGTGCTAATGAGACCAAATCCAAAATGGATTTCATTAAACAGTAAATCTGAGGTTGAGAGAGAGATGGAAAGAAAGAGAAAAGTGGGAGAGCAAGGGACTGACAGGGACAGAGACCTCCCCTGGGGAAGGGCAAGTGTGACATTGTCCCCTGTGTGTGTGGCCTTCCCAGGGTGGGGGTTTTACACCTGAGCCAGTTTGGGTAACGGGGGTGGTGTTCACCCCCTGAGCAGGGATTACCCCACTGTTTCAGGTTGCAATGCAAGATGTAACCAAATGCATGTTTGCAATCCCCATCTTCATCAACTGCTATAAGCAGGTGGGGCAGTGTTCTTTATCTCTTGCATGACTCAGCCCTGATAACGCCCTCCAGGGGAGATATCTTCTGTGAATGGGCCATTGAGTGTCACTGCAGGACTGATCAAATTCCATCATCCCATTGTGGGATGCTCCGCCCAGGGGGAGGATCCAAGCATTCCTACCTGGATATAAGCTGAGCCTTGCTACACCAGGAGCAGCTTGCCTACTGGATTCCCAGAGGACAAGAGCTCCAGAACCACCCCTGGACCTTCAGAGGAAGACCAGACCCTTCTGCAGGATCACTGCTTTGACAGAATCACGTTCATCACTCCAACAGGACTGCAGCCACCATTGAATGGGACTGCTGCCACCAGCCTGACCAGCAGGGTGTCAGGTTATATCCTGACTCTGTCAGTTTAAGGCAGTGTTTCTGTATCCTTGTCTTGATCTTCATATTTTTATTAAATTGTAATTCTGACTTAGACTCTCCCCCAGGTTTTCCTTCAAACCAGAACAAAAGACAATGTGCACACCGTTTGTTTTCTTCCCAGAACAGGACTTCCCATTCCCAATTCTTGATTGGATGGAGGAGGAGGCTGCGAGGAAGAGGAAGGAGCCCTGGGATACCCAGGCAGGTGAGGAGGAAGTCAGTGCCCCTTTCCCCCTCTCTCCTGCTCCATCTCCCAGCCCAGCATGGCCCCCGGCTGCAGGACAACCCTGCTGCCAACCCCGTCCTGCTGGGGATGCACTGGGGGGATCTCCTTCCCCTTCCCTCTGGCACGGAGCCAAATCCCATCCTCTCCTTGTCCTCCCTCCCTCAGAGAAGGAGCTGAGGATGGAGACCACAGAGGACAAATCTCCTTGGCACAACCTCGTGGAAGAGGCAGTTTTGAGTGACTCCACAGTGCAGAATTCCAATAGGGAGGAAAATCCCCAGACATCCCACAAGAGGAGGGTCTGCAAAGCCAGCCCAGGGTGCTCTGAGGAGGAAAGACCCACCCTGAGCCAGGAAGGTGGACAGAGCTTCAGCCAGAACTCAGAGTTGGTGGCCCATGAGAAGCTTAATGATGGGGAGAATACCGACAAGTGCTTGGAGTGTGGGAAGAGCTTCAGGCAGAGCAGCACCCTGATCAGCCACCAGATGATCCACACTGGGGAATGGCCCTATCAGTGTGGGGAGTGTGGGAAGGGCTTCAGCTACAGCTCCCACCTCGTCATCCACCAACGCATCCACACTGGGGAGAGGCCCTACAAGTGTCCTAAGTGCCAGAGGAGGTTTCAGAGCAGCTCTGATCTCCTTTGCCACCAGCGGATTCACACCAAGGAGAGGCCCTTCCGCTGCCCCGACTGTGGGAACACCTTCAAGCAAAACTCCCACCTCATCAGGCACCGGCACATCCACACAGATTAGAGGCCCTTCTGCTGCCCTGACTGTGGGAAGGGCTTCAAGCAAAACCTCACCTTGTCACCCACCGGTGCATCCACACTGGGGAGATGTTGTAGTGCACTCATAGTTCATTTAGTTGGTTTTGCACTGGGTGGTGGGAAATTTTACACTGAGTGTGATGTGTCATGTAGCTTATTCATCCCGTCACATCACATGGGTTGTCCCCATGCACCCTCTTTTACACACTGGGTGGTCGGTCCCATGGGTGCTCCTTCCCCTTGCCCTCCCCAATGTTATCCCATTGGCCATGGTCCTCTTTCCCTGCCCCCTTTTCTCCTGGGTATAAAATCCCCTTCAGGCAGAGGTTCAGCCTCTTTCGTCACCTGGGGCTCACTGCTATCAGGTGTGTACAACCCCAAAAATAAACTGGATATTTCTCCCCCCGTGGTGAAAGAGCGCTTCTCATATTTTGCTTCGTCTTTGTTGGATCCATTTGAGCTAGAGTCCAAAGCTGGCCGGACTTGGACTCATATAAAGCTCAGAAACAAATGGATTACTGCAGGTGGCGCCCATGTGTTCGTCTCCCACAACGGAAACGAAGTTGCTGGTATTTCCATGTGTGGATTACGTTGGCTTTTGGACTTCCACCTTCATCTGTCTTCAACACCGTGTTTTTGTCGGCAAGGAGGCTAGAGGGCAGAGTCGGCACTCTGCTGAACCCATGGCGGACGGATTCCCAAGATGAGGACTTCTTTCCAGCTGTTCCAGCCAGTCAAGTCCCCACGGCGGGGTGAGTATCCCCCGTGCAGCTTAGGGGACCTGGGGGGGCCCTCAGACAGTGGGGGTGCGCTCCCGGTGCAGGGGAAAGGTCCGGCTCTGAAGGAGTTTGCGTGTTCCGTGCTGCGGCGGCAGGTGGAGTGGCTCCGGTGATCCGCCGGCGCCGGTGCGCTGTTTCGGGGCTTGCATGGTGGCAGCGGTGCGTGCTCGCGGTTCCCGGGAGCGGCGGCAGACCCCAGTGCATGGCGCGGGACCGCTCCAGCTGCCCAGGCGGCATCCACGTGGTGGGGGGTTGTTTGCAGCTGCCGTTTGCCATTTTAAAAGTCGCGCGGTGCTACGCAAGCACTTTCGTCTCCCCCCGAGGAGGGGGGAAAGAGCAGGGCTGCCGAGATTTCTCCGGGATTGGCTTTGGACTCAGAGCTTTCAGTTTTCTGGTTTTGCTGGCTGTAAGAAGGTAGATTGACTGCGGCAGAGAGCAAACATGGTTGCTAAGTTTTCTGTGGCACAGAGGAGCATTTATACCCTTATTTTCGAAACCCTAAGTAGTGGAGACATTACGGTCTCCAAAGTAGTTTTAAAATGGTTTGCTCGTTGGATTTCTTTTCATTTCCCTCAGTTTACCCAGCAAAATGTTAATTCTGTCTCTGCCTGGGACCAAATTGGAACCCTGTTAACAATAAAGGCAGAACAGGGAGATGGATCAATTTCTCAATTCTTCCCTGTGTTCCTGATAATTCGGAAAGAACTCTTGAAGAGGGATTTGAAAGGACAGCCAGAGCAAATCTCCCCTCCTGCGCCTTCCCCTACCCTTTCCCCGAAACCCTCTGCCCCTGAACTGAGAGAGGCGAGCGAGGCTTCCCGGCAGTTTCAGGGTACTGGGCACTGCCATTGCTACCCTGGCCTTCCACCTCTCTCCCAGTACCCTGGCAGCTGTGATACTGCTGACCGCATGGCAGGAGCCCAAAAGGGCGTCAGCCACGTGTTCCAGCCCCCCACCTACCCTTCTTCTCCCCACAATCCCTTTCACCCACCTGTCCCCTCCCCCAACCCCTTCCAGTCCCACAACCCCTTCCTTCCCTTGGATGCTCCTCCCCCTCCCTTTGTGTCCCCGCCCCCCATTGCATCATCGTCTAACCCCGCCCCTGGTTCCCATGGCTGCCCCGCCCCCCTGGCTGTCCCCTGCGCCCCCCTGTCCAGGTCCCAAGAGGGTGGGGCTGAGGGCTGGGGGGGTGTGGCCGAAGGTTGGGGGGTGGGCCCCTGCCCGGTTCCCACGGGGGTGGGGCTGGGGGAGGGGACATCCCTCCTCCCAGTTACCAAGCCACCGGGGTGGGAGGAACAGAGGCAAGAAGTGTATCCCCTCCCAGTCTCCTTGGGGATGGGGGGAGGGGTGTTTCCCCGCCTGGTTCCCAAAGCAGTGGGGCTGGGGGAGGGGGTGGTCCCCTTCCCGGTACCCAAGGTGCTGGGGATAAAGGGAGAAATCCTGGGGTCCAAAACAGGGAGGAAGAAGTCATCCCCTTGGTAGCCCTGGTTCAGTATACAGGTGGCTGATAGGATCTAGGAGTTTGTGGCAGAACAATTGGCTAAAGGACACATTGAAGAGACATCTAGCTGCTGGAATTCCCCGGTTTTTGTAATAAAAAAGCCAGGGAAGGACAAGTGGCAGCTCCTCCATGATTTAAGAGAAATAAACAAAAGAATTGTGGGCATGGGGTCTCTCCAACCAGGAATGCCCTCCCCAGCAATGCTCCCCCAAAACTCGCAATTGGCTGTCCTAGACATCAAGGACTGTTTCTTCCATATTTCCGTACACCTGGAAGATGCACCATGTTTTGCCTTCTCGGTTCCTACCACCAACCGAAAAGCCCCAATGAAGCGCTACCACTGGAAAGTATTTCCTCAGGGGATGGCAGTCCATCCATCTGCCAGGGGTACGTGGCTTCATTGCTGTCCCCAGTGCGCGCCCAGAAAAAAGAGGCAATCATCCTGCACTACATGGATGATGTGCTTGTGTGTGCCCCCAGTGACAGAATACTCCAAGACACACTTGACCTTGTGGTTAAAGTTTTAACCTCTGCTGGATTTCAACTATAGGAAAACAAGGTTCAGAGGATGCCACCTTGGAATTACCTTGGCTTGCAAATCACTGCATGGACCGTTGTTCCACAGAAATCGGAAATTCAGACTGATCCCAAAACCCTAGCAGATCTCCATTCCTTGTGTGGGTCTTTGAACTGGGTCAGGCCTTGGCTAGGTCTCACCAACAGGGACCTAGCTCCCCTTCTCAATTTACTGAAGGGAGAGAGAGAGCTAGCCTCTCCCAGAGAACTGACCCCAGAGGCCAAAACCGCCCTCCAAAAAGTGCAGAAGGCTTTGTCTGAGAGGCAGGCTCATCGTTATAAGCCTGAGCTGCCTTTCAAATTCATAGTTTTGGGGAAGTTACCACACTTACACGGGTTGATATTCCAGTGGTTTGAAGTACAAAAGGATCCACTTCTAATCATAGAGTGGGTTTTTCTCTCCCATCAGCGATCCAAAACCATCACACAGCCACAGGAGCTAATAGCTCAGCTGGTCTGGAAGGCCAGGCTAAGATTGCGTGAGCTGGCCGGCTGTGACTTCGAGTATATTCACCTCCCAGTCCACCTCTCTGAGGAGGGAAAGAGCTCTCCCGAGAGGTTGACCATAAAGAAGTTCAACGACCTGCTCCAGAGCAATGCCAGTCTCCAGCTATCCCTGGACAGCTACAGTGGACAGGTATCAGTCCCAGCCCCATCACACAAGCTGTTCAACGAGGAATTCCACCTCATTGCTCCTGAGAAAAGGAGTCGTAGGCCACTCAAGGGGCTTACAGTGTTCACTGATGTGTCCGGAGCATCCCACAAGTCGGTGATGACTTGGAGGAATCCCCAGACCCAGCATTGGGAAGCTGATGTTGAGTTTGTGGAGGGGTCGCCCCAGATTGCTGAACTAGCTGCAGTTGTAAGAGCCTTTGAGAAGTTTTCGGAGCAAATTAATTTGGTTACCGATTCAGCCTATGTGGCGGGAGTAGTGTCCAGGGCAGAGCAGGCAGTTCTCAAGGAGATTGAGAATGGGCATCTCCACAGGTTGCTCTCAAAATTAATTCTTTAGTTTCACAGAGGGAGCACCCTTTCTGTGTGATGCACGTGAGGTCACACACCAATTTGCCAGGTGAGATCGCAGAAGGTAACCGCAGAGCAGATTCCCTTGCTGCTCCAGCAGAGATGGCACGCCTTCCAGACATCTTTCAACAGGCAAGGCTAAGTCACCAACAATACCACCAAAATGTTCCAGGTCTAATCCGTCAGTTCCAGTTGACACGCAGTCAGGCTTGAGCCATCGTGGCCACCTGCCCCAATTGCCAGCTTCAGGCAGTGCCATCACTGGGTGTTGGGGTTAACCCCCGAGGCCTTGGCAGCTGCGAGGTGTGGCAGACAGACATCACACACATTCCCAGTGTCGGTCACATGAAATATGTACATGTCAGCATCGACACATACTCAGGTGCAGTCTATGCCTCTGCCCACATAGGAGAAAGTGCTGCGCATGCCAAACACTTGCTGCAAGCCTTTTCAGTATTGGGGGTCCCTAGGGAGATTAAAACTGACAATGGCCCAGCGTATGCCTCCAAGGAGTTCCTAGAGTTTGTCCAGCAGTGGGGAGTGGAGCATAAGACAGGCATCCCCCACTACCCCACAGGTCAAGCTGTGATAGAGCGTGCCCACCACACGCTCAAAGAGGTCCTGGCTAGACAGGCCATTTCTGCAGTGTGGATGACTCCACAACAAAAGCTCTGCAAAGCCTTGTTTACCATCAGTTTTCTGAATTGTTCATTTCAAAACATGAATCCTCCAATAATATGTCATTTCAATAACAACAACCGGTTTAAGCTGTCACAGCGTCCACCAGTTCTCATCAAGGGCCCAGAAACTTGGGAAACCAAGGGCCCTTATGAGCTCGTCACCTGGGGGCGTGGTTACGCGTGTGTATCCACCCCCTCAGGCCCTCCATGGATACCCCAAAAGTGGGTAAAACCTTTCATCCCCAAAAATCCAGCTCCAGCAGACAGGGATAAGAAGCAAGCAGCTGTCGCCTCCAAGAGAAGACGCCACTGGAAAAAGAAGGAAGAATCATCCTAAGAGAGTTAGCTGCATTCCGGCAGACCCATGAACTTGTATGTGGTTTTAAAAGAATGTTTGTTCTCCTTTGTAGAACAGAAAAGTTACCTCCTACCTCACCTCACGATGAGTCCTGTCCGAGTTGTCATCCTGTTCGCGCTGAGCAGTCTGACAGCTGTGTGGATCGTTCCTCAGCCACACCAAAACATCTGGGTGACCCTGGCACAGACACTCCAACAGGAAAATATATGCCTGTCCACAGCAGCAGCGAAAGACCCAATGTCTACCTGCCTGGTAGGGATTCCATTGCAAGCCGGAGAGCTCACAGACAAACTAGATACGCTCATACCTCCCCCGAGTCCCAAACCAAATCACACACAACCACACAATATCCGTCACCAGCGAGCTGTAATGATTAAAAACCCCATAGAGGAGTGGCTTCCAAAGCTACCCAGAGCTGCTCAGGAGCCTCAAGAGTTAGAGCTGTTGGGCTCCTCCCCTGCACCATTCTGCATACACTTCTTTATCCCACGTTCCAACACCAAACCTTTTAACAACATCAAACAGTATCGAGAGGAATTCACTGCCAAAAGGTGGTGTAAGGTCCTAAGCTATGTTGCAGCAGACAATCCATACCATTCACATCCCAAAAGCCTCCCCAAAGGCTTGTTTTTAATTTGTGGAGGTCGGGCATGGGCAGGAATCTCTTCTCAGCTTTTCGGAGGGCCATGTACCATTGGGCGGTTGTCCCTGTTGGCACCCAACCAAACCATGATTGGTGAGTGGACTCAAAAGAACAATTCGGTCAGCAAAATTCATAAAAGAAGCATAGACAATTTGGACCCAAATTGTGATGCAGACATCTTTCATTGGGCCAAGTCAAAGCAAATCGTTGTATCCCTGTTCCTTCCATGTGTTGCAGCAGCCAAGGCTCTAGGTGAATTGGGCCACCTGGAGTGCTGGGTAGTCAAACAGGCAAACTTGACATCCACGGCCATCAGCTCCCTCCTAGAAGATGAGGAGATTACCAGGCAGGCCACACTCCAAAATTGTTCAGCCATAGATTTCCTCCTGCTGCTGCATGGACACGAGTGTGAGTAATTTGAAGGACTGTGCTGCATGAACCTAACATCAAAGGCACCCAACGTCCACGCAGCTCTCCGAGAAGTGAAAAGCCGGATCGGATGAGTCAAGCAAGAATCCGAGGACTGCTTCAGCGGATTGTTCAAGGACTGGGGACTCTTGGGGTGTTGGCCCTCTATAATTAGGACGATTTTGTTATTTTTTGTTGTTTTTCTAATCATGTTTGCATTTGTAATCCTATGTCGCATACTTTTAAAGGCTATCAACGGTTTACTCTCCAGTACTGCAGAGGTCAACCGCTCAGAGTTTGTGGAACCAAAGCAAATTGGCAGGCCCGCAAACCATGAGTGGTGGACAAATCCATAATCAGCAGCAGAAACAGTCCTACGTATCTCCTTTAGTTTTAGTTAACAGGAAAGGTGGAGGTGTAGTGCACTCATAGTTCATTTAGTTGGTTTTGCACTGGGTGGTGGGAAATTTTACACTGAGTGTGATATGTCATGTAGATTATTCATCCTGTCACATCACATGGGTTCTCCCCATGCACCCCCTTTTACACACCGGGTGGTCGGTCCCATGGGTGCTCCCTCCCCTTGCCCCCCCAATGTTATCCCATTGGCCACGGTCCTCTTTCCCCACCCCCTTTTCTCCTGGGTATAAAACCCCCTGCAGATGGAGGTTTGGCCTCTTTCATCACCTGGGGGTCACTGTTATCAGGTGTGTACTACCCCAAAAATAAACTGGATATTTGTCCCCCCGTGGTGAAAGAATGCTTCTCGTCTTTTGCTTTGTCTATGCGGAATCCGTTTGGGCTAGAGTCCAGAGCTGGCCGGAATTGGACTCATATAAAGCTCAGAAACAAATGGATTACTGCAAGTAACTGGTGCCCCAACAATGTTTGAAATACCTTTGCTCTTTTCCAAAAAGTTGTTTACTAAAGGGTGTTGTCTTAATTGGCCAATCATGTGAAATGTGTTGATTAAATGACCAATGAGGTCCACCTGTAGCAAACCAAGATATAAAAGAAGAGGATTGAATAAACAGGTGGCTTTTAGCCCTTAGACTTCTGATTGGAGCATGTGTCATCTCTGACTCAACAGTGACATTTGGGGATCTGTGGGGGCTATTGGGGATCCTTTCTGCACCTCATGACCCAAGAGGAGCTTCTCTAATAAAATTTGCCTGAAGCTCCCACTGTGCCCATGACAGGAACCCCTGTGAGTGTCTGGGACATCCCGGCTCTTTGACAGCCTGGGCACTCCTGGGATGTCACCATGGAGCCCCCGTGAGTGCCTGTGACAGATCGGTGCCTTTGCAGCCCAAGGCCCCCTGGGATGTCACCATAGAATGGCTGTGACTGCCTCTGACCACAGGGCTCTTCACCATGCCCAGAAAGCCCTGGGAGGTCTCCATGGAGCCCCTGTCTGTGCCTGTGACATTCCAGCTCTGGAACAGCCTGGAGAGTCTTGGAAAGTCCCCATGGAACCCCTGTGAGGGCCTGTGACAAATCTGATCCTTAGCAGGCAACCATCACCAGCCCCTGTTGCTATGGTCAGTTTCCATGGCAACCATCACCAGCCCCTGTTGCTATGGTCAGTTTCCATGGCAACCATCACCAGACCCTGTTGTTATGGTCAGTTTCCATGGCAACCATCACCAGCCCCCTGTTGCTATGCTCAGTCCCTTGGCAGTTCCATGGAGACCCCATGCCAGGGGTGGTTGCCATGGACACCAGCTCAGGCCTGCAGCCAGAGCCCGTTGCCATGGCAACCATTGGCAGCCCCATCCCCAGGCTCATGGGATCCCAGAAGCACAGAATGGGCTGAGCTGGGAGGGACCCATCAGGATCCTCCAGTCCAACTGCTGGCCCTGCACAGGACACCCCAACAATGCCAGCCTGGGCCTGGCAGCGCTGACCAAACGTTGCTGGAGCTCAGAGAGCCCTGGAGCTGGGAGCCTTCCCTGGGGAGCCTGGGCAGGGCCCCAGCAGCCTCTGGGCAAAAACCTTTTCCTGACATCCAAGCTGAGCCTGCCCCGACTCAGCTGCAGCCGTTCCCTCCACTCCTGTCCCTGGGCACCAGAGGGAAGAGGTTCCCACAGCCCCAGCCAGGGACCCGCTCCCAAGGCTGTTGCCATGGCCACCAGGGCTGGCACCAGCTGGGATGTTCGGTTTCCATGTGCCGGGCTTCAGGAATGGGATTCCCCAATTTCCTGCTCCTGCTAAAACCGCACTGCCCTCGCTGCCCTCCCGCTTCCCATGGAAAGCACAAAAGGCAAAGATCCCGGGCTGGGATAAGAACAATTTATTGGGAACAGCAATGAGATAAGGAACAAATGGGAACAGAAACAATATTGATAACAGAAGGGAAAAATAAAATCGTTTACAGGGAAAACTACAACACAACTCACTGGGTCTACCTGGCCAGAATTTCCCATGCCTGGAAAGGACACCCTTCTCCTCAGGGAGAGAAAGACAGAGAGTCCCTTTCCTGCCCCTGACAATGACCTGAGGTGGGAGTGAATGTAATGACACAGCCATGGCCAGACCATTATGTTCTTCAATGCCACATCATGTCATTGGTAGGGGCAGGAAAAGGGACAGGTGTCTTCCCACCATGGATCACAGGGAACATGGATCACCAGGGCTCTTCCCAATGTGGGTTCTCCCATGGGGGATGAACCTGGAGTGGCACATGAAGCTGTTCCTGCAGTTGGAGCATTTCCAGGGCTTCCCTTACCGGTGCCTCCGTTGGTGACTGGTCAGGCCAGAGCTGCGGGTGAAGCTCTTCCCACACTGAGGACACTCGTAGGGCCTCTCCCCAGTGTGGATGCGCCGGTGGTTGACGAGGGTGGAGTTGTGCTTGAACCCCTTCCCGCAGTCAGAGCAGCGGAAGGGCCTCTCCTCTGTGTGAATCCGCTCATGCAGGAGGAGATTGGAGCTGCTCTGAAACCTCTTCTGACAATTGGGGCACTCGTAGGGCCTCTCCCCGGTGTGGATGCGCCGGTGGTTGACAAGGGTGGAGTTGCGCTTGAAGGCCTTCCCACAGTCAGGGCAGCGGAAGGGCCTCTCCTCGGAGTGAATCTCCTGGTGCTGGAGGATACTGAAGCTGGTCCGAAACCTCTTCCCACACTGGGGACATTCGTAGGGCCGCTCCCCAGTGTGGATGCGTTGATGCCTGATGAGTTCTGAGTTGCTGCTGCAGCCCTTCCCACATTCCCCACACTCATAGGCCCATTCCCCAGTGTGGATCATCTGGTGGCTGATCAGGGTGCTGCTCTTCCTGAAGCTCTTCCCACATACCAAGCATATGTAGGGCTTCTCCCCATCGTGAAGCTGCTCCTGGGCCACCAGCTCTCTCTGGCAGGAGCTCTGTCCACCTTCCTGGCTCAGGGTGGGTCTTTTCTCCTTAGAGCACCCTGGGCTTGGTTTGCAGCCCCTCCTCCTATGGGATCTCTTGGGCTGTTCATCCTTGTTGGACTCCTGTGCCCTGGAGATTCGTGAATGCAAAACAGCCTCTTCCATGAGGTTCTGCCGTGGAGATTTTTCCTCCGTGGTCTCCATCCTCAGCTCCTTGTCTGGGGGAGGAAGGACAAGGAGAGGATGGGATTTGGCTCCATGCCAGAGGGAAGGGGAAGGAGATCCCCCCAGTGCATCCCCAGCAGGACGGGGTTGGCAGCAGGGCTGTCCTGCAGCCAAGGGCTGTTCTGGGCTGGGAGATGGAGCAGGAGAGAGGGGGAAAGGGGCACTGACTTCCTCCTCACGTGCCTGGGTGTGCCGGGGCATCTTCCTCCTTTTCCTTGCAGCCTCCACCTCCATGTGACAAAAGTTTGGGGATGGGAAATTCTGTTTTAGGAGGAAAACAAGGGATTAGCACAATAAATTTTGTATTGGTTAGAAGGCAAACCTGAGGGAGAGTCTAAGCCAGAATTACAATTTAATAAGAAAATGAAGATCAAGGCAATGTTACAGAAACACTGCCTTAAACTGACAGAGTCAGGATATAACCTGATACCCTGTTGGTCAGGGTGCTGGCAGCAGTCCCATTCAATGGTGGCTGCAGTCCTGTTGGAGAGATGAACGTGATTCTGTCAAAGCAGTGATCCTGCAGAAGGGTCTGCTCTTCCTCTGAAGGTCCAGTGATGGTTAGGGAGCTCTTGTCCTCTTGGAATCCAGCCGGCAAGCTGCTCCTGGTGTTGAAAGTCTCAGCTTATATCCAGGTAGGAATGCTTGGATCCTCCCCCTGGGCGGAGCATCCCACAATGGGATGATGGAATTTGATCAGTCCTGCAGGGACACTCAATGGCCCATTCCCAGAAGATATCTCCCCTGGAGGGCGTTATCAGGGCTGAGTCATGCAAGAGATAAAGAACACTGCCCCACCTGTTTATAGCAGTTGATGAAGATGGGGATTGCAAACATGCATTTGGTTACATCTTGCATTGCAGCCTGAAACAGTGGGGTAATCCCTGCTCAGGGGGTGAACACCACCCCCCTTACCCAAACTGGCTCAGGTGTAAAACCCCCACCCTGGGAAGGCCACACACACAGGGGACAATGTCACACTTGCCCTGCCCCAGGGGAGGTCTCTGTCCCTGTCACTCCCTTGCTCTCTCCTCTTTTCTCTTTCTATCTCTCTCTCTACCTCACATTTACTGTTCAATAAAATTCATGTAGGATTTGCTCTCGTTGCACCTTAATTGGGGCAGAGGCATCTCTCTAACAATTTTCTTATCCATATTATGGTGCAGTGAGTTCAGGGCATTGTTGTGTGAGCCCAAGTGCCTTTGACAACAGCATGGTTCCCTCCACTGAGGAAGTTGTGGTTCTCTTTGGAGGAACTCTTGGAAACTTGAACACAGCTTCCTCTGAGTGACTTAGAATAGAACTGATGAGGAAAATGGCTGTTGTGAGTGGCCAGTAAAAAGAAAATGTTTTGTTGTCTTTCCTTTAAAAGTTTTTTAAAATCACTGGAGGAAAGGGAGCAAATGTTACCAGCGAGACTGACAAGGTTCATTCACCCCACGGTGAGGAACACAAGGCTGCTAAAAGTCTTACAAGAAACCCAGCTCAAGTAGCTAAATTCCCCAATAACTCCTGGATTCACAGGCTTGTGGGCTTTGCCAAATGTGAGAATCATTATTCTCTTCATCTCTGTCACCTTTGTGACAGCTACTAAGAGCTTCCCCTTCCTTTTAATAATCTGTATTGGGCTAAATTTCCACTTTTCTTTTATCAGAACCTGCCAGCAGCTGAGCTGGAGCTGTGCAGGAACGAGTGGAACTTGGAATTGCCACGAAATTGCTTGTACTGTCAGTTTATCATGCTTGGGATTTGTTTGTGTTTTCATGACATGTGACTTGTGGGAAAAACAAATATTCATCAAAGTGATTTATGCTAAGTTTGATTTCTGCCAAGTTTATTTTGTCCAGTGCCCAGGGCATGCTCAAGGGGTCTCTGTGCCCCCTGCCCTGGGGGATGCTTGGGAGGGGCTTGGGAAAGTTGTCCCTGTCCCTGTCACCCCAGGCCATTCCCCAGGGGTGTCCCTGTCCCTGTCACCCCAGGCCATTCCCCAGGGGGTCTCCATCATTCTCACTCCAGGGAATGCCTGGGGGGTCTCCCTCTCTCTCACCCCTGTGCCAGGGGGTGCTCGGGGCAGTCTCTGTCCCTCTCAGCCCAGGGGATGCTCGGGAGTCTCTGTCCTCTCACCCTGGGGGATGCTCGGGGGGTCTCCATCCCTCTGGCCTCAGGCAATGCCTGTGCAGGGCTGGGCACCAGGGGCTCTGTGTCCCTCTCACCGCTGAGGCTGCTCGGGGCTGGGGGGGCTCTCCGACCTTCTCACACCTGGGGAGGCCGGGGGGGTCTCTGTTCCTCTCAGCCCTGCTGTGACCCCACCCAAACATCATCGGGCTCAGAGGGACAGAGACACCCCAAAAGCCCCAGAAGGGCTGAGCCTGGGATTTGGTTTGGGGCTGAGGAGTTAGGAAGGGGCTGGAATTGGGGCTGGGTTGGAGTTGGGGCTGAGATTTGGATTAGAGCTGGGATTGGGGTTAAGGCTAGACATGGGATTGGCCTTAGGGCTGTGGCTGGGATTGGGTCTGAGGCTTGATGAGTCTGGTACTGGGATGAGAATAAATACAGAACTGTGAGTGTGTCTAAACATGGAGTGAGATTGAGACCAGGATCAGGGTCAGGTTTGGGACTGAGCTCACCCAGAGCTGGACAGGGGGGATGTCACTCTGGGAAGGTTTGGGGAAAATCCTGGGTTAGGGAAAAACAAGGTGTGAATGCCTTGGGTTGGGGATTCCTCTCACCAAAGTCCATCTCCAGAAGTCACCTGATGTCCAAAAATCAAGAGTGAATAAAAAAAAAGCCACCTGGGGTTTCCCATTTCCAGTCTCATCCCTCTGGTGTTCTGGTGGTCCCTCATCTCAGGGCTGCTGGGGATCCAATGGGTCCTGGGGATCCCCCCTCTCCAGGGTCCTGCTTAGGGATTCTGGGAGGTTTTGGGGTCCCAGGGTCCCCCTCTCCAGCCTTGTCCCAATCCAGCCACTTGTGGTTCTCCCTTCTTTCCACCACCCATTCCTGGGTTAGAGCAGATTTGGGAGAAAACCTCAAAAAGGAGTTTCCTCTAGAATGCATATTCAGCAGCCCCTCTCCCGGCCAGTTTGGGAAAATATTTCCTTGGAGAAAAGTGGAAAAATACTTTTTTTAACAGGCAAAGCATTCATTAGCAAAAAAATTGAACAATATTAAGCAATAAAACCTCCTGCTGCTCCAAAATAGATGACAAATTTAGAATGTCCCTCCATGGGCTGTATCTCAGCTCACTAAGTCTCTTATCAGTCCCTCTAGTGCTGGAAATGCCATGGGCCAGGCTTGGCCAGATGGGCCACAAGTGCGTGGTGCTGGTGGTCTGGGTATTCAGTCCAGAGCAGGTTTAAACAGCTCCAGAGAAAAAGGAAAAGCACGGTCCAGGGAATTTCTCTGCCTCAGAGAGCTAAAAACTAACTAAAAGCAAAGGAGAGCTCTGTCCCACCCTCTGTCCATCCAGGAGCTGGAATGTGGAGGAGTGAGTGCAGTGTCTGAAAACAAACTGCAGCTTCTTCCTCCTCCCCTTCTCTCTCAGAACCAGCCTTAAAGGTGCAGAACTCATTTCTGGGCTAAACGGACCGATGGGGTACGAGCATCATGAAGTCACCCCAGGACACGCCCCTGTCGGGGTCAGGGGGTCCCGTCCCTGCCTCATCTCTGGGCTGCCGGGGGTCCCCCAGCTCCGGTATCGCCCCTTCCCCTCTCCCCGCCCCGGGGCTCCCCCGTTCCACAGCCCCGGCTCTCACGGGGATCCCCAAAACCAATGTCCCGCCCCGTCGGTACCGGGCCATCCCCACGTGGACCCCCCGGGACCCTCCCGAGGGGTGATCGCGGCTCCTCTCCCCTCGAAAAAGCTCCTCTTAGGGAGTCCGGAGATATCCGGGGCTCGAGTCTGGGATCTGCCGGCTCCGAACACTCTCCAAAAAAATCCTCCCGGACACCCTTGGCTGGAGTGATTTGGGAATTTAGCTACTTGAGCTGGGCTTCTTGTGGGACTTTAGCAGCCCTGTGGTCCTCACCTTGGAGTGAATGAACTTTGTCAGTCACACTGGTACCATTTGCTCCCTTTCCTGCAGTGATTTTAACAAAATTTTCAAGGAAGGACAACAAAATATTTTCTTTTTCACTGGCCACCCACAACAGACATTTTCCTCATCATTTCTCCTGTAAGTTCCCCAGCAGGAAGGAGGGACTGTGTTCAAGTTTCCAAGAGTTTCTTCCAGAGAAAACCACAACCTCCTCAGGGGAGGGAAACATGCTGTTGTTGAAGGAACTTGGGGTCAGAGAAGAGTGCCCTGAACTCACTGTGCCAAAATAATATTGCAATCTGGTTAAGAAAATTGTTAGAGAGATGCCTCTGTCCTATTAAGGTACTAATGAGACCAAAAGAAAAGTGGATTTTATTGAACAGTAAATGTGAGGTAGAGAGAGAGATGGAAACAAAGAGAAAAGAGGGGAGATAAAGGAAATGACAGGGACAGAGACTTCCCCTGGGGCAGGGCAAGTGTGACATTGTCCCCTGTGTGTGTGGCCTTCCCAGGGTGGGGGTTTTACACCTGAGCCAGTTTGGGTAAGGGGGGTGGTGTTCACCCCCTGAGCAGGGATTACCCCACTGTTTCAGGTTGCAATGCAAGATGGAACCAAATGCATGTTTGCAATCCCCATCTTTATCAACTGCTATAAACAGGTGGGGCAGTGTTCTTTATCTCTTGCATGACTCAGCCCTGATAACGCCCTCCAGGGGAGATATCTTCTGTGAATGGGCAATTGAGTGTCACTGCAGGACTGATCAAATTCCATCATCCCATTGTGGGATGCTCCGCCCAGGGGGAGGATCCAGGCATTCCTACCTGGATATAAGCTGAGCCTTGCAACACCAGGAGCAGCTTGCCTGCTGGATTGCCAGGGGACAAGAGCTCCAGAACCACCACTGGACCTCCAGAGGAAGACCAGACCCTTCTACAGGATCACTGCTTTGACAGAATCACTTTAATCACTCCAACAGGACTGCAGCCACCATTGAATGGGACTGCTGCCACCACCCTGACCAACAGGGTGTCAGGTTATATCCTGACTCTGTCAGTTTAAGGCAGTGTTTCTGTATCATTGCCTTGATCTAAATTTTCATATTAAACTGTAGCTCTGACTTAGACCCTTCCGCAGATTTGCCTTCAAATCAGTACAAAAGACAGTGTACTCACCCCTTGTTTTGATCCCAGAACAGCATTTCCCATCCCCAAACCTTTGCCAGATGGAGGAGAAGGTGCAAGGAAGAGGAAGATGCCCCAGGACACCCAGGCAGGTGAGGATGAAGTCGGTGCCCCTTTCCCCCTCTCTCCTGCTCCATCTCCCAGCCCAGCACAGCCCCCGGCTGCAGGACAACCCCAGTGCCAACCCTGTCCTGCTGGGGATGCACTGGGGGGATCTCCTTCCCCTTCCCTCTTGCATGGTGGCAAATCCCATCCTCTCCTTGTCCTTTCTCCTCCAGGGAAGAAGCTGAGGATGGAGAGCAGGGAGGACAAATCACCTCAGGAGAACCTCATGGAGGAGGCCTCTTTGAGCGACTCCGCAGCACAGGAATCCATTGGGGAGGAAAAGCCCCAGAGATCCCAAAGGAGGAGGGGCTGCAAACCCAGCCCAGGGCGCTCTGAGGAGGAAAGACCCACCCTGAGCCAGGAAGGTGGACAGAGCTTCAGCCAGAGCTCAGGGCTGGTGGCCCATGAGCAGCTTCATGATGGGGAGAAGCCCCACAAGTGCTTGGAGTGTGGGAAGAGCTTCAGGCAGAGCAGCACCCTGATCTGCCACCAGATGATCCACACCGGGGAATGGGCCTACGAGTGTGGGGAATGTGGGAAGGGCTGCAGCTGCAGCTCCGCCCTCATCACCCACCGGCGCATCCACACTGGGGAGAGGCCCTACGAGTGTCCCAAGTGTGGGAAGAGCTTCACCAGCAGCTATGCTTTGACCAGACACCAATGGAGGCACCAGTAAGGGAAGCTCTGCAAATGCTCCGACTGCAGCAAGAGCTTCCCACACTGCTCCAACTCCATGCCCCACACGAGTTCCCATGCTGGGCAGAGCCCTGATTACCCACATTCCCTGTGATCCATGTTGGGAAGACACATGGCTGGATATTGTTTTGGTTTGGCCCTAATTTTCTTCTGATTTGTCTTTATTGTTTAAAAACACCTGAAATAGGACTAAAAAGAAATTTTCTATCAAAGATGTCTAATGTCCCACCATTTAAGATGTATTAGTGGGGGAATTTCAGGTTTGGGGACATATTCTAGGGGATTTAAGTGTTCTTGAGGGATTTCAGGAAGTGTTCTCCATACCTTTGCACTCCAAAACTCAAGATGGATTGATCTGTCACCTCAACATGACTCAATCCCACTGGAAACAAATGAATCTTACCCTCAAAGAACTCAATCTGTCATCAAATTGCTATGTTCCCACCTTAAAAAAATTCAATTCCATGTTAAATTTACTCAATTCCAGACCCTCCAAAGTGAGATGGCATTGGAACGAGATGGGGAGAAGTGGGATCCAAATTTGAAGGTGTAGTTTGGGGATTGTATGGGGGTGGGTGTGTGGGATGTGTTTTGACAGTAAATAAAACTTTCAGAACTATTGATTTCTGTCCCAATCATTTTCCATCAGTTCCAGATTGTTCTTCAGAGTGTCACCTTCTCAGCTGATTGTGTTTGTGCCCTCCTTTCTCTCCTGCCTTCCTCTGCCTGCTTTGTTTCTCTTTGTGTGTCTCCCTTGACCCAGGGCAGGTCCCACCAAAGACTCTGCCCTGATTCCATTCCCAATCCAGGAGCTACAGCAACCATGGATGAAGTTATGAAGGCTGGCAGTGAAATGTCACTGTAGGATCTTGCTCCCCTTGGCTTTTGGCTCCTTCTTAAGGGCTTTGCCTTCAAGGGCAGAAACATCTTTTCCTGGCTGGGAACTGCAATTCCAACCCCTGGCAGTGTGTGCCATGGATCCCAGAGGGGCATTCCTGAGGCTCCCAGGGTGCTGCTGCTGCTGTGCCTCCCATGGAGCTGTGCAGGGCCAGGGGACAAGGTCCAGCAGCTCTGTTGCTTCTGCAGTGCCACAACGGGCCCTGGTTCCATGAGTTTATTGCCAGCAGCGGTTCCTTGGCTCCCATGATGCCCTGCTGTGTCACCATGGATACTTGGTGCCATGAAGTTCTCCAGTGTCACAATGGCCTCCCTCGCCACCTCCCCAGGCGGTCCCGCCAGGTGCCCCAGCGGCTCTTCCACCTTCGGAGACTTCGTCCTCCGAGTCTGCGTCAGAGACTGCCTTGGAGCCGGCCGTTTGTCCGAGTCCGGGCTGTCCCGGGCCGCTTGCCCTTGTAGAAGGTGCCCCAGCTTCTGGTCTTTCCTTCCGTGGGGGGGGCATCGCTCGGCAACTGATGGCAGGGGCAGCCCGGCTGCCTTTTTTTAAGATCAGCGTTCTTGGCAGCTTGGGGGGTGTTTGCTCTGGGGTCTCCCCTTGGGGGGTGCAGATGTCTCTGCCGCCCCTCGTGCGCCCGAGCGGTGAGGGGGAGGGGGCTTCCGAAAGTTCTGCCGCCGGTCCCCAGCCCAGAGGGGGTGGGGGGGATACCGGGGGGCAGGGGGGAGCAGAACGTCTTCCGTCTGCTTTGCAGACGGAACAGCAGAAAACCATCATTGCTCGTCTGCTGTGGGGAACAACCATTCCTAGACCCGAGATGGGGGTTCTTGGGACAGCTTCTGTTGGAGCTGTTCCCTTGCTGCTGGGTCTGGGCTGTCTGATTTGGTTCCTGGGGCCGGGGCCACCTGGTGTCCTCTTGTTCCTTTTGGGGGTTTTACTTCCCCCTTCTGGTCCTGGGCCACCGTTTTGTGGGCCAGGTCTGGGGTTCCTGGTTTCTCCAGGGCCCCGAGGGCTTCTCTCTGGCCTCTGCTGCTGCTGCTCTTTGCTCTTTCCGACAAAAAAAAAAAAAAAAAAAAAAAAAAAAAAAAAAAAAAAAAAAAAAAAAAATTAAATAAAAAAGGTTGAAAGAGCTGGCAGCAGCTCAAAGGCATTGAAGAGCCAAAAAGTAGCTTCAGCCCGCATTCTTCAATAAAGGGCTGTGGCAAAACATTTAGGACATTTCAGAGATTTTCTAAAGACTGTTTGAAACTGTTTGAAGACTGTCAATGGACTTTTGATAGCTATTGATGGACATTTCTCCAGCAAGTCTGGTTTCAGGACCAAAGAGGAACATCTTCAGTCCATGAACTTTTCCTGAAACTCAGCTGCTTGGACTCGAATTTTCTTTGTGTTGTTTTTTGTATTTTTCCTATGATGTAAGATGGTTTTAGTGATTTAATAGAATTCTATGCTCTACAGGTGAAGAAGTTCTCTGTTCATTCCACAGCAGCACTTGATTGAGATTTGGATTGGCAAAAGATAACCTGTCAGGTGTTTGTTCTTTCCTCTGCATGGTTACAGCAGAGGAAATTACAAACATCTTTCTTTTTAATTTAATTAAATAAAAAAGGGTGAGATGTTGCCGACATCTCTTCATAAAAATCCTTTCATTAGGATTTTTCCAGCAGAAGCTGAGAAGTGTCAGCAACAAGATGTAAACTATTGTTATCAGCTGCTGTGGAATGTAACAGGTTCACCTGTGATTGGCCCATCTCTGATGTTTATAATTAATGGCCAATCAACGACTGTGCTCTATCGGACAGAGTCCGGGAGAGCTGGATTGTTGATCATTCTTTCTATTCTATTCTTAGCATTAGCCTTCTGAGAAACCTTCTCTCTCTCTCCATGTCTTTTTAGTATAGTTAATATATATAAATATATCCTAATATAATAAATTAAGCCTTCTGATAATGGAGTCCACATTCTCATCTGTCCTTCGCCCTGAAACACCTTGTGACCGCCGTCACACATGTGCATGGGGGCGGCAGGGGGGGACGGGTTCCGAAGCCGTGCCCCAGCTGGTCTGCTCTGCAGGCCCTTGAGGAAGGGGTGTGTTTACGGGCGGGAAAGGTGGGGATTTTCCCCACCCATGGACAGGTTTAATTCTCACATGGAGTGGTCAGACCCTCCTCAGGCCTGTGAAACGGTGACAGGCTTTGTGCTTTTTCTTGTTTCCAGGTCTTGTTTTGAATTGACTTTCATGCAATTGTTCTTTGTTTTTCCCAGCAGGATTACACCTGGTGCCCGGACCGGACGGGGAAGCGCCTGCAGCGTCCGTGGAGCGCGTCCAGTGCCAGCGCTGCCCCAGGGGCCACGGTCTGCAGGGACAGCCCCTTCCAGAAGGACGAGGACCTGGTTTGGGATCAGCTCCTCTCCTGGCAGCAGCTCTGCAGAGGTGGGCACCCGGCTCCACAGCTCGGCTGGCAGAAGGGCTCCGGGCAGGCGGCAGTGGGCACACGGGCATCCCGCTCCTGCAGCTGCTGAGGAGGTTGCTGTGCTGTGATTAAGCAGAAGAGGTGGAACGTGGCTGCCACGCTGCGCTTCTCTAGAAACAGAGAATGGGTCGGGAGGTTTGGGCTCTGAGCACAGCCAGCAGCCTGGCCCGGGCACAGCCATGGTGGGACAGGGGGTCAGGAGCTGCTGCGACTGACCGCGGCTCTCTGGTTTCTCTCCGCAGGCTGCCAGCACCTCATGCCATGGCAACGGCCCCCGCTCGGCCTGCCAGGCTGGGCGGGCTGGAGGGCAGCCAGTGCTCATTTGCTGTCAAAATAAATTTGTTTGGGTTTTTTTTTGTTATTGTCATCATCGGAGCATTTCTTTCCTCCTTTTCCAAGCTTTTGGCCTCCCTTCCTCCAGGGTAATCTTTTTGTGTCCTTCCTCAACCGCTTGATGGCATTTGGCAGGGGGGGTTAAGCAACGTGAACAATTCAACAACAGCTCCTGTTGCCAACTGCAGCAGCCCCTTCAAGAGCCCTGAGCTTCCACCATGGTCAGTGTGTGCCTTGCAAAAGGAAGTGGTTTGCAGTGATGGGGTTGTTGCCCTGCTGCAAAAGCTGGGAGGAAATCAGAAATGGCAAAATGCCAATTTGGCTGAACCCCCGCCCAGGTTCTTCATCTGCGTGGCCACTGCCAGCCCTTGGGGCTCCTCTCGGCACATCCGCCAGGGGGGAACGCACACAGGGCTGGGGGATCCCAGCAGTGGCAGCGCTGCCAGGGACTGGGCTGGACTGGGATGGGACTGGGAGTGACTGGGACTGTACTGGCTTTGGACTGACATCATACTGGGATCATACTGGGAGTGAGTAGGAGCTTCTGAGGAGCAATTGAGACCATGTTAGGGGCAAATGGGATATACTGGGAGTGACTGGGACAATGCTGAGGGTGACTGGGAGCAGCTGTGAGCAACTGGGATCATGCTAGATGCAAGTGGGAAGAACTGGGAGTGACTGGCTGCATGCTGGGGGTGATTGGAAACTGCTGGGCTTCTACTGGGATGAACTGGGATCATGCTGGAGGTGACTGGGATCATCCTGGCAGTGAGTGCCACTACACTGAGGCTGACTGGGAGTGCTTGGGAGCAAATGGGATCATACTGGAAGGAACTGGAAAGATGCTGGAGGGAACTGGGCTACACTGGGAGCAACTGGGATCATAGTGAAAGTGACTGGGATTGTAGCGGGAGTTACTGGGATCATCCTTGGAGCCACTGGGATTGCAATGGGTGTGACTGGACCCTGACTGGGGGTTACTGGGAGCTACCAGGCCCTGCTGGGAGCCAACTGTGCACACACTGGGAGGAACTGGGAGCAACTGGGAATGATAGGATGCATCCTGGTAACAACTGGGTTATACTGGGAGGGATTAAATCTTTGATTGGGATAAAAACTGGGGGCAAGTGAACCACGCTGAGGGAACTGGGAGTGCCTGGCAATGACTGCCAGAATGTTCAGGGCAACTGGGATATACTGGGAGGGTCTGAGACCATCCAGGTGGTAACTGGGAGCAGATTGGGAGCGACTGGGAATGTGCTGGGGGAAACTGGGGCCATTCTGGGGGCAAGTGGGGGCAAGTGGGAGTGACTGGGGCCCTGCTGGGAAAGACCGGGATCATATTAGACTCATACTGGGATCGTACTGGGAGTTACTGGTGTTATATGTAGTGAAAATAATTCATGCTATAGAGATAGGTGTATGTATGGATAAAATATTAGTAAAGTCTGAACCTATGCTTGTGAAACCACCCTGTCCAGGAAGTGAAGCCATTCACATTGCAGCTGGTTCTGGGACAGAGTTAAGGTAAAATCAGAGCCTGTTCTCATATGAACAGAGCAGCCCTGAGCCATGGTGCCTGCAATTGTCTTTGTCAGGGCTGGAGGGATTCACATGTGAACCAGTTCCCCACAGGCTCTGGGGCTGGGCTGGACCCGTTATCAGACACAGGAGACAAGCTGGAGCCATCTGAAAGGATTTCCTCTGCACCTGGGAGAGATCATCTGGAATTTCCTGGGTGATGATCAGCGGGACATCTCAGGAAGCCCACGAGGTTCTGCACCTGGACTCAAGATGGCATCACCTACTACATGTGAACAGCTCTTCCCACCAGATACTCAGACATTCCTCTGAGTAGGGGACACTTTATCTGTTTCTACACAGGTATGGACCCGACTTTACATGTCAAGAGAGACAAAGAATTATGTGGTGATCTCTGCCTCAGGCATAATAAACTGGATATTAGCAGGCTGCTGGGAGCACTCGGGGTGCACCTTCGGGGGAACGCTGTCTCTCTGCCAGCAGGAACCCCAGGGCACCCAGCGGCTGCTCCCGGGGCTGACGCTGACTTGGCTGTGGTGGGTTTTCCAAATTTTCTATTTTTTGTGACTTGACTTAATTAATTTTTGTCGAATTTTTTGGATAAATTTGGCTACAGATTTGATCATTTATAACACTGGGGTAGCTGCTGGGGACAACTGGGAGAGCTGGGAACACACTGGATGGAAGTGGGAGGAGTTGGGAGCAACTGGGACCTTGCTGGGGGCAAATTGCATCATGATAGGGAATGACCGGGAGTGACTGGGCTCATACTGGGAGCAGCACCAGGGATCAAGCAGGGAGTGAGGGGAAGGGACCAGGCTCATACTGGGAGTGACTGGGCCCATACTGGGAGTGAGGGGAAACTGGGAAAGGAGGAAACAGCGCAGGGGCAGGGAAGGGGGAACACCAGGGAATTCTGGATCCCATCCTGGGATTCGGCCCAAAGCGGGGCCAGCACCGCGATCCTGGATCCATTTCTCCTGTGGCTGCGGGTCCCACCCCCGGCGGAGCAGCGCTGGGAGCTGGGACTGCGATCCCTGAGTGCCGATCCCCTTCTCTCTCTCTCTCTCTCCTGTTCCCTCCCTTTCCTTTGGGGGATCCCAAATCCCAGAGCAGCCGCAGAGCCCCGTGCCCAGGCCGGGTTTCCCAGCACAGGGAGGCTGGGGCTGAGGTGCCCTGGGCTGGCCGGGAATGGGGGTCTGGGGGTCCCTGGGCTCACGGAAACAGGGGATGAGGGGCTGGCAGGGGAGGATACCCGGGGAAAGGGGATGCAGGGGGTGCTGGGGCAGGATAAGGGGGTGCAGGGGGTGTTGGGACAGGATAAGGGGTGCAGGGGTTGTGGGGGCAGGATAAGTGGGTGCAGGGGGTGTTGTGGCAGGATAAGGGGGTGCAGGGGCCTGGAACTGGGGAAGGAGATGCAGGGGGGGTCCCAGTGCCCAGGAATGGGGATTCAAGGGGGTCCCAGTGCCCAGGAATGGGGATTCAAGGGGGTCCCAGTGCCCAGGAATGGGGATTCAAGGATGTCCCAGTGCCCAGGAATGGGGATTCACGGGGGTCCCGGGGGCTCCCCAAAGCCCCTCCCAGGGGGAGCAGGAGCTGGGTTGGGAGCTCTGGGCAGAGCAAAGGGGGTGACCCTGGCACGGGGGGACATGGGGGAGTCACCCCCGCTCCGAGGGGGGGCACGACCCCCGGGGACCCCCCTCCCCTTCCCCGCAGGGGAGGCCGAGCCCCAGCCCGGCAGACGGAGCCCAACACGGAGCCCCCGAGCCCCGGCAGCACCTGGGGGGCGTCCGGCGGCAGCTCCGGGGCCGGGAGGGGCAGGACCCGGGAAACGGCGGCTGGGAAGGGACTGGGATGGGCTGGGATGGGCTGGGACGGACTGGGATGGAATGGGACAGACTGGGATGGACTGGGATGGACTGGGACAGGCTGGGAAGGGACTGGGACAGGCTGGGATGGACTGGGATGAGCTGGGATGGACTGGGATGGACTGGGACACACTGGGATGGACTGGCATGGACTGAGATGGACTGGGACAGACTGGGATGGACTGGGACAGGCTGGGATGGACTGGGATGGACTGGGGCAGACTGGGATGGACTGGGACAGGCTGGGATGGACTGGGACACACTGGGATGGACTGGGATGGACTGGGACACACTGGGATGGACTGGGACACACTGGGGTGGACTGTAATAGACTGGAATGGACTGGGACACACTGGGGTGGAGTGGGACAGGCTTGGATGGACTGGGACACACTGGGATGGACTGGGACAGGCTGGGATGGACCAGGACAGGCTGGGATGGACTGGGACACACTGGGATGGACTGGGATGGGCTTGGATGGACTAGGACGGGCTTGGATAGACTGGGACACCAGGACACACCGGGACACACCGGGATACACTGGGACACACCGCTCCCAGGACTGGGACCCACTGGAGCAGGTTCAGAGCACACTGGGACCCAGCAGGACCAGAACTGGGGCAATAGGGATCGTAGTGGCAGCAACTGGGATACACTGGGAGTGACTGGGATCATACTGGTGGAAACTGGAACCCTACTGGGGTAGCTGGGTGTGACTGGGAATGACTATGAGTATGCTGAGGGCAACTGGGATATACTGGCAGTGTCTGTAACCATACTGGGGGTGACTGGTTTGACTGGGACCATGCTGGGAGAGACTGGGATCACACTTGAAATGACTGGGTCTGTGCTAGGGGCAACTGAGAGCAACTGGGATCAGACTGGGAGCAACTGGGAGCAACTGGCACCATGCCAGGAGCAACTGGGATCCTCATGGCATCAGAGCAGGATCATACTGGGAGTGACTGGGTCTGTGCAAGAGGCAACTGGGATCAACCTCAGAGGAAACAGGATCATGCTGGGGACAACTGGGATCATACTGGGAGCAACTGGCACCACACTGAGGGTGACTGGGGTCATACTGGGATCATACTGGAAGTGACTGGGAGCAGGCTGAGAACAGCTGGGACCATGCTGGGGCAACGGGGATATACAGGGAGTGACTGGAATCATGCTGGATTTGACTGGGAGTCACTGTGAGCAACTGGGATCATGGTGGAAGCTACTGGGAGCAACTGGGAGTGCGTGGAAGCACAGTGGGGGCAACTGGGATATACTGGGAGAGACCGGGAGTGACTGGGATCACAGAGCAACCCTAAAGGAAGCTTCTGGAGTAATACTGGGAGTACCTGGGAGCGACTGGGATTGTACTGGGATCAACTGGAACCACACTGGGTGACTGGGAGCAACTGGGACCATACTGGGGGCAAATGGCATCATACTGACACTGACTGGGATCATACTGGGTGTGACTGGGATTGTACTGGGAGTGACTGGGAGCTACAGGGCCCATGCTGGGAGTGACCTGGACACCCCTGGGAGGAACTGGGCCAGCTGGGGTCAGGGTTGTTCTCCCCCAGGGCTGCCCCAGGTCCTGCTGCCACCTCCGACCCCACAGAGCCGAGTGACAGGCACAGGGGACAGGGATAGGGGACAGGGACAGGGACAGCTGAGGGACAGGGGCAGGGCAGAGCCAGGGAACACGGCCTGGCCGAGGGACACTGAGCTCCAGCACTTGGGGCTGTTCCCTTGGGCTCCCAGCACAGGCCCAGGGGCAGAATCCCCTCCAGGAACTGTTGTTTGCTTTGAGCTTTGCTCTGGAACATTCCCCAGGGGCCCCTGCAGCGGCTGCAGCCCGGCCGGGTGCCCGGGGCCACCAAAGCCGCTCCGGCAGTGCCCTCCTGCCCCGGGCAGGGACAGAACGGCCAAGGAAAGGCTCGTGCTGGGCTCAGGGCAGGGACAGGGCACTCCCCTGGCGCTGCCACGGGCACAGCAGAGCCCGCCTGGGCAGGGTGCGCAGCTTCAGGGACATCACACCATGACCAACGTGATCCAGGGAAGCCAAATTTATTATCCCTCACAAGACTATATTTATAATAAATCTCCTCTGTCCATGCGTTTCTGGTTAATACATGATTGGTTAATCCCAGCTGCTCACACATCTATAATTAGAGTGCTGATTGGATCATCTAATTTTTCACACATCTTGCTGTGCTCGTCTGGCCCACCCATGGCTCACTTTTTTCTGACTTTCCCAAGCTCGCTGACAAACTTCCTGAGTCCTGATGACTCTTCTTGTATCTCTTTCCAGGATATACCGACCCCATTTCTGAACGTGTCCATTATTCACTGTTTGTGCACGTGTCCATTGTCCATTAGTACAAGCAGGCTGGATTGTGCATCGGCTGAATATGGCCATTGTCCTGCAAGAACTCCTCAATCTGCAAAAACTCTCAACATGGAACCACACTGAGATGACTGGAACCACAGTGGGAAATACTGGGACCATGCTGGGGAGAACTGGGACCACACTGGGGGAAAATGGGACCACACTGGGGGCAACTGGGAGTGAGTGGGACCATGCTGGGAGGGACTGGGATCATACGGGGAGTGACTGGGACTAGAGCAGGGGCAACTGGGTTCAACAGGGACCATACTGTGAGTGTCTGTAACCATAGGGGAGTGATGGAAGCACACTGGGAACAGCTGGGCCCATGCTGGGAGCAACTGGGATCACTCTGAGGGTGACTGGAATCATGCTGGGATTGACTGGGAGCAACTGGAATCATGCTGAAAGCAACGGGGAAGAAGTGGGAGTGACTGGGAACAAGCTGGTAGCAACGGGGATAAACTGGGAGAGACAGGGAGTCACTGGGATCATACTGGAGGCTACTGGGGTCATGCTGGCATTGACAGGGAGCAACTGGGATCACAGTGGGAGCACTGGAATTGTACTGGGAGTGTCTGAGAGCAACTGGGATTAGACTGCAAGTGACTGGGATCATCCTGGGCGTGGCTACAATCATACTGGGATTAGAGTGGGTGCGAGGGGACCCTGACTGGGGGTTACTGGGAGCTACTGGGCCCATGCTGGGAGCCAACTGGGGACATAATTGGAGCAACTGGGAGACAACTGGGAGACAACTGGGGGCAAGTGAACCACACTGAGGTGACTGGGAGTGCCTGGCAATGACTGCCAGAATGTTCAGGGCAACTGGGATATACTGGGAGGGTCTCAGACCATATGGGTGTGGGACTGGGACCAGACTGGGAGAAACTGGGAATATTCTGGTGGAACTGGGAACACACTGCAGGCAAGTGGGAAGGACTGGGGCCCTGCTGGGAGAGACTGGGATCATACTGGGAGTGCCTAGGACTATGCTAGAGACAATAGGAGAACTGGGAACATGGTGAATGAAATTGGGAAGAATTGGGACCGTGCTGGGATCAAATTGCATCATCATAGGGAATCACTGGCAGTGACTGAGCTCATAATGGGAGCAAACAGGATTTTGCAGGGAGTGACGAGAAGTGACCAAGCTCATACTAAGAGTGCTGAGGAAACTGGGAGCACGTGGGGGGAGCAACTGGGCTCATACTGGGAATGACTGAGCTCATACTGGGAGCAACCACTGCAGACGCAGGGACCCCCAAAAACACCTCCCGGGGACCCCCCCGAGTTCCCCCGAGGGCCAACTGCGGCTCAGCTTTGGAGCCCTGCCAGCTGCAAACATCCCCACAAAAAAACCCAAACCCAGGCACCCCCCGGCACATTTGGGCCACACTCCCCCTACCTGGTCACCTGCGACATCGGGGGCGATGCTCCCGGGGCTGCAGCCACTGCAGGGTTCCCTCTCCCCTTCTCCAGCTGCTTCTGCTGCCGCTCGGCCTCTTCCTCCCTCCCTCCTCCTCCTGCCCCGTTCCCGAAGGCCGAACCGTGAGGGGAAAGGGGGCGGGGAAAGGGCGGAACCGTGAGGGGAAAGGGGGCGGGGAAAGGGCGGAACCGTGAGGGGAAAGGGGCGGGGAAAGGGCGGAACCGTGAGGGGAAAGGGGCGGGCTCAGTCCAAGGGCGGCAACTGTGAGGGGACGCTCTGGGAGGCGGCGCTCTGCAAACAGAACTGCAACGGACTGAACATGAAAGGGAGAGAAATCAGTAAGTCTGAGGTTTTATTTGCTATCAAATACATCCCACAAACCCAGCCGCACGCAAACCCCATCCCAGCGCTCCAAATTGGGATCCCACTTCTGCCAGTGTCTTCCCAGCCCCATCTTACTTATGTGGCTGAGGATCAAGTGAGTTTGGTATGGCATTGAGTTTTGCTGAGATGTGATTGAGCGCTTTTGAGGTAAGACTGAATTGTTTTCAGTGGGATTTGAGTGACTTTGAGGTGATAGATATATCCATATTGGCTTTTGGAGTGCAAAGAGATGGAGAATAGAAAAAACTTAAGGTGAAATCAAAAGTAGAAGCAGCCAGGTGTGTTCCCAACATGGATCACAGGGAATGTGAGTGACCAGGGCTGCGCCCAAAGTGCCTCCTCCAGTGGGGGATGGAGCTGGAGCAGCACACGAAGCTCTTCCCACACTGGGGACACTCATAGGGCCTCTCCCCTGTGTGGATGCACCTGTGGGTGATGAGGACAGATTTGTTCTTGAATCCCTTCCCACAGTCAGGGCATTGGAAGGGCCTCTCCTCTATGTGAATCCGATAGTGCCGGAGGAGATGGGAGCTGGTCAGAAAACTCTTCCCACACTCAGAACACTTGTAGGGCCTCTCCCCTGTGTGGGTCCTTTGGTGGCTGATCAGGCTGGAGCACTCGCTGAAGCCTTTCCCACACTCCCCACACTCATAGAGCCTCTCCCCCATGTGGATCCTCTGGTGCCTGATCAGGTTGGAGTTCCTCCTGAAGCTCTTCCCACACTCCACACACATGTGGAGCTTCTCCCCATCATGGAGCTGCTCATGGAGCACCAGCTCCAAGCTTTGGCTCCATCTCCGGCCGCCTTTCCCGGCCCAGGCTGGCTCTTTCCCCCCTCAGATCCCTGCCAGCTGCATTTGCAGCCCCTCCTCGGGCGGCATCTCCGGGCCTTTTCCTCCCCGTTGGCTTCCTGCGCCGTGGAGCCGCTCAAAATGGCCTCTTGCACCAGGTTCTGCCGCGGGCATTTGTCCTCCCTGCTCTCCATGCTCAGCTCCTGCTCTGGGTGAGGAAGGACAAGGACAGGATGGGATTTGCCTCTGTGCCACAGGCAAGGGCAAGGAGATCCCCCCAGGGCGTCCCCGGCAGGACGGCACCGCCACCACCCCCCGATGTCCCCCCCGAGGGGCCTTTTCCGCTCAGCCTTGGACTTCTTCATTCTCCAAACATCCCCCCAAAAACCCAATCCAGAGACCCCCCGGGATATCCGGGCCGGGCTCTGCTCCCCGCTCACCTGCGCGATTGGGGGGGACGATGATCCCACAGATGGGGCTACGAATTCAGGCAGGGCTCTGCCATCCGGAGCCTTCAGCTCAGCCTTGATCCACTTTTGTCCCTCCTCTTCCTCTTCCTCCCGCTCCTCCTCTTCCATCCCTCCTCCGGCTCCTTTGTGTTATCTCCCCCACCTTCTCCTCTTCCATCCCTCCCCTTCCATCTCCTCTCCTCCTGCTCCCTAAGCCTACCTTCTTCTCCTCCTTCCATTGCTGCTCTCCTCTCCGCCTTCATCCCTCCTCTTCCATCTCCCCTAGCCTTGCTCCTCTCCCCAAACCGGCTGAAACCGTGAGGGGAAAGGAGGCGGGGAAAGGGCAGGAACCATGAGGGGAAAGGGGCGGGCTCAGGCCAAGGGTGGGAACTGTGAGGGGACACTCTGGGAGGCGGCACTCTGCAAACAGAACTGCAACGGACTGAACATGAACGGGAGAGAAATCAGTATGTCTGAGAGTTTTATTTGCCATCAAATATATTCCACACAATCCCCATCTCACAGCTCCGAAATGGGATCCCAATTCTCCCAATCTCCGCCCTCCCCCCATCTCAGCCTGGCGGCTGTGGAATCGAGTGAGTTTGGTGTGGGACTGAGTTTTTTTCAGGTGGTTGTGAGCCCTTTTGGGGTAGGATCGAGCTGTTTTTCAGTGGAATTTAAGTGCTTTTGACGTGACAGATCCATCCTTCATGGCTTTTGGAGTGCAAAGAGATGGAGAATAGAAAAAAAATTAAGGTGAAATTAAAGGTAGAAGCAGCCAGGTGTGTTCCCAACATGGATCACAGGGAATGTGAGTGACCAGGGCTCTGCCCAAAGTGCCTCCTCCAGTGGGGGATGGAGCTGGAGCAGCGCACGAAGCTCTTCCCTCACTCGGGGCACTCGCAGGGCTTCCCTTACTGGTGCCTCCGTCGGTGTTGGATCAAGTTAGAGCTCCTGGAGAAGCTCTTCCCACACTGGGGACACTCAGAGGGCCTCTCCCCCACTGTGGATGCGCTGGTGCCTGATGAGGTGGGAGTTGTTCTTGAATCCCTTCCCACAGTCAGGGCATTGGAAGGGCCTCTCCTCTGTGTGACTCTGATAGTGCTGGAGGAGACGGGAGCTGGTCTTAAACCTCTTCCCACACTTGGAACACTCATATTGCCTCTCCCCAGTGTGGGTCCTCTGGTGGCTGATCAGCTGGGAACTCTGGCTGAAGCTCTGTCCACACTCCCCACACTCATAGGGCCGTTCCCCAGTGTGCGTCCTCTGGCGCAGCATCAGGGGGCAGTTTCACCTGAAACTCTTCCCACACTCCCCGCACGTGTGGGGCTTCTCCCCATCATGGAGCTGCTCATGGAGCACCAGCTCCGAGCTCTGGCTCCATCTCCGGCCGCCTTCCCGGCCCAGGCTGGCTCTTTCCCCCCTCAGATCCCCGACAGCTGCGTTTGCAGCCCCTCCTCGTGCGGCATCTCCGGGCCTTTTCCTCCCCGTTGGCTTCCTGCGCCGTGGAGCCGCTCAAAACGGCCTCTTCCACCAGGTTCTGCCGCGGGCATTTGTCCTCCCTGCTCTCCATGCTCAGCTCCTGCTCTGGGCGAGGAAGGACAAGGACAGGATGGGATTTGCCTCCGTGCCACAGGCAAGGGCAAGGAGATCCCCCCAGGGCGTCCCCGGCAGGACGGCACCGCCACCCCCCCGATGTCCCCCCGAGGGGCCTTTTCCGCTCAGCCTTGGACTTCTTCATTCCCCAAACATCCCCAAAAAAACCCAACCCAGGGACCCCCCGGGATACCCGGGCCGGCCTCCGCTCCCCGCTCACCGGCGCGATGGGGGGGGGCGATGATCCCACAGGTGGGGCTGCGAATTCAGGCAGAACTCAACCAGACCGCGTGGATCCGTCTGCTCAGCCTAGACCCACCTTTGTCCTTCCTCTTCCTCCTGCTCCTCCTCTGTCTTATCCCCACCTCCTTCTTCTCTTCCATCCCTGCTCCTGCTCCTCCCCCCTGACCCCGCCTCCTCCATCCCCTCCATCCCCGCCCTTCCCTCCCTCCTCCTCCTCCCCCAGCAGCAGCCGCACCCTCGGTGCCCCGTTCCCGCAGCCCTCGCAGCCCGCGGCAGGAGCGGGGATGGAGCCGGGACAGGTCGGGATGGGCAGCGCGGGGCTCTCGGCTGCTCCCAGCCGCTGCGGGCGGGGGGAAGCCGGCCCGGGCCAAAGGAGAGGCAAACTGGGCAAACTGGGGGCTGCACATCCCAACTGGGCCTTGCTGGGGACCCTGCGGGGCCACTGCCAGCCCTTGGGGCTCCTCTCGGCACATCCGCCAGGGGGGAACGCACACAGGGCTGGGGGATCCCAGCAGTGGCAGCGCTGCCAGGGACTGGGCTGGACTGGGATCGGACTGGGAGTGACTGGGGCTGTACTGGCTTTGGACTGACATCACACTGGGATCGTACTGGGAGTGACTGGGGCTGTACTGGCTTTGGACTGACATCATACTGGGATCATACTGCCATGCCAGGGCAGACTGTGATCACACTGATGGACACTGGGATCAGACTGGGAGTGAGTAGGAGCCTGCTGGGGGAAATTGAGACCATGTTAGGGGCAAATGGGATATACTGGGAGTGACTGGGATTATGCAGAGCCTGACTGGGAGCAGCTGGGAGCAACTGGGATCATGCTAGGAGCAACCGGGAGGAACTGGGAGTGAGTGGGTGCATGCTGGGAGTGATTGGAAACTGCTGGACTTATACTGGGATGAACTGGGATCATGCTGGAGGTGACTGGGATCATCCTGGCAGTGAGTGCCACTACACTGAGGCTGACTGGGAGTGCTTGGGAGCAAATGGGATCATACTGGAAGGAACTGGAAAGATGCTGGAGGGAACTGGGCTACACTGGGAGATACTGGGAGTGACTGGAACCAACGTGAGGGTGAAAGAGAGCAACTGGAACCATGTGGAGTACAGCTGGTTCATACTGGCAGGGACTGGGAGCACACGGGGCTCATCTTTGGATCATACTGGGAGGGACTGGACTAACACTGGGAGTATCTGAGAGCGATTGGGAACACACCCTGTACATCCTTCCCCATACTGGGCCTGACTGGGAGCAACTGGGAGCACGCTGGCAGCAAATGGCATCATACTGGGACTGACTGGGCTGACCTAGGAAGCAACTGGAACCATGCTGGAGGCAGCTGGGACCATACTGGGAGAGACCGGAAGCAACTGGGATTATACTGGGACCACACTGGGACAGCTGGCATGTGACTGGGATCAAACTGGAGCTTACTGGGATCATACTGGGCTTGAAAGGGAGCGACTGGGATCACACTTGGAGCTACTGGGAGCAACTGAGAGAAACTGGGATGATGCTGCAAGCAAACTGGAGGAACTGGGAAGGACTGGATGCCTGCTGGAGGCAACTGGGATATACTGGGCATGACTGGGGGATCATACTGGGAGAACTGACACCTTACTGGGGCTACTGGCAGTACCTGGAAATGACTACAGACATGCTGGGGGAAACTGGGATATACTGGGAGTGTCTGGAATCATACTGGGGGGATTGGAACCACACTGGGAACAACTGGGACCACACTGGGAACAACTGGGAGTGAGTGGGACCATGCTGGGAGGAACTGGGATCATATGGGGATGATACCAAGGGGCACTGGGTTCAACTGGGACCATACTGGGAGTGTCTGTAACCATAGGGGAGTGATGGAAGCACACTGGGAACAGCTGGGCCCATGCTGGGAGCAACTGGGATCCCACTGGGGGGCACTGGCATCAGACTGGGAGTGACTGGGAGCAACTGGGATTAGACTGCAAGTGACTGGGATCATACTGGCAGTGGCTACACTCATACTGGGATTATACTGGGTGTGAATGGAACCTGACTGGGGCTTACTGGGTGCTACTGGGCCCATGTTGGGAGAGAAATGTGACACACTGGGAGCAACTGGGATCAGGTGGAAGGTTCTGGAACCATGCTGAGTTGACTGAAACTACAACTGGGGTGACTGGGATCATACTGGGAGTAACTGGGACCTCCCTTTGAGCAACAGATGGAAACTGGGATGATGCCAGAGGAAACTGGGAGTAACTGGGAAAGACTGAGTTCATTCTGAGGGAACTAAAACATACTGGGAGTGTCTCTGACCATACTGGGGGCACTGGAACCACACTGGGAACAGCTGGGATCATGCTGGGAGCAACTGGGACCATGCTGGGGGAAACAGAATCTACCCTGGAGGCAACTGGGCACGACTGGGACTCTGCTGGGAGGGACTGGGACTGTTCTTGGGACAACTGGGATCATAATGGGAGGAACTGGGAACATCTGGAATTATGCTGGGAGCAACTGGGATCACACTGGGATCACAGTGAGAGCAGCTGAGTCCATACTGGGTTACACTGGGATCTCATGGAGAGCAACTGGAATCATACTGGGATTGACTGGGAGTGGCTGGTTTGGTGGATTTTGGGGGGTTTGGATTTTGGGGGATTTTATTGGCATTTTGAGGGGGAGTTTTTCTGGGGGTGTTTGGGGGTATATTGAAAATTTTTGTGGCTTTTTTCTATTTGTGGGTTTTACTGGGATTTTGTTGGGATTTTTTTGGGATTCTCAGAAATTCAAGGGGGTTTATTGGGATTTTTAGGAGATTTTGGGGCAATTCATTGGAATTGTGGTGGCATTTAGTGGGATTTAGTGGGGATTTGGGGTGTTTTGTGGGGCTTTTTGGGTGTTGCCAGGATTTCTTTGGACCTTGGGGGAGATTTTGTAGGACTTTTTATGGTTTTGGTGACATTTTTGGGGAATCTCTGGACTTTAAATCAGGATTTTTGGGGGTTATTGGGATCTCAAAGGATTCTGTGGGCTTTTATTGGGATTCTAGGGCGTTCTAATGGGATTTTGGGAGCTTTAATTGGAATTTTGTGAGTTTTACTGGGACTTTTGGAGGTTTTAAGGAGACTTTGGTGCCTCTCAGCCCTTCCCCACACCCAAGGAATGCCCCAAAGCCCCTCTAGAATTCCATTAAGACCCCACAAAATCCCAAAAAATTACAACAAACCCCTCAAAAGCCCCAGAGAATCTCCAAAAATCCCAGTGGGGCTCACCAAAATTTAAAAGAACTCCCAAAAATTTCAATAAATCCCCCCCTCAAGAAACCCCTCACAACTCCAATTAAATGCCCCAAAATCCAAAACCACCGAAATCACGTAACTCCCACCAAAACCCAGTAATTCTCCTCCAAAAGCTCCAAAAATTCCTCCTAAAGTCACAATCAAATCCCCCAAAACCCAAAATGCCCCAAATCTCAAAAAATGCCCCCAGAACCCCCCAGACTCACCAGGGGCCGTCCTGAATCAGGGGGGCCCTCGGAGATTCTTGGGGAGGGGGCGCCATGGGAGACCCCCCAAAAACCGGGGGGGGGGGGGGGGGGTAACCCCTTCTGTGCCCCCTCCCCCCGAAACCCCCAGACCCCGGTTCAGGGTGGGCCTGGGACCCCCCGGGACCCCCAAATCTCCCCCGGGACCCCTCCAGGAACCCCAAACCCCCCAGAGCTCCCCCAGGGTTGGCCCAGAACCACCCTGGACCCCAAAAACCACCCCAGGACTCTCAGACCCCCCCATTTCCCCCCAAAATTAAACCCAGACCCACCTGAGACCCCCCCAAATCCATCAGACTGCCCCACATCCCCCTCAGACCCCTCAATCCACCCCAAACCCTATGAAATACCCTCAGACTCCCCCAGATTTCCAGACTCACCTCAGAAAACCCCCGATCCCCCCAGTTCCTCTCAAAATCCCCCAAAATCCCCTCAGACCCTCCCAATTCCCCTCAGATCCCCCCAAACCCACCTGAGAACGCTCCAGACCCTCTCAAGCTTCCCCCCAAGCTCCCTAAAGCCCCCTCAGACCTCCTCATTCCCCCCAGACGCACCGCACATCCCCCTACTGTCCGTCAATGCCCCAAAAATCCCCAATTTCCCCTCAGACCCGCCCCAAACCCCCCCAGTTTCCCCCCGGCCCCACCTCAGCTCCTCCTCAGCCGCTCCCCGCCTCCGCCGCGTGCGCGGGCTCCGAACAATGGCGGCGCGCCCCGCCCCGAACCAACCAATCACCGCGCCGCACTCCCTGAACCAACCAATCACGGCGCGGCTCCCCTCAGCAACGCCCGCCTCCCCGGCGCCGCCCCAGCCAATCAGAGGCGAGCCGGAAGCGGCGCCCCCTTCTCCGCCGCCGCCGGGACCCCCCGGGCTTGGGACAGGAGCGGGAGGGGCCTGAGAGGGGATCGGGGGGGGGCGGGGGAGGGTCCGGGGGGTCTGGGGGGGCTTTGGGGAGGGGTCCGGGGGTTTGGGGGGGTCTGGGGCGGCTGGGGAGGGGTCCTGGGGCATTGTGGGGGGACCTGGGGGGTGCGGATGGGTCCTAAGAGGGGTCTCGGGGGGGGGAGGGGTCGTGGGAGGGTCTGGGGGGTTTGGGGAGGGGTCGTAGGAAGGGCTTGGCAGGGTCTGGGGGTGTTGGGATGGTCCTGGGGGAGTTTGGGGAGGGGTCTGGGGGGTCCTGAGGGGGTCCTGGGAGGGTTTTGGAGGTTTTGGGGAGGGCTCTGGGGGCTCTGGCAGTGCGATAAACAGGGCCAGGAGAGCAGCTCCTTTAAAAAGGCCTCGATTAAAGACAGCTCTGGGGCGGAACCCGAGGGGTCGCGCACAGCGCCGCTGCTCCCACAGGACCGCGCTGAGCAGCAGCAGCAGCAGCAGCAGCAGCAGCAGGAGGAGGAGGAGGAGGAGGAGCAGCGCAGCTTTGTCTCTCGGCAGAGCCGGGGCTTCCGTCCTCACCAGAGTCCTTGGGAAGGCAACGCTGCCTCGGAGCTCAGGGGGATCCTCCAAGCTGAGCGCTATGAAAATGATGGCGGCAGCACGGAATCCGGCTCTGCTCAAGGCTGGGTGATTTCGTGCGCTTCTGCTGGGTAAAGTCATCGTTTATGGGCTGCTTTGTTGTTTGCAGAGGGTTCCTGGAGTTCCCACAGCCTCTCATTGAAATTCAGCCTGGCACGGGAAGGGATACAAATCCGGGCTGAGACGGAAAGGGGCACAAATCCAGAGTGGGACGGGGAGAGACACAAATCCAGGCTAAAATGGGAACACTGAATAGCGGCAACTAAAGGCAACTCCTCGAACTGTGACATTCAATGCTTAACAACAGACCAACGCTTCCAATTCAGACCCTACCAACTTCATTAACACAAACTAGCAATTACTGCTCTGAGAAAGAGCTCTCATCTCCGGGCTTTCATTTCTCAAATCTCTTGGAGCAAAGATGAGCAATGTGCCCTGCTGGTGCTGAGATGTTCTGAGTCCCTCAGCTGGGAGCTGGGTTCCCGTGCTGTCCTGCCTGGTGCTCGCTGGATGTGCTGGAACAAAGAGCTCGGGCCCTTGATGAAAACGACCCCAAATGAGTTCTCTTGGGATTTACTGGGCTCAGAGTAAAAGGGATCAAATTCAGGTTTGATCTAGAAAATGCTTCTTCCCTGTCAGGGTGCTGAAGTCCTGGCTGCACAGCTTGCTCAGAGAAGCAGAGTAAAGAAAGTTTCCGAATTCTTCCTTTCTGTCCCGTTGCTATTCCATCCGTTCAGGTTTGCTTTTCAGAGTGCCACCTTCTCAGCTGGTTGCCATTTGTGTCCTGCTTTCTCTCCTGCCTTCCTTGGTCTGCTCCTTTTCCCTTCCAGGGTCTCTCTTTACCTGGGGCAGCTCCCAGCCAAAGACCCTCCCCTGATTTTTATTTTTTTTTTCCTTCCCCATCCAGTACTCAAACAGCCCTGGATGAAGTTCTGGAGGCTGGCAGTGAAATGTCTGTGTAAGATCTTGCTGGGCTTGTGTCTTGGCCCCTTCAGAATTTGGCCCTGAAGGGCAGGAGCAGCTTTTCCTTGCTGGCAGCTGGAATTGCAGCCCATTGCAGAGTGTGCCAGAGATGCCAGAGGGCGATTGCTGAGGCTGCCAGGGCGCTGCTCCTGCCGTGCCTGCCAAGGGAGCTGTGCAGGGCAGGCTCAGGCTCCAGCAGCTGCCTGGGCTCCCCGAGCAGACAGCAAAGGCGGCTCTGCTGCACATTCTGCAGCTGGGAGCCGAGGCAAGAAGGGCAGGGAGCCCCTGACAGAATGCTGGAATGCTTGTGGCTGGAAGGAACCTGCCCCCAGAGCCCAATGGGGCCCAGCCCTGGATGTGCCCTGAGACCCCCCCAGAGCGCCTCCCCAAAACCTCCAAAACCTTCCCAGGACCCCCAGAGCCCTCCCCAAACTCCCCCAGGACCATCCCAGCACCCCCAGACCCTGCCAAGACCTTCCTACGACCCCTCCCCAAAGCCCCCCCAGACCCCCCCGGACCCTCCCCCCGCCCCCCCGATCCCCTCTCAGGCCCCTCCCGCTCCTGTCCCGAGCCCGGGGGGGTCCCGGCGGCGGCGGCGGGGAAGGGGGCGCCGCTTCCAGCTCGCCTCTGATTGGCTGGGGCGGAGCGGGGGAGGCGGGCGTTGCTGAGGGGAGCCGCGCCGTGATTGGTTGGTTCGGGGCGGGGCGCGCCGCCATTGCTGGGAGCCCGCGCACGCGGCGGAGGCGGGAGCAGCTGAGGAGGAGCTGAGGTGGTGCCGGGGGGAAACTGGGGGGGTTTGGGGCGGGTCTGAGGGGAAATTGGGGATTTTTGGGGCAATTTTAGGCTCTTTAGTTTGGATTTTGGACCCATTTAGATACTTTTAATGCCATTTGGCTGATTGCAGGCCAAACCTGGTGGATTTAAGATGGATTTCAGGGCCCCTTTGGCTGATTTTAGGCTAAACCTGGTGGAATTCAGCTGCATTTGAGGCCCTTTTGGGTTATTTTAAACCAAACCGTGCCCTTTTAGGACCGTGCGTCCCCTTGGCCCCGCCCCCTTTCCCCTCACGGTTCCCGCCCTTTCCCCGCCCCTTTCCCCTCACGGTTCCGCCCTTTCCCCGCCCCCTTTCCCCTCACAGTTCGGCCTTCGGGAACGGGGCAGGAGGAGGAGGGAGGGAGGAAGAGGCCGAGCGGCAGCAGAAGCAGCTGGAGAAGGGGAGAGGGAACCCTGGAATCGCCGCAGCCCCGGGATCATCGCCCCCCCATCTGCATGTGGCTGGGCAGGGGGAGCGCAGCGCAAATGTGCCAGGGGGTGCCTGGGATTGGGGGTTTTTTTGGGGGATGTTTGCAGCTGGCAGGGCTCCAAAGCCGAGCCGCAGATGGCCCTCGGGGGGACATGGGGGGTCCCTGGGTGTTGCCGTTACGGCGTAGCGACCTGTTTCTAGAGCTGGCACGGTGACCCACGTCCAGGGTCACTCGGTCCACATGCTACAGACACCAGTATGGTGGATAGCAAAGTGGCGTTTATTGAGAAGTTTCAGGGGTTTATAAAG
Source organism: Calcarius lapponicus (assembly GCA_039654755.1). Taxonomy (NCBI): domain Eukaryota; kingdom Metazoa; phylum Chordata; class Aves; order Passeriformes; family Fringillidae; genus Calcarius; species Calcarius lapponicus. The sequence continues at coordinate 881,845 of JBBFKN010000052.1, read as the reverse complement.
GCTTCGGCATTCTGTGTCACTTCCATCCAATTGGATGTTGCCAAGTGCAGCACCAAGGTCAGACTGCGAGGTGAGGGGGGGCTTCTTGTCTGCCCATACAAACTGCGATCTTCCGCACGCAGATTCCTGACTGTCCACATTTCCCCCCCCCCCCCATGATTAGTAAAAATCTCATAAAGTTATAAAATGTAAAGGTTACAAAATTTTATAGGTTAGTGTAATTAGTGTAAAATTGTAAGTGTGTTAGTAACTAGCACGCTTTAAAGCAACTGTCGGCGCTCGAGAAACAAAATGTTAGCCGCTTCTAAACGTCTTCTAACAAATAGCACCAGTTTGTTTAGCATGCAGGGTCCGAAGATTAGGGTTAGTAAGATCATTGTGACTGGGCCTATTAGGGTAGAAATCAGTGTGGTGAGCCATGGTGACTGGTTGAACAAGGATTTGAACCAACCCTGTTGGGCTTCCCTGTCTTTCTGTCTCTGAGCCAGTCTGTTTTGGAGTTCTGCCATGGAGTCTCTAACGACTCCCGTGTGGTCTGCATAAAAGCAGCATTCCTCTTTCAAGGCAGCACACAGACCTCCTTGCTGCATGAACAAGAGGTCCAGTCCTCGCCTGTTCTGCAGGACCACCTCCGAGAGTGAGGAGACTGACTTCTCCAGAAAGGAGATGGATTTCTCAATCCTTTGCAGATCTTCGTCAATGGTCATCTGCAGCTGGGACAGTCCTTGATGTTGGGTCGCTAGGGCTGACACTCCTGTTGCCGTTCCGGCTGCTCCTAGGCCGAGCAGCATTGCGATAGTTATACCTGTTAGTATTTCTCTTTTGTGGAGCCGGCTGGGTTCTTCAAAGAGTTGGTACACCTCCTCATCCGAGTGGTACAGGACCCTGGGAACGATCAGAACTTGGACACAAAAGTCGTTAGAGTCATTGAATTTGGCAAGAAACACACAAGGGCTCACACCGGATCTCTGGCAAACCCATATCCCCGAAGCGGATGGGACGACCCACTTGTTGTTCTTTTGGTCGGGCTCGACCACGTCAGTGCAGACGTTGCCTTTCTGCCTGGCCAGGGTGGCACTGCCAAAGCATCTGCCCTGACCTGTGACTTGCCTCAGGGTGATCCCTTTGCGAGGTGTGTCCCACCTGCACTGGTGAGGGGCATCAGCTGTGGAATAACTAAAGGGGGTATCTAAGGTGACTCCTTTGTAAAAAGGGGGTTTGACATCGTAACAAAGCCAGCAGGAGTCTGTCAGGTTAGGGTTAGATTCGTTAAGAGATAGGTAGGTAGCTTCTAGCATGCAAAGGATTGGGTCCGAGTCCGACCCGGCTGAGCGGCCTATCTGAAAGGCATCGGTGTCGCCGGTCGGGACATCGGTGGCCTTTGTGGGCAAGGCTTTGGGGTGGGTCATGTTTTTCTCTTTATGCGTGATTTTAATCACTTTGTTGGGTCCAACCGCTCAGGGTGCCAACGGTCGGAACCTGGTAACTCACACGTTCACCCACTCCTTTGACCCTTGAAGGACCACTGTCCACGCCTTGCCCACAGCCCAGCTAGGGTGATTTGGCTGCAAAACTGTCATGTTGTACTGAGTGCATTTCTGAAATTTGGGGATTTTGTGGCGGTTTCGATAGAAATTTCCCTGGAGGAAGACAGGTGTTTTGCAACCTGCGGGTGCCCAGGTGAACTGTAGGAATTTGTCAGGCTCTTGGGGGTCCCACCCAGGCCCTGACGGCCTGGCATCCATGACAATGGTTTCACAGCCCCAGTGCCCACAGTGTCCCCACCCTGGGTGATTGCAGTAGATTTTTCCTGGGTTTGAAGCTGGGCACCAGTAGGATAGATACATGTGTGTGGCGTGTGGGGAATGGGGGTCTACTTTTGGTTGTCCCGGAAACAGGTCGGAAATGCAAAGCACGAAGGATGGGGTGTTTGGTGTGGTGATGTCTTTGAGCACCTTACCACCAGTAAGGTGCTGCATGACCCACCTGAATGGCTGATGGGGGTAGTGGTCTGGGCTGGCTTGCCCTCTGGCGACAAGCCCCAACAGCAGAATCACACAGAAACACCGTTGATGTTTGGGCCTCACCCGTGCGGGTCTCTCGGGTGCTGCCTGGCGGCTCAGTGGTCTGTCACTTTCCTCTGGGAGGGGAGAGTACGCATCCCGTGGATGACCTATGAGCATGTCCTGTAAACAGAAACTCACAATTCTCATTGGTCTCATGCTGCTCATTGGGAAGGTCGGGCTTGATTGACCTAAGTGGACACCACCTGATTTTGCCGTCCTTTTTGACAGCTGCGTACCCTCGCCCCGTGAGCACCAACCTCCAGCCCTGTTCCCACTCCCCTAGTTCATTTTTGATCACCACTCGTGGGCCTTCTTCTAGTGCTTGAGTGGCCCAGTGTCTCTGGGCAGGACTGTTTGTCTCATCCCCCCTAGGGTATTGATTTAACGCTAGCAGCGCAGTTGCCAGGATGCGCGCCTGGTCTCCTGGGGAAATGGCACTGGCGAAGCCTTCTGCCTTTGCTAGCACTTCCAGCTTAGTTTTCAGAGTCTGGTTTGCTCTTTCGACGATGGCTTGCCCGGTGCTGTTGTATGGGATGCCATGCACCAAGGCGATGTTCCATTTTGAGGCAAATGCTTGGACTACCTTTGAGATGAAGTTTGGGCCGTTATCCGTTTTGATTTGCTTTGGTACTCCAAGCCATGCCATGGCTGTCAGCCAATGTTGGATGGTCGCTTTGGAATTGATCTTGAGATGCTGTGTGGCCACAATCATGCTGTACGTATCTACTGTAACTGCGAGCCACGCTCGGGGTTTCAACAGCTGGCATTGTGTGAAGTCTGTTTGCCATATTTCTGAGGCTTTGAGGCCTCTGGGGTTGACACCACTCGACCACAGTGGCGCCTTCTGGCAGTGGGGGCACGTCGCAACGACGTCCTTTGCATCTGCAGTAGAAATCCCGCACCTTTTTGCAAGCGCTTTAGCTCTGATGTGAAGGGATTCATGCAACTGACGAGCTTCTTTCAGTGTCCATATGCCCTTTGCAGCCGCATCAGCTTTGTCATTGCCTATCTGGTAGAACCCTTTGATCGGGTCATGGCTGTTGACATGGATGACTGATATGGTGCCCTTCCGTGAATAGAGTGCTTCCTCCAGCATCAGTGCCACTGTGGACACTGACACACCTGGTCCAGACATGGCTAGGCAAAGCCTGGCCACAAATATGGAATCAGTCACAATGTTCAGGTGTTCTTCTGGGAACAGTCTGCACGCTAGCACTACAGCTGCTGCTTCAAGCTGTTGGACCGACAGCGTGGGGTCGGTTGCCTTGACACACTGCCACTGTTCTCCTGACTGCCATACTGCCGCTGCGGTGGAGGTCTGCAATGATGCATCTGTGAAGATGGTTGGTCCTGCCCGTGGTCGGTCGAGCACCTTTGGTGGAAGGTCGATGTTGATGACCGTGAGCAGCCGAGTCCAAGGGGGTTTTTCTGCGTAGTGAATCTCTCCTCCATAGCCTGTAAGGGTGTCGCGATCCGTCCGGTGGGAGTGGATTATGCGGTGATTTTAGGGTGCAAAATAACCACCAGAGGCACAGGGGATTTGCTGTAGTAAAATCAAGAGATGTAATTTTATTGAAATAATCACAACAGGAATGCGTTGGTAAAGGGAGTTGGAGAGAGAGAAGGGAAAAGATAAGGGAAAAAGGGAGGAAAGGAAGGGGATTGGGTATAGCTACCGAAACGTGATGCTGCTTCGAGGGTCCAGCCGCCGAAAGCTCACCAGGACACATCCAGGGAGATCTCAAAGGCACAGCTGACCAGGGACCCCAGTTATACTATTTTTCGGTGGGGGAAGGGGATCGCCGAAAAAAAGGTTTCCAGAAGTAAAAGAATAGAGGGTACACAAAACCGAACCAAGCAACAGGGTATGGACTATTGTTTTCATGGCCCAGTGCTTGCACCTGTGCTTGCTCTGGGCAACTTTCTCCCCCCACCACTGCCACCTCCCCCGAGTCAGGGGGGTTCAGTCCCAGTCTCTGGAAGGACGTGCAAAGGGGGTTTCTTGCACAGGAGGCTCTTGGCTTGATTCCAGGGTGAAGAAGCTTGCTTTTCTGCTTGTCTGTCATGATGGTTGGGAGTGGGCAAGGGGGGTCTTCTCTCGGGAAAGGACCACTCCAAAGGTCAGGCCAGCCAGGCCAGGGGGGTGAGGAAAGAGTCCAAGTCCATTGTTCCGAAGGGCAGGACGCCCCCTCCGAATTCAGCATAGCGTATACAGCACATGTAGAAACACTGAGCTAAGAGGCACATGACTTTTTCATTTTCACTGGCTCGACTTTTCGGTGGTCTCTTCATGGCAATCGTGAGGCAAAAATGCAGGACATTTAGGACGGATTCCCACAAAGGGCCAGGGCTAGATATTCCAATATTGTTGTTGACTGCGCAGAGAGCTGTTTGTGGAAAGGCAAGCTTATCTTGGAAGGTTCGAAGCCCAGATGTCTCAGGGTGAGTTTCCTGCCTTTCATGATGAGGCTGCAGAGACACTCGACTCCCGGGGAAAAAGCACGTGACGGTTTCCCCAAGACCACCCATAGTATCGTTTGGGCCTTATCGGGGGGTCCTTGGGCTAGGGCTCCCACTCCCCCCTTCTGTGTAAAATGGACATACAGGTTGACTGGAGCACTTGAATCCCATCTGGTGAGCGCGCTCTCTGACATCTGCTGCTCAATGAAGTCGAGCGAGCTTATCGCCTCCGGTGTCAGGGTTTTCTGCTCCCATGGGTTCTTTCCTTTCAGGAGGTCATTTAGAGGGTCCATGACCTCGGGAGGAATCAGGACGATGTTGCGGAGCCACTGTAAGGACCCTACCAGCTGTTGCACGTCGTGGAGCGTCTTGATGTCTTGATGGATTTTCATCTGGGGAGGAGTTATGTAGGAGCTTGTGATTCCCACTCCTAGGAAGGTCACACACGGTCCCTTTTTTATTTTTGCACTCACTACCTCAAAGCCATTTGTCTTTAAGATCTCGGAGATGGTAGACACCAGCAGGTCCACTTGTCTCGTGGATGGTGCGGCGATCAGGATGTTGTCCATGTACTGCACGATGGTTGCAGTCAGATTGCTCTGCTGGACTGGTGCTAGCGCTCGGTCCACGGTGATCTGACAGATGGTCAGGGAGTTGAGCATTCCTTGGGGAAGCATCCTCCATTGGAAGCTTAGGTTGGGCTGCTGGCTGTTTGGAAAGATGATGGAGAAGGCAAACCGCTCCTTGTCGTCTTCGTGCAGGGGAATGGAAAAGAAGCAGTCTTTGATGTCGAGCACTGCACAGGGTTGTCCTCTCGGTATCATCGAGTTCATGGGCAGCGAAGTTTGCACCAGGCCCATAGGCTGGATCCTCTTGTTCACTTCTCGCAGGTCATGCAAGAGACGAAAGCCTTCACCTGACCGCTTAGGTATCACGAAAATTGGGGTATTCCATGGGCTTGTGGAGGGTTCTATGTGATTCTTGTGTAATTCACGGTCAACTAACTCAAGGAGGACAGTCATTCGAGGCGTTGACAAGGGCCACTGTTCCACCCACACGGGGTCAGCTGATTTCCAAGTCAGCTTGATGGGCAGTGGTGGGTGTGCAACAGTGGCCCTTAGAATACATTTGTCACCCTAACATCCAGCAGGGCTAGGGCATCCCTCCCTAGCAAAGGTGGGCAATCCGACATCACATATGCAATGAGGGTGATAGTTCTCCCCGGTCCCCTCTCAGTGCAGAGGGTTATTGCCACTGGTTGGACGCTCTTGTGGGCTCGGGACAGCCCCCCGACTCCACCCACCATGGGGGCTACTTCTAGCTTCCATGATCAAGGCCAATGTATGTCTGGGATGACGGTGACATCTGACCCTGTGTCCACCCAAAAGGGAAGGCAGATGGCCGAGTCGTCGGAGCTGTTATGGAGATGACACACTGCCCACACGATCAGTGGGTGCTTCCCCACCTTCACGGCGAAGGCCACCCACGGGTCCCGTTCCCATGCTTTCATGGCCAAAGCCACCCAGGGACCCCTCCCCCAGGGAGCTGTTCTTGGTATTCCTGAGGTGCAGGTGGGTTCGACTGAACCATTGGCTGGGTGACAAAGTTGGTCATTCCCTGAGGGGGTAATGATGGTGGGCAGGAGAGCCCTGTGCCCCACTGGGGGTTGCTGTAGCTGGGCCACTGCACGTTCCAGGTGGGAGGAGGCTGAATACGGCTCGGCTGCCCCCTCCCTCTCCTGTTTCCCTGATGCCTGGATCTGCATTCCTTGGCTAGATGTCCCTTCTTTCCACATGCCCAGCATGGTGCCCTAGGTCTCCCCTGGCATGGTGGGGCAACTGCTGGTGGACGCTCTGGTTGGGGGCAGTTTGTTGCTGCATGCCCAGCCTGGCCACACTTAAAGCATGCCATGACACTCGTTATTGCAGTGTGATCTGCTGCCTGGATGGGAGCTAGTTGTTCTTCTTTTGCAACGTGCCGGATCATGGCAGCTATATTCGATCCCTGCGGCAGCGATCTTAAAATTTCCTTGGTGGCTGAATTACATTGCTGGCGTAGGCACTCTGCCAGCACTGGACCCTTTCCTCTGAGGGCAATGATGAGGAGTCCAAGGCAGCCTGTAATCTGTCCAAAAAGTGGGTAACGCTTTCACTCTCACTTTGCTTTATTGTGGACCAGGGAGAGGGCTTGGCTATTACCTTGGACGCTGTGCGAATGGCCTCTCGGGCAGCACGAGTAGTTGCTGCAACTTCAGGTGCCCGCAAGCCCTCAGCCTGTGCTTGGGGAGTGATCATTGCAGGGTCTGTCCCCATTAGCCTCTGTATGCTAGAACCATGCAGTGGGTGGTCTGCCCCTGTTGCCAGTGTGAGCTGCTTAAGGCAGTTATCTTCCCATTCTTGTTTGAAAACGATCATCCCTGCTCCATCAAAAATCATTCTACAAGTCTGCTTAATATCAAAAGGCAACATGTTATCCCCTCCAAAAACGCCGTCAATCAGTGTGGAGACCATGGCCGAATTAATTCCCCTTATCTGCGATTGCTTTAATAATTGCCTGCACTTCTTTTGGGTTTACTGGGGAGTAGGTCCTTTGGTTTCCGCCTGCCCCCCCCACACGGACCAGGAACACCAGTTTCGCCGACGGCGTCCATTTGGCGCATGCAATTTTGATTTTCCGCCAGTCTGTGAGTGGGGTTTGGTCTTTCTCTGATATCCCCTTTACCCATGCGGGAGCACTGTGGCTAGTGACTTTATATACTGCTGCTCTCTTTCTGTTAAAACCCGAATCCGAGTCAGAACTCCCCGATCCCCCCCTCGAGCTCCGAGCTCCAGTCCGAGTCCGAGCCGGAAACCGACTGATCAGACACTTCCGGGCTGCTCTGCCTTTTTCTCAGGCTCCAACCCGCCCCTTCTTACGTGGGTCGGGCCGTTCCCTCCCCCTGGGGTCCCCCCGCCTCCTGCTGGGGGAGGTTCTTGCCCTATAAGGACCTAAAGTAAACTGGGTGCTCTGATTGGTCCGACGCTCCTCTGCGGGGGCCGCCCCGTCTTCCCGCTCGCCCGCGCCTGCGTTGTTAGGCAGGCTGACTGCATTTCCGCCCTCCGCGTCTTCTTTTCCGCCCTGAACATGCGGCCCGACACCATTTTCAGACTCATACGGCGGAGGGGGCGCGCTATTATCCCCCCCTTCGGGGTCCGGCGACTTTTGCCATTTCCCGTGCTTCCTCCGCCAGCCCCTGCCAAAACGACCGCGCGCGTCCCCCCCCCCCCCCGATGGTAACTCGATCTGCTGGGGGGAGTCCGGCGTTTGCGATTTTGCACCGCCGCTTTGATCAAAGTCCTCCGCGGTCTGAGTTGCTGCGCCCACCCCCAACTGTGGCGTGGCCATTAACCACGCTTGAGCAGCTTTCCAGATCTCTTGCTCTTCCCTCGCCTTTCTCAGAGCCTGCACAACTCTGCCCCAAGACTTAAGCACCTTCCCCGATCCTGACGTCATAGTTTCCTCAGCTGAAACCTTCGGACAAGTATCCCAAACCTCTGGGTGGAGAACGTCCACCGGACTATTGATCACCCCAAGCTTTATAAGTCTCGGTATCGCAAGACTTAAATCTTTCAGCTTACAATCTATACCCCATTGAGAATGCACTTGGCTAATGACCTTCGCCATGACTTCCATGGTCCACTGCGGGTCCGGAGGTGTCCCTCCCGCTGCACGAGGCCTGCTGTGCAGCCACCAGTCTCCCATCCAGGTGATCCCCGAACTCCGGGTGTTGGTCGATCCTGGGTTTTGCACCAGATGTTGCCATTATGGCATAGCGACCTGGTTCTAGAGCTGGCATGGTGACCCACATCCAGGGTCACTCAGTCCACATGCTACAGACACCAGTATGGTGGATAGCAAAATGGCATTTATTGAGAGGTTTCAGGGGTTTATAAAGGCTTCGGCAGTCTGTGTCACTTCCATCCAATTGGATGTTGCCAGGTGCGGAGCCAAGGTCAGACTGCGAGGTGAGGGGGTGCTTCTTGTCTGCCCGTACAAACTGAGATCTTCCTCACGCAGATCCCTGACTGTCCACACCGGGAGGTGTTTTTGGGGGGTCCCCGTGTGGGTGGCGGCAGACCCCCGGCGGGGGGTGGGGGGATGCGGGTCCCCCCGCGGTGGGGGTTGGGCTTCCCGGCCGGGCCCTGCGAGCTCTGCCGAGGCCACGTGGGAACCGCGCGGGAGCGGCGGCAGCGGCGGGGGGACACCAGTTCTGGGGAGCCCCGGGAGAGCCGCGGCTTCCCCGAGCGGGAGCCCCGAGAGAGGAGGGCCCCAGAAGGGCAAAGCGGGGACCCTGAGAGCGGGGGGCACCCCTGGGATTGCCGGGCCCCCGACAATGGGGGGTGCTGGGGCTGGAGGGGTGGGATGGCCAGGAAGGGGTTCGGGGGTGCCGGTTCCGGTGCCAGGAAAGGGGTTTGGGGGTGCCGGTGCCAGCAGTGGCTGCTCCCAGTATGAGCCCAGTCACTCCCAGTCATTCCCTATGCTGATGCAATTTGCTGCGAGCACGGTCCCAGTTGCTTCCAGTTCCTCCCCCTTTCATCCAGTGTGTTCCCGCTTCTCACAGTTGCCCCTAGCACAGTCCTAGTCACTCCAGGTATGATCCCAGTCTCTCCCAGTTTGAGCTTGGTCACTTCCCCTTGCTCCCTGAAGGATCCCTGTCACTCCCAGTATGATCCCAGTCTCTCCCACTTGCCCCCAGCCTGTTCCCAGTTCCCCCAGCACATTCCCAGTCACTCCCAGTCTGATCCCAGTCACCACCCGGATGGTCTCAGACCCTCCCAGTACATCCCAGTTGCCCTGAACATTCTGGCAGTCATTGCCAGGCACCTCCAGTTCCCTCAGCGTGGTTCACTTGCCCCCAGTTGTCTCCCACTTCCTCGCAGTTCCGCTAATTGTGTCCCAAGTTGGGTCCCAGCATGGGCGCTGTGAATCCCAGTAACCCCCAGTCAGGGTCCAGTCACACCCACTTTAATCCCAGTCCGATTGTAGCCACTCCCAGTATTATCCCAGTCACTCCCAGTCTGATGCCAGTGCCTCCAGTGTGATCCCAGTTGCTCCCAGCATGGGCCCAGCTGTTCCCAGTCTGCTTCCATCACTCCCCTATGGTTATAGACACTACCAGTATGGTGCCAGCTGAACGCAGTTACCCCTGCTCTAGTCCCAGTCACCCCCCAGATGATCCCAGTCCCTCCCAGCATGGTCCCATTCACTCCCAGTTGCCCCCAGTGTGGTCCCAGTTCTCCCCAGCATGGTCCCAGTTGTTCCCAGTGTGGTTGCACTCCCCCCACTTTGGTTCCAGACACTCCCAGTATATCCCAGCTGCCCCCAGCATGTCTGTAGTCATTTTCAGGCACTGCCAGTGGCCCCAGTAAGGTGTCAGTTTTCCCAGTATGATCCCCCAGTCATGCCCAGTATATCCCAGTTTCCTCCAGCAGGCATCCAGTCCTTCCCAGTTCCTCCAGTTTGCTTGCACCATCATCCCAGTTTCTCTCAGCTGCTCCCAGTAGCCCCAAGTGTGATCCCAGTCGCTCCCTTTCAACCCCAATATGATCCCAGTAAGCTCCAGTTTGATCCCAGTCACATGCCAACCCTCCCAGTGTGGTCCCAGTATAATCCCAGTTGCTTCCAGTCTCTCCCAGTATGGTCCCAGCTGCCTCCAGCATGGTTCCAGTTGCTTCCTAGATCAGCCCAGTCAGTCCCAGTATGATGCCATTTGCTCCCAGTGTCTCCCAGTCAGGCCCAGTATGGGGGTGATGTGCAGAGTGTGTTCCCAATCACTCTCAGATACTCCCAGTATTAGTCCAGTCCCTCCCAGTATGATCCAAAGATGAGCCCAGTGTGCTCCCAGTCCCTGCCAGTATGAACCAGTTGTGCTCCACATGGTTCCAGTTGCTCTCTTTCACCTTCACTTTCCTTCCAGTCACTCCCAGTATCTCCCAGTGTAGCCCAGTTCCCTCCAGCGTCTTTCCAGTTCCTTCCAGTATGATCCCATTTGCACCCAAGCACTCCCAGTCAGCCTCAGTGTAGTGGCACTGACTGCCAGCATGATCCCAGTCACATCCAGCATGATCCCAGTTCATCCCAGTATAAGTCCAGCAGTTTCCAATCACCCCCAGTATGCAGCCAGTCACTCCCAGTTCCTCCCAGTTGCTCCTAGCATGATCCCAGTTCCTCACAGCTGGTCCCAGTAAGTTTTAGCATAGTCCCAGTCACTCCCAGTTTATCCTGTTTCCCCATAACATGGTCTCAAGTGCCACCTGAAGGCTCCTACTCACTCCCAGTATGATCCCAGTATGTCAGTCCAAAGCCAGTACAGCCCCAGTCACTCCCAGTATGATCCCAGTATGATGTCAGTACAAAGCCAGTACAGTCCCAATCACTCCCAGTATGATCCCAGTATGATGTCAGTCCAAAGCCAGTCCAGCCCCAGTCACTCCCAGTCCGATCCCAGTCCAGCCCAGTCCCTGGCAGCGCTGCCACTGCTGGGATCCCCCAGCCCTGTGTGTGTTCCCCCCTGGCGGATGTGCCGAGAGGAGCCCCAAGGGCTGGCAGTGGCCACGCAGGGTCCCCAGCAAGGCCCAGTTGGGATGTGCAGCCCCCAGTTTGCCCAGTTGGCCTCTCCTTTGGCCTGGGCCGGCTTCCCCCTGCCCGCATCGGCTGGGAGCAGCCGAGAGCCCCGCGCTGCCCATCCCGACCTGTCCCGGCTCCATCCCCGCTCCTGCCGCGGGCTGCGAGGGCTGCGGGAACGGGGCACCGAGGGTGCGGCTGCTGCTGGGGGAGGAGGAGGAGGGAGGGAAGGGCAGGGATGGAGGCGGAGAGAGAGCAGTGATGGAAGTGGAGAAGTAGGTAGAGATAACACAGAGGAGTGGGAGGGGGATGAAAGAGGAGGAGCAGGAGGAAAAGGAAGAGGAGGTACAAAGGCGGATCAAGGCTGAGCTGACGGAGCGAAGGGCTCCAGCCTTGCCTAAATTCGCAGCCCCACCTGTGGGATCATTGCCCCCCCATCGTGCAGGTGAATGGAGAAGGGGATTCCGGCCCAGATATCCTGGGGGGTCCCTGGGTTGGGTTTTTGGGGGCATGTTTGGAGAATGAACAAGTCCAAGGCTGAGCGGAAAAGGCCCCTCGGGGGGACATCGGCGGGTGGCGGTGGCAGCTGCCGGCAGAGGCAGCCTGGAGGAGCAGAGCCCTGTGTCCCCCAGGAGCCCAAAGTGGGGAGCCCAGAGAGGGGGGAGCAGCGCCATTGGCGGGAGCCTCAAGAGCCTGGAGAGGGGCAGGGGGGACTCCTTGGAGCCGCTGCAGCCCAGAGCAGAGAATGAGGGGAGAAGGGAGCCCGGGAGCCCAAAGAGCCCCGGGTAAGGGACGGTCCCAAGTTTCCTTCATTTGCCTCTCAACCCTCGCAAGGACACAGGCTCAGCCCCTGAAGTCCCTGACTGCAGCTCTGGCCTGGCTGAGGTGGATCCCTGCCCAGTGATTGTTTGCAGCTGTGCTTACTCTGCCCATGCTGCACTGCTTGGGGCAGGGCCTGGCAATGAGCAGCTTGCTCTGTGCACTTACAGCTGCCTCATGATCCCTGCTCAGCACAACAGCCCATGAATTTCCCACCTCAGGGCCAGATGCCACTGGCTTTAACTTTGGTGATCCCCCATGGACTATCCCTCATCTGCCTCACGACTGCTGTCAGGGACGGAGATTGAAGCCCCCTCCCAAGGACTGAGACCCTCAAAATTCTGTCCTGGGGGCGCTGGGCTGACTGGAGCGGGATGTCTGCCAAGTGCTGCCTGCAGGTGTGTTTGCTGGACCAAGGCTGGTTTCCCATGGCAACCAGTCCTGAAACAATGGGCCCCGCTCACTGTTGCAGTTTAAATGCAGCTAGTAAGTCCAGGGTAAAAAAGCAGAAGAGGCTTTTGCACAATGTCCATTGGTGTTAAATTCAGCCGCACAGCGAGACCTTCTGCTCCCAACCCCATCCTCCTCCCAAGGCCAGTCCCCTCCCCCGGGGGCTTCCCAGCAGTCTCCAGGCAGTATCAAGGTGAGACCCAATCAGGGAAAAGGGTGGCAGAGCCTCAGGCACCTATGTTCAGGCGTAGGATCAGGGGAAGGAGCCAATGGGGTATAATCTAGGAGAAGGCCTTCAGGGCCCCCACAGCTCACTGCTGGGATTGGTTTGTCCTGTTTGGAACTGGACTGTCTGGATTTGTTCCCAACTTTTTCTGCACTGTCCTGTACCTGTTCCCTCAACTACAAAAGACCCCTGAGTTAACCAAAGACCTTGAGATTCTTACCAGTGTGACCAGACAGATCTATTGGCCAGACCATAAGGATTTCATCTCTCCACTCTTTCTCTCTCTCTCTCTCCTTTATCTCCTTTCTAATCCTTTTATCACATTTGCTGTGGGCACTCAATAAAAGGTGCATTTGCTTTGATTCATACTGAAAGTTGCCCTGCTCTGTGTCTTTTGCCCTCTGAGATGGGTAAAAGGAACCATCACAACCCCCGCTTGTACCATTTGATCGTAACACCCTGGCACCCCGAAATGGGGAGAGCCAAGAGGGGGGAGCTTTTGGCATTGCTGGCACTGCCAGCAGCCTGGGCAGGGCGGGCACGCAGGAGAAGGGGGACCCCCAATCCAAGCGTGACCCCAGCAGCTGGGACAGGGGGGAACCCCAAACATCAGAAGGGAGAGACCAGGGATGGGGAACTCCTGGGAGGCTTTTTCAGGGCTGAATCCTGGTGTTTGGCAGGTTTTTCTGGAGCCCAGATACCCAGTGACTTGTAGAGATGGACTCGGGTAGAAGGACTTTCAAACACAGCGTGCTCATCCCTTGTTTTCCCCAAACCAGGATTTCCCATTGCCAAGCCCTGGGAGGCTGCGAGGGAGAGCAAGATTCCCTGGGACACTGAGGCAGGTGAGGAGGAAGTCAGTGCCTCTGGGAGTCCTTAAAATGAGAGGGTTTTGGGAAAGCTTCCAAGACAAGCCTCAGAGACAGTAGAACTGTGATTAGAGCTTTGCAGCAGCCATAAGATTGGTCAGCAGAAAAATTACATGAGAAGTAGAAAGTGAAGAGAACAATGGTCTGTGCATTAACAATTATCTAGAATAACTCCCTAATCTTTCAGAAAAGTGTATCAAGCAAGATAATAGGAAGTTCCAAGTTTAATAATGGAGTTGTGTGCATTGTGTTTTAAGGCTTACGAGCAGGTATTGTATTTGAAATAAGCAAGCATTGTTTTAACCGAAGGCACATTTCCTTGGATGGAACTACTGTCAGTATGCTTTTGCTTTGTGTGATGGGTCAAAAAGCTCTTAAAGTAAGTTTTAACATTAAGTTCTTTGTGTGCCACCTGGGATGTGAGCTGCTGCTATCTTCCCATTGTCATAACCAAGCAATGACACTGATGCTGGAAAATAAAACAGCTCAAGAGGCATTCCCAGCAGTGCTGTCCTGTTTGTGATTTGTGCACAGCCCTGAGCTGGCGATGAGTGCCCCTTTCCCCTCTGTGCTGCTGCATCTCCCAGCCCAGCACGGCCCCGGCTGCAGCACAGCCCTGGGGAGATCTCCTTGCCCTTGCCTGTGGCACGGAGGCAAATCCCATCCTGTCCTTGTCCTTCCTCGCCCAGAGCAGGAGCTGAGCATGGAGAGCAGGGAGGACAAATGCCCGCGGCAGAACCTGGTGGAAGAGGCCGTTTTGAGCGGCTCCACGGCGCAGGAAGGCAACGGGGAGGAAAAGGCCCGGAGATGCCGCACGAGGAGGGGCTGCAAACGCAGCTGGCGGGGATCTGAGGGGGAAAGAGCCAGCCTGGGCCGGGAAGGCGGCCAGAGATAGAGCCAGAGCTCGGAGCTGGTGCTCCATGAGCAGCTCTGTGATGGGGAGAAGCCCCACACGTGCGTGGAGTGTGGGAAGGGCTTCAGGTGCAACTCCAAGCTGATCGTGCACCAGAGGACCCACACAGGGGAGAGGCCCTATGAGTGTTCCAAGTGTGGGAAGAGCTTCAGCCAGAGCTCCCATCTGATCAGCCACCAGAGGATCCACACTGGGGAAAGGCCTTTCAAGTGTTCCGTGTGTGGGATGCGCTTCAGTGTGCGCTCCAGCCTGATCCAGCACCAGAGGACCCACACTGGGGAGAGGCCCTACAAGTGTGGGGAGTGTGGACAGAGCTTCAGGTGGAGCTCCAACCTGAACACGCACCAGATGACCCACACTGTTGAGAGGCCCTACGAGTGTTCCAAGTGTGGGAAGGGGTTTAAGACCAGCTCCCATCTCCTCCAGCACTATCAGAGTCACACAGAGGAGAGGCCCTTCCAATGCCCCAACTGCGGGAAGGAATTCAAGCAGAACTCCAACCTCATCACCCACCGGCGCATCCACACTGGGGAGAGGCCCTATGAGTGTGATAAATGCAGGAAGAGCTTTCAGACCAGCCCCCATCTCCTCCAGCACTATCAGATTCACTCAGAGGAGAGGTCCTTCCACTGCCCTGACTGCGGGAAGGGATTCAAGCAAAACTCCACCCTCATCACCCACCGGCGCATCCACACTGGGGAGAGGCCCTACGAGTGTCCCCAGTGTGGGAAGAGCTTCTCCAGCAGCTCTCACTTGACCCGACACCAACGGAGAAACCACTAAGGGAAGCCCTGTGAGTGCCCCGAGTGCGGGAAGAGCTTCGTGTGCTGCTCCAGCTCCATCCCCCACTGGAGGAGGCACTTTGGGCACAGCCCTGGTCACTCACATTCCCTGTGATCCATGTTGGGAACACACCTGGCTGCTTGTCAATTGGTTTGGTCTTAATTTTTTTCTCTTCTCCATCTCTCTGAACTCCTAAAGCCAGTATGGATCGATCTGTCACCTCAAAACCACTCAAATTCCACTGAAAATAACTGCATTTTAACAAACAGGGCCCACTCAATTTCACCTCAGATTGCTTGTCCCCTCCTCAGAGAAACTCAGTCCCAAACTCACTGCATTCCACAGCTGCCAGGGCGAGATGGGGTTGGGAGGAGATTGGTTTGGGAGAAGTGGGATCCCAGCTTGGAGCAGTGGGATGGGGATTGTGTGGGGCTGGCTGGGTGTGTGGGATGTGTTTGATAGCAAATAAAACTTACAGAGTTACTGATTTCTGTCCCATTCATTTTCAGTCAGTTCTGTTTGCGGAGTGCCACCTTCTCAGCTGGTTAAATTCATATAAAAATCCAATTTTTTAAATCATCTAACCCAAACAATCCAAAAACCAATATCCAAATAAAACCACCCACCTGCAATTAAATTTTTAAATATAATTTTCATTTTTAAGAGTAGGTAAAGACGTTATTAAAGTTTAATTGTTTGGTTCAAATGTCTGAGAAATTATAGTGATGTTTGGTTTTGTGTTTAGTATATTTGTAATATGAATTACTTAACTAAGGTGTGTTAGAATGTATGTTAGTTTTTTTAGATATTTTTATCTGAAGTATATTGGTTACTGAGTTAAAACTTCCAAAAGTATTTCTTGGTATATAATTTATTTATATTTATAGGTAATGCTATAGTAATAGTTATTGCTTTTTTGGCTTGAATCATTATTGGAGTATTGTAAGTAAGAGTTGAAATTACTATATTTCATTTTCATTATAATTATTTCTTTTAGTTATTATTTATTTATTTATATTTTCATTCTAATTTTTAAGATGATAGGAAGGAAGTTCAAGGCCAGGAACATTTATTCCTGGCTGGGAACTGGAATTCCAGACCCTGGGAGTGTGTGCAGGACCACACAGACTGGGATCAAATATGGACTGGGATCCTTTGGATTGGGGCTGCACAGACAGGGACCATATGGATCAGAACCACACAGATTGGGGTCAAATATGGGCTGGGACCGTTTTTTAAAGTAACTTTGTTCTATATTTTTTACTTCTGTTGTTAATTAAGCTCAGTGAAATAGCTGCTTGTGTTAAACTGCCTGCTTGGATGGGATAACATCCAATGCACACAGGATGAGGACACCTGCACAGATCTGCCAACTATCAGCACTCCCCGTCTGAAGGCAGAGTGGACCAAGGTCCAAAAACTGGAGGTGATAAAGAGAAGGAGCCAAAAGCACAGCCAAGAAACACACATGCTCTGAAAAGGCAGAGCCAAGGAGGGGCCATGTAAAATCTTTCCTGGGATATGTAAAGTAGGTTATGGATATGCATGAGGGTCTATGAATATGCAACAGGCTGATGTAAGGGGAAAGGTATTTCAGGGGGATCCCCGAAGGTAACAGGGTGCTCCTGGCTGAGTGCCAAGATGCACCCGGCCGTGATAACCTTTGCTCCATGGTCCTGGTCTCCCTTTGTCCTTTATTAAACTTTTCACATTTCCACAGGAGAGTGAACGTGCTTTTCACAAATGGAATCTCAAGGAAACAAGGGTCAGCAGTTAAGCCAAGGCTCTGCTGTGACCAAGTGGGGCCTCATGGGGCACAGGTGCCACTGGGGCATTGCCAGGTCTGGCCGGAACAAGGCTCCATTATTGCCCAGCAAGGCCTCAGGGCACCCAGGAGAGCGGCGTGACAATGACATCTTGGGGAACCAAGTGTCACCTGCAAACACAACGGGGCCTCGTGGAAGCCAGGGGCCACTTGGATATTGCCAGGGCAGGTGGAACTCAGTGTCCATTGGGACACAGCACAGCCTCAGGGAACTCAGCAGAGCATTGGGACAGCCTGGAATCTCATGGAGCCAAGGCTCTGCTTTGGCACAGTGGGGCCCACAGGACACAGGTGCCAGCAGGACATTGCCAGCTCTTGTGGAACCCAGTGTCCACTGGGACACAGCAGAACCTCATGGAAACATGGGGACCACTGTGACGCACTGGAATCTCATGGAAGCAAGTGTCAGCTGTGAACGCAGCACGGCCTCACAGAACCCAGGGGCAGCGGGGACTGTGCTGTGGCTCGTGGGAGCAAGGGGCCACTGTGACACAGCGGGGCCTCCTGGAACCCAGGAGAACATTGTGGGCCCATGGATCCTCACAGAAGCACGGCCCCATTGTGACAAAGTGCAGCATCACAATGGTCTCCTGGGTTCCATGAGTCCTCGCTGTGTTTAGAATGGACACTTGGTTCCCCAAGATTCCATGGCATCCCTCTGCTCTCCTGTGATTTGAGGCTGTGCTGTGTCACAATGGACACTTGCTTCCGCCAAGGCTGGAGATGTCCCCGTGGCACTGGGCTTCCATGAGGCCGTGCTTTGTCACAGTGGGGCCTTGGTTCCATGAGATTCCATTGTCCCACAATGGTCTGGGTGCCTCGAGGCCTGCCTTTGTCACAGGGGAACCTTGCTTGCACGAGCCTTGGCCATGTCCCAGTGGCACAGGGGTTCCATGAGACCCTGCCGTGTCACAATGGACCCTTGGTTCCATCAGGTTCCATTGTGTCACAGTG
Organism: Calcarius lapponicus; assembly: GCA_039654755.1. Taxonomy (NCBI): domain Eukaryota; kingdom Metazoa; phylum Chordata; class Aves; order Passeriformes; family Fringillidae; genus Calcarius; species Calcarius lapponicus. Next base: position 863,877 of record JBBFKN010000052.1, on the reverse strand, counting down.
CTCTCCCAGGTCCCATGAGGCCTTGGTCTGACACAGTGGTGTCTTGTTCCTACTGGGCCTGACAATGTCCCAGTGGCACCTGTGTCCCACGAGACCCCACTTGATCAAAGCAGAGCCTTGCTCCCATGAGATTCCACTGTGTCACAATGTTCTGCTTGGTTTCATGAGAACCTGATGTGTTGACAATTGATCCTTGGATCCCAGAGATTCCATTGCATTGCAGCCCTGTCCTTGGTTCCATGAGGCCCAGCTTTGTCACAACTGGACCTTGGTTCCATGAGACTCCATTGCATCACAGTGGTGTCCTTGGTTCCATGAGGCCCTGCTGGGTCACAGTGGAGCCTTTGTGCCATTCATTTCCATGGTGCCACAATGGTCTCCAGCATTCCATGAGGCCACCCAGCAAAAGAGTGGACCCTTGGTTCCATGAGTTTCCTTCCATCAGGATGATCTCTTGCATTCCATGAGGCCCTGCTGTGTCACTAAGGAGCCTTTGTTCCCTGTGTTCCCATTGGGACACAATGGTCTCCAGCACTCCATGAGGCTGAGCCGTGAAACTCTGGGCACTTGGTTCCATGAGATTGCACCACGGTGTCACCATGGTCTCCTGGGTCCTGGAACAATTCACACTTGGTTCCATGAGATTCCACCACGGTGTCACCATGGTCTCCTGGGTCCTGGAACAATTCACACTTGGTTCCATGAGATTCCACCACGGTGTCACCATGGTCTCCTGGGTCCTGGAACAATTCACACTTGGTTCCATGAGATTCCACCACGCTGTCACCATGGTCTCCTGGGTCCCATGAGGCCCCTCTCTGTGTCACAGTGTTCTCCGTGGTTTCCTGAGAAGCTGATGTGTTGACAGTTGACCCTTGGTTCCTTGAGATTCCATTGCATCCCAGTGGTGTCCTTGGTTTCATAAAGCCCAGGTTTGTCACAAGGGAGCCTTGGTTTCAGGATATTCCATGGTGACACAATGGTCTCACCACTCTTTGGGGGGGGCTGCACTGTGAAACAGTGGACACCAGGTTCCATGAGATTCCCTGGGGTAACAGTCAATTCTTTTGCTTCTTTTCTGCCAAGGTTGGGATGAAATCACAAGAGAGCATTTCTTGTTTGGACTCAGGTGTTCATTAGCTTTTGTCTCCAGAACAATCTCACAAGCTGACAGTTCTGCAGCACTTGGCTAACAAGGTAAAAATGGAGCCCCATCTCTCTCTCTGTGCAAGGTCTTTTAAGGATAAACTGTCCAATTAAGAAATGACACCTAAATTATTTTTACTTTTAACCCAATAACCAACCACCTGTCCCCAACAAGGCAGACTTTTTTATCCAATTACAAAATACCACCCAAACCCGAGGATGAGGAGGAAGAGGAAGGATGAGGATGAGGATGAGGAGGAGGAGAAGGAGAAGAAGGCGGTGAAGAAGGGGAAGAAGGAGAAGGAAAAGAAGAAGGTAAGGAAGAAGAAGGTGAAGAAGAAGGCAAAGAAAAAGGATCAGCCTCCTCCCTAAAACCTCCATCTTGCTTTATATATATTAATATATTCTAAAACCTTAAACTCCAAGTTGTCCACCCTGTGATATTACACCCTTCTATTCAAACTCCACACCCATTATCCCAGTTCTGTAATTCCATTTTGGAAGCCTGCTCCACAGCCTCAGGTCAAATGCAGTGTTCTCTTGGGGGTCAGTGTCTGTCAGCTCAGAAAGTCTGAAATTCTCAGCAGCCAGGGTTCCAACAGGTAACAATGTTCTCCTGTGTTCCAGTAGGTTCCATCAGACCCAGCTCTGTCCCCATGGACACCTGGTTCCATGAGATTCCATGGGGTAACAATGTTCTCCAGTGTTCCATCAGCCCCGGCTCTGTCCCCATGGTCACTCGGTTCCGTGGGGAGTGTTCGTGTCCCAGTGGCACCTGTGTTCCAGGGCACCCCTGTGTCTGACCAGGGACAGTTTGCTCCTATTCCTGTTCGCAGTCCTGTTCACGATCCCATTCCAGTTCACGTTCCTGTTCCCAATCCCGATCCCACCGCTGTTCCCAGGGAACGGCTCCCATCTGAACCCCAACCCAAATCCTGGGCTCAAACACCCCAAATCCTGGGGTCAACTCCCCCGACCCCAAATCCTGGGGGTTCAAACACTGGGGAGGTCAAACACCCCCAAACCCAAACTCTGGGATCTCAACCTGCCCCCCAGCCAGAGCCCCAAATTTTAGGCTCAAACCTCCCAAATCCCAGAACCTGGGGTGTCAAACACTCCTCAGTTCCCAAACGTTGGGGTTAAATCCCCCTGACCCCAAAGCCTGGCGTTTGACACATTTGGGGTGTTCAGCACCCCCCATTCCCAAAGTCTGGGGTCAAACACCCCCAAATCCCAAATCCTGAGGTGTCAAACACTCCCAACCCCCAAAGTTTGGGGTCAAACCCTTCAATCCCCAAACTTTGGGGTCAAAGGCCCCCCAATCCCAAACTCTGGGGTGTCAAACCCCCCTGATTCCCCAACTTTGGGTTAAATCCCCCCAAATCCTGGGGTCAATTCCCTAAATTGTCAAACTTTGGGGTCAAAACCCCCAGATCCTCAAATCTTGGAGCTTGAAATATCTGGGGTGTCCAACTGCCCTGATCCCAAATTTTGAGGGTCAGCCCCCCTGATCCCTAAATCTTGGGGACAAAAACTCCCAAACCCCAAAGTCTGGGAACAAAAACCCCCAAATCCCAAACCCTGTGGTGTCAAACAGCCCCAATTCCAAAAGTTTGGGGTCAGAAACCCCCAAAACCTGAGGTGTCCAACCCCCCAAACCCCAAATTTTAGGATCAAACCCCTCCAATCCCCAAAGTTTGGAGTCAAGACTCCCCCTATCCCCACCCTTCCCCCCAACCCCACTTCTGCGCTGGGGGCACAGTGGGGTTTGTTTGGGGTTACTTGGGGTTTGTTTAGGGTTATTTGGGGTTATTTGGGGTTTATTTTGGGATGGGAAAAGGGATTTGGGACACACAAAGGATTTGGGGTGGAAAAAGGAGAATTTGTGGTGGGAAAAGGAGGATTTGGGGTAGGAAAAGGAATTTTGGAGGGCACAAAGAAGGATTTGGGGTCAAAAAAAAGGAGATTTGGGATGAAGAGAGATTTTGGGGTTTAAAAAGTGAGGATATTGAATAAAAAAAAAAAAAAAAGAAGGATTTGGGATAAAAAAGGAGGATTTGCACAGAGCAGAGCTTACCTGGGGGAGTGGGGGCACGTGGGGAGTTTGGGGTACAGTCAGGACCATTTTTTGGGCAGTTTTCTGGGATTTGAGGGTGTTTCTATGGGATTTGGGGTGGTCTGGAGGGAGTTTAGAGTGTTTCTATGGGATTTGGGGTACTTCTATGGGATTTTGTGGCAGCTTAAATGCATTTGATGTGATTTAGGGTATTCAGGGAAAGTTTTGAAGAATTTTGGGGTCTTTCTGAGGGATTTTGGGGTGTTTCTATGGGATTTTGGGGTGGTTTGGAGGGATTTGGGGTGTTTTGGGGCAGATTTTTGGCATTTAGGGTTTGAGGCAGTTTTTTGGGGATTTTGGGGTATTTCAGGCCCGTTGTTTTGGGTTTGGGGGTGTTTTGGTGGGGTTTGGGGTGCTGTGGTTCCCTTTTTGGGCAGGAGATCTTCCTGGCACTGCTCTGGATGATGCTGGAGCCCTGCAGGGCCTCGCGGGCGGCGCCCGCTGCACCTCGGGGTCCAACTGCACCCAGGCGATGTCGCGGCGCCCGGGCACCAGGGCAGCTCCTGGAACCGGGAACCCGGGCTGGGAACGGGGCCAGGAGAGCCCCAGACACCCGGGAACGTTCCACAGACACCCGGGAATGTGCCCCAGACACCCGGGAACGTTCCCCAGACACCCGGGAATGTGCCACAGACACCCGGGAATGTGCCCCAGACAGCCGGGAACGTTCCACAGACACCTGGGAATGTTCCACAGACACCCGGGAATGTTCCACAGACACCTGGGAATGTTCCACAGACACCCGGGAATGTTCCACAGACACCCGGGAACGTTCCACAGACACCCGGGAATGTGCCCCCTGAAACCTGGGAATGATCCCCCCAAAACCCAGACATGTTCCCCAAAAACCCCAGGAATGTTCTCCCAGAAACCCCAAAATGTTCCCCAAAAATCCAGGAATGTTCCCCCAAAAATTCAGAAATGTTTCCCAAAGAAATCCAGAAATGTTCCACCAAAATATCCTGGAACATTGCCAAAAAATGACAAAGTTTCCCCAGAAATATTCCTCCTCAAAAAATCCAAAACCAACCCTGTTCCCCATCCAGAAACATTCCCAAAAACTACAGAAGTGTTTCCAAAAATCCAGATAATCCCCCACCTGTCGGGGTCTCTGGCTGGTCAGAGTGACCCCAAGATAAGTTAGAAAGTCTCTTTGCCCAGCCCGGCGGTCGAAGAAAGAGCCAGAGCTCTTCATTTCTGGCTCTCAAGGTTGTTTATTGGATCTTGTCTATAAAATTCTTTCTCCTGTCCTGCCGAGGTCCGCTCAGCAAGGCAGTCTGAGGCACTCTGCCTGCCCCGGGGCGGTGTTATCTTTTTACACTAAAAAGGACGTGTACAATATTTACAATTACTTTCCAACACCTATCACATATGTTAGACAGTGAGCTTCTACTCTAGACCAATCTAAAGGTGCCAACATCACAGCAGAAGATGGAGGCCAAAAGGAAGAAGGAGAAAGGCTGGACACGCCCAGATCCCTCCATCTTGCCCCCTGAAGCCCCATTCTAAAAACCCCCAAAATCTATTTTTCCACTCTGTGATAAATTCACTATCATTCTACTCAAACTTTCGTGGGTCGCAATTCTTCATACGAGGTTGGGAATTGTTTTTTTCCAAGGGCTAAATCAAAGGCGCAGGGGTCTTGGGCTCTGTGCCAAGGCCTCTGAGCCCTCTGACAGGGTCTCGAGTCCCACAGGGCAGCCAGAGGAATTTCCTGGGTTCTGACAAGTAGCCCTGTTGCAGTCCCTTCATACAAGAGTTTCCTTCATCCCTTTGATGCCAGGGAGCACCAAGAACTTGAACCTTCCTGGAGTCCAGCCCTGCCTGCCTATCATAGAGCAGAGGGAAAAGATGAAGAATCTGGGCGGGGGTTGAGCCAAATTGGCATTTTGCCATTTCTGATTTCCTCCCAGCTTTTGCAGCAGGGCAACAACCCCATCGCTGCAAACCACTTCCTTTTGCAAGGCACACACTGACCATGGTGGAAGCTCAGGGCTCTTGAAGGGGCTGCTGCAGTTGGCAACAGGAGCTGTTGTTGAATTGTTCAGGTTGTTTAACCCCCCCCTGCCAAATTCCATCAAGTGGTTGAGGAAGGACACAAAAAGATTACCCTGGAGGAAGGGAGGCCAAAAGCTTGGAAAAGGAGGAAAGAAACGCTCCGATTATGACAATAACAAAAAAAACCCAAACAAATTTATTTTGACAGCAAATGAACACCGGCCGCCCTCCAGCCCTCCCAGCCTGGCAGGCCGAGCGGGGCCGTTGCCATGGCATGAGGTGCTGGCAGCCTGCGGAGAGAAACCAGAGAGCCGCGGTCAGTCGCAGCAGCTCCTGTCCCCCTGTCCCGCCATGGCTGTGCCCGGGCCAGGCTGCTGGCTGTGCTCAGAGCCCAAACCTCCCGACCCATTCTCTGTTTCTAGAGAAGGGCAGCGAGGCAGCCACGTTCCACCTCCTCTGCTTAATCACAGCACAGCAACCTCCTCAGCAGCTGCAGGAGCGGGATGCCCGTGTGCCCACTGCCGCCTGCCCAGAGCCCTTCTGCCAGCCGAGCTGTGGAGCCGGGTGCCCACCTCTGCAGAGCTGCTGCCAGGAGAGGAGCCGATCCCAAAGCAGGTCCTCGTCCTTCTGGAAGGGGCTGTCCCTGCACACCGTGGCCCCTGGGGCAGCGCTGGCACTGGACGCGCTGCACGGACGCTGCAGGCGCTTCCCCGTCCGGTCCGGGCACCAGGTGTAATCCTGCTGGGAAAAACAAAGAACAATTGCATGAAAGCCAATTCAAAACAAGACCTGGAAACAAGAAAAAGCACAAAGCCTGTCACCGTTTCACAGGCCTGAGGAGGGTCTGACCACTCCATGGGAGAATTAAACCTGTCCACAGGTGGGAAAAATCCCCACCTTTCCCACCCATAAACACACCCCTTCCTCAAGGGCCTGCAGATCAGACCAGCTGGGGCACGGCTTCGGAACCCATCCCCCCCTGCCGCCCCCATGCACATGGATGGATGCTTTTGTCAGGCTGGTGCCCCCGCCTCAGCCCGTGCCAGGCTGGCTGGCAGAAGCTGTCAGCAAGGCCAGGAGCCGGCTCCCTTTCCACAACATCCGTCCCCTGTCCCGCCAAAAAGCAGCTCGGCGGCCGGCGGAAAAATTAATATTCCCCAGCGCTGCCGAGCGGGGAACCTCCGACGTGTGGCCAGGCCGAGCCCTGCCGTGCCTGGGAGCACCAGCATCCCCCCGGCCCTGCGCCGGCTGGGGACTCATCTTGATTCCATCGGGGGCAGAGCGTGTCCTCCAGGCAGGGGCCGCAGCCAAAGCCAATGGGCTCTGCCCCGCCAGCGGCCAGCTCCAGGATGGTGTTCCCAGCTCCACGTCGTGCTCCAGAAGAACACGCCAGCTGTGCCTCGGCTGCTGGGGACATCACGATGCCATTGAGCTGCAGGGGGATGTTTCCCCTGTCCCAGTCCGTGGCACCTTCACCACACTGCCACCACTTCTCCAATGGGACGGGCAGCACGGAGCCGCTCCCTCCACAGCTCGCGGGGACCAGCGGAAGCATCTCCTGGGCTGCGCTCTCTCCTCTGCGCCGCGGCCGCAGGGAAACGCTCCGGGGTTTGCTTCCAGTGCCACGAGACGTGTGCTGCTGCTACTTGCTGGGCTTCTGGATCCTACTGTGCACAGGGATGCATCTCTGCTGTCTCCTGGGTCAGGCAGGGCTCCTGCAGCCAAGAATGCTCAGAAAGGTCCTCCAGTGATGGCCTGTCTGTGGGACCATGCATAAACACCACCTGATGAGGTGCTGGCACTCTGCAGAGAGAAACCAGAAACCGCTGCTCAGTGGGACAAGGCTCCTGTCCATGCTCTCCCACATTCCACAGTGCCCAGGCCACACCAGGAGTGCTCAGAGCTGCACCCAAAAGCTTCCTATCGATCCTCTCTTGCGGAGGACACCAGCACAGAGGCACAGATGCCACCTCCTCCGGCTAAGCCCAGGAGATCCACCTCCTCACCAGCTGCAAGAGCAGGACGCTTATGCGCCAGCTGCCCCTCCCAGCCCCGTTCTTCCCCTCGTGCCTTGAAGGCGCATCCCCACCTTGAGACACCCGGGGTGGGAAGAAGAGCTGGCCCCGGACCATGTCCTCGTTGGTATGGAAAGGAAGGTGCCCGCAGAGCAGCTCATAGAGCAGGATGCCCAGGGACCAGATGGTGGCTGGCTGGCCATGGTAGCAGCCAAAGAGGATCCACTCCGGTGGGCTGAACTCCGGCATTCCTATGGGACACGGGCGCAGCTCATCAGGCCCATGCTGCTCCCTCCCTCCCAGCCAGCTCCCGTTGCACAACAGCCAGCCCCTGTCCTGCCAAAAAGCAACTTGGCTGCAGCTGGCTGGAGAAGGATTCCCCCTCCTTCCTTCCCTCCCTCTTCCCCCTCTGCCAGCCAAGGGGGGAACTCCGCTGCCCCTGGGCCCCGGCTTTGGGCTCACCTGACATCCGGGTGTAGAACGTGTCCTGGAGGATCGTGCCGCAGCCAAAGTCGATGAGCTTCGCCTCGCCCGTGGCCAGGTCGATGAGGACGTTCTTGGCCTTGATGTGGCGGTGCAGGACGCCGCGGCTGCTGCAGCACCGCACGCCCTCCAGCACCTGGCGGAACAGCCCCCGCGCCACGGGCTCCGTCAGGAACCGCCGCTCGTGCAGGGAGTACCAGAGGTCCCAACAGCGCTGCGGACGCTCCATGAGCACCTCGAACCAGTCCAGGAGCCGCATGATGCCACGGAAGCCAGGCCGTGACACCTTCCACAGCAGCGCCAGCTCCAGGGGCACAAGGGCGCCCTTGCGCTGCGGGGGGACCACGATGCCGTCAGCGGAGCCAATGCTGCGCCGCGCCTCGGGCAGCCCCTGCCCAGCCCCGCTGCTGCTCGCCATGGCCCGGTCCAGGGCGCTGCGCGGCCCCCACTCACTCCACGCTCGCTGCCCTCACAGCGTTCCGGCTGCCGCCCTGCCAGGCCTCACCTCAGCCCTGCCCGGCACGCCCCGCCGGCTCCTCCCGCTGGCCCCGCTCACTCCCCAGCCGCTCCCACTGCGAGATGCGCTCCTGGGACACTCGCTTGATGGCCACATGAAAGCCAAGGCCAGCGGTGGGCTGAGCTCGTCACCCTCCAAGCTGGCCCTGTCTCTTACCGGGGCGCCGTTGGCGAGCGGGGTCACGGAGTAAACGCTGCCGCAGCCACCGCTGCCCAGCAGCGGGCCTGTGGACAGTTAGGATCTGCGTGTGGAAGAAATCGGGCTGTACGGTTAGATAGGACTCCCCCTCACCCTGCAGTCTGACCTTTGCTCCGTGCATGGCCGCACCCAGCCTGATGTGACCAGAAGGAAATGACACTGACTGCCCAAGCCATATAAACCCCTGAGACCTCTCAATAAACGCCATTTGCTGTCCACCACGTTGGTGTCAGGAGCTTATGGACCGAGTGACCCTGGGCTTTGGGTCACCGTGCCGGACTGAGAACCAGGTCGCCACGCCTTAAAGGCAACACGGGCCCTCCCGGTAGAGCTGCTCTAGGGGAGGCTTCTCCACCTGTGCGGGCGGCACCGCGCTCCCGCTCTTCTGCCCAGGGCACCCGCCCGCCTGGCGCGCTGCTGCTTCCTGAGCTGGCCCGGGCTGTGGCAGCTCAGGGCCAGCGGCCGAGCTGGCGAGCAGCGGAGCTCGGAGCAGGGAAGCTGCCGGCCATGCTGTCGGCCACGGGAGCCGGGCGGCAGCGGGGCGGCTGCGGGCGGAACCACGGCAGGCGCTTCGTTCGGGGCCGGGGCCTCGGCCGGGGCTGGGTCAGAGCCCGTGCCAGGCGCGGCCAAAAGACCGCGCTGCTCCGCCAGCACCAGAGCAAGCGGCTCTTCCAGCGGTGCCGCAGCCAGCATGGAGAGAGCCCGGCCCAGGCGGAACCACGGCGGGCCGGGCAGGGGCGGGCACGGGGCGGCCCCGCCGAGGGGAGCCTTGCGGGACGCGGCATCAGCCAGGCTGGGAGAGGCAGAACACGGACGGGAAGGGACAGCATGGCACAGGATAGGACGGACAGGACGGCAGTCGAGTGAGAGGGAGAAGAGAATGCAGACCGAGTGAAAAATCGAGCGGAAAACCAATCGAGAGAAGCGCTGCTGCTGCTGCTGCTGCTGCGGAGCCGCCGGAGCTCGCGGCCGTTCCTCCATTGTCCCCGTGAACCCAACAGAGGAGCCGCCGCACACCCCAAGGAACAAAAGAGAGAAACAAACAAATCACACCCCAAAGTCATTCCTATTAGAGAAGTAACCAAATAAAACAATGTAGCAATAAAGAAGAGTGTTGGCTTGTGGCTTCTTTCTTCTTTGCACAAGACAAAGCATTTCATGGGGAAGAATTGCCTCTTGTGACAATTTTGCCAGAGTGGACAGGAGCAGAGCATTTAATTTTCAAGTAGAAAAGGGAAATTGTGTCAGTAATGTCATCTCTTTTCATCCTCTGTTGACACAGTTGCAAGCTGCCAAAAGACATGGTCTGCAGTGGGGAACTTGGGGCCAAGTTTCTTTTGCTGCCAGAGGAGGGGAAGTATCCCAGAATCATGGAGCTGTGGCATGGTTTGGCTTGGAAGGGATCTGAAAAATCCCATGGCTGCAACCCCCCTGCTGTGGCTGGGGACCCCTTGCACCAGACCGACTTGTCTAGAGCTCCCTGCAGCCTGGCCTTGAACACTGTCAGGGACAGGACATGCACACACCTTCTCTGGGCAACCTGTTCCAGGAGAGTCTTTTTTCTGAATCCCTTACCTAAACCTCATCTCTCTCCATTTTGATCCATTCTCCCTTGTCCTGTCCTTCCTGCCCTCGTTCAAAGTCCCTGTCCAGCTTTCTTGTAGGTTGCCCTCAGGTACTGGAAGGCCACAACGGGATCAAGGCTGGCTCTCTTTCCCAGGCTGCAGAAGCCGAGCTGTGTCAGCCTTTCCTTGCAGGAGAGGAGCTGCAGCCCTGGCACCATCTGGGTGTCCCTGCCGGGCCCTGCTGCAGCGTGTCCACGTCTTGCCGTCCGTGCCGGGGAGCCCGGCAGAGCCGGAGGCAGCGCTGCAGGGGCAGGGTCAGGGCGGGGAGGAGACACGGCCCTGGCAGCAGCTCCGGGAGCAGTGATTGGCGCCGGGCCGCCCGCCCTGCAGAGAGCCGGGGCCCTTGTTCCCACCCTTGTGCCCAGGGCGCCTTTCCCCGCCGCTCGCCCCGCCCGCCTGCCCGCTCGGGGGAAATGCCGCCTGTGCCGCCCCTCAGGGCCGCCCCTCGCCACTGCCCCGGGGGCTCCTGGCGCCAGCTGGAGGGCCCCAGGCCTCGGCCTCACCCTGCTCAGCCCAAGGCCTGGAAAAGCAGATTCAAACACCCACCCAGAAAGTGCCCAGGATGCCAAGGTCAATCTTTTGTCACCGGCACGGCTTTGCTATCAGAGTCTGGATGGGGTTAGAAAATCACCAGGAGAAAAGAGCATGAACAAGTTCTGCCTTGGCACTACCTCAGGGTTTTGAGGGAGAAGCTCTGTGGTGCTTACTCACTCGCAGGGACACACAGAAAGTGTTGAAATGGAAAAAAGAATCAAAAGCCCTTAGAAAGAGACTCTAGGGAGCTTGGCCCCCCTGAAATGATGCTGGGGAGAGGCCCTTTTGCTGACCCACAAGCTCAAGCACGTTTGCATACTGCTATTTTGCAACAGTCTCAGAAACTTGCAGGAGAGGCTTCTCATGCAGTTCCAGATATGGGACTACCACCTCCATCTTACACCACCATTGGACAAAAGGCAAATGAGACTTTTATGAGTTTCCTAGACTGCCTCAGAAATGCAATAGATCAGGGTCCAGGAATGTGCCCAGAGGTTAAAGCTGTGCTAGGAATGCAATTAGCAGTAGAAAATGCAAATCTCACTTGCAAAAGGATGCTGCAAACTTTGCCCACAACAGCTAATGTGGTAGACATGATAGAAGCTTGTTCCAGAGTAGGAACTCCAGAGGACAAGGCCACATATCCAGCAACGCGATGGCAACTGCCCTTGAACCACTTGTGCAGCACAGGAAAAACAGCCCCAGTCAGGTTTGCCTTTGGTGCAGCAGCCACGGGTGCAAAGTTAGAGCCGTAAAGGAAAGTAACAAACTGCAACAGCTACTGGTTCCAAGGGAAAGTGCAGCAGATGTGACAAGCAGGGGCACTGAAGCGGCGAATGCAAATCCACAGACGAGAGACGGAACCGCTGGGAACCGCAGAACCGAGCGCTAAAGGGGGCGCGTGTGACACAAATGCTCCCCACAACCAGGCGGCTGCCTGGACATTCCTCAATCAGCCCCAGCAGGGAGCGCAGGAGTCGATGTGGCAGCAGCTGTAGAAGTGACCTTGGAAAACACTGACGTGCAAGTCGTCCCATCTACAGCAAATGGACCTTTGGGACATTGTCCCAGGGTGACGTTACGATGCTTGTATCCCCATTTGTGTGTTCTGTTTATGCTGGATATTATGTTCTGTGCCTTCAAGACTGGCTCTGAAGAGTGAAAGTTTTGTTTTGGTTTTGCTATCAGCTGCTCCCCCATGGCTGGTGGGACACAGAGACGGGGCAGTACATGGTGCTGCTTTTGCTTTTTGCTTGGCTTTTTGCTTCCGCTCATCAGTTAGTTTAGCTAAGCAGTCCGAATTTTTCCCTGGACTGTTTTTCCTTTCCTTTTTTTGGAACTACTTGAACCTGCTCCACACTGGGACCTGGGAACACCGAGAGTTTGCACCTTGTGGCTGCAGCAGCTGCCCTGGCGCTGGAGGGACTGAGAAAAGAGCGACCACCCCGAGAGAGACTCTCTGAATTTGTCATCTTTGTCAGAGAGGTGACAGAGTGGTGTCACCCGGTATTGTTCATTTTGTGTGCTTGGGGATGCTGTGCCTGTGAATAAACAGGTTCTTTCCACTGCTCTCTGAGGAATCCTTCCCGAACCAGTTGGGGCAGGGGCCCTGTGGGTTTGCTTGCTGGAGGGGCCCTCCTTTGGAAACTCTCTACCAAATTTTCCCTAAACCAGGACACATCTAAAAAAAATATAAATAAATAAATTATAATTAAAATGAAATAAATTATAATTAAAATTAAATATAGTAATTTCAACTCTTACTTACAATACTCCAATAATGATTTAAGCCAAAACGGCAATAACTATTACTATAGCATTACCAATAAATATAAACAAACAAATGATATACCAAGAAACAGCTTTTGAAAGTTTTAACTCAAAGACTAATATGCTTTAGATAAAAAAATGTTTAAAAAAAACTAACATACAATCTAACACACCTTAGTAAAACAATTCATATTACAAATATACTAAACACAAACCCAAACACCACTATAATTTCTCAGACATTTGAACCAAACAATTAAACTTTAATCACATCCTTAAGTACTCTTAAAAATTAAAATTATTTTTAAAAATTTAATTGCAGGTGGGTGGTTTTATTTGGATATTGATTTTTGGATTGTTTGCATTAGATGATTTTAAAAATGGGATTTTTATAGAAATTTAATCAGCTGAGAAGGCGGCACTCTGCAAACAGAACAGACTGAAAATGAACAGGACAGAAAACAGTAACTCTGAAAGTTTTATTTGCTGTCAAATACATCCACACACCCAGCCAGCCCCACACAATCCCCATCCCACTGCTCCAAATTGGGATCCCACTTCCCCCAGTCTCCTCCCAACCCCATCTCACCCTGCTGGCTGTGGAATGGAGGGAGTTTGGCATGGGACTGATTTTTTTTTTGAGGTGGGAAAAAGCAATCTGAGGTGGGATTGTACCCTATTTGGTTAAAATTCAGTTATTTTCACTGGGATTTGAGTGGTTTGGAGGTGACAGATTGATCCCTCCTGACTTTTGGAGAACAGAGAGATGGAGAAGAAAGAAAAGAAGGGCCAAACGAAAAGGAGAAGCAGCCAGGTGTGTTCCCAACATGGATCAGAGGGAATGTGAGTGACCAGGGCTGTGCCCAAAGTGCCTCCTCCAGTGGGGGATGGAGCTGGAGCAGCGCACAAAGCTCTTCCCGCACTCGGGGCACTCGCAGGGCTTCCCTTACCGGTGCCTCCGTTGGTGTTGGGTCAAGGTAGAGCTCCTGGAGAAGCTCTTCCCACACTGGGGACACTCATAGGGCCTCTCCCCAGTGTGGATGCGCCGGTGGGTGATGAGGTTGCAGTTGTCCTTGAATCCCTTCCCGCAGTCGGGGCATTGGAAGGGCCTCTCCTCTGTGTGAATCCGATAGTGCTGGAGGAGATGGGAGCTTCTCTGAAACCTCTTCCTGCATTGATCACACTCGTAGGACCTCTCCCCAGTGTGGATGCGCTGGTGCCTGCTGAGGGTGGAGTTCTGCTTGAATCCCTTCCCACAGTCAGGGCACTGGAAGGGCCTCTCCTCTCTGTGAACCTGATAGTGCTGGAGGAGATTGAAGCTGGTCTGAAACCTCTTCCCACACTTGGAACACTCGTAGGGCCTCTCCCCAGTGTGGATCCTCTGGTGCCTGATCAGGTTGGAGCTCTGCCTGAAGCTCTTCCCACAGTCCAGGCACGTGTGGGGCTTCTCCCCATCATGGAGCTGCTCATGGAGCACCAGCTCCGAGCTCTGACTCCATCTCCGGCCGCCTTCCCGGCCCAGGCTGGCTCTTTCCCCCTCAGATCCCCGCCAGTTGCGTTTGCAGCCCCTCCTCATGCGGCATCTCCGGGCCTTTTCCTCCCCGTTGGCTTCCTGCGCCGTGGAGCCGCTCAAAACGGCCTCTGCCACCAGGTTCTGCCGCGGGCATTTGTCCTCCCTGCTCTCCATGCTCAGCTCCTGCTCTGGGCGAGGAAGGACAAGGACAGGATGGGATTTGCCTCCGTGCCACAGGCAAGGGCAAGGAGATCCCCCCAGGGCGTCCCCGGCAGGACGGCACCGCCACCCCCCGATGTCCCCCCGAGGGGCCTTTTCCGCTCAGCCTTGGACTTCTTCATTCTCCAAACATCCCCCCAAAAACCCAACCCACGGACCCCCCGGGATATCCGGGCCGGGCTCCGCTCCCCGCTCACCGACGCGATGGGGAGGGCAATGATCCCACAGGTGGGGCTGCGAATTCAGGCAGGGACTGACCGCGTGGATCCGTCTGCTCAGCCGCGATCCGCCTTTGTCCTTCCTCTTCCTCTTCCTCCCACTCCTCCTCTCTCTTATCCCCACCTCCTTCTCCTCCTCCCTCCCTCCTCCCTCTCCTCCCCCCCCCTCACCCCGCCTCCTTCGCTCCTCCTTCTCCTCCCGCTCCTCCTCTGTCTTATCCCCACCTCCTCGTTCTCTTCCATCCCTCCCTCTGCTCCTCCCCCCTGACCCCGCCTCCTCCTCCCCCTCCATCCCTGCCCTTCCCTCTCTCCTCCTCCTCCCCCAGCAGCAGCCGCACCCTCGGTGCCCCGTTCCCGCAGCCCTCGCAGCCCGCGGCAGGAGCGGGGATGGAGCCGGGACAGGTCGGGATGGGCAGCACGGGGCTCTCGGCTGCTCCCAGCCGCTGCGGGCGGGGGGAAGCCGGCCCGGGCCAAAGGAGAGGCAAACTGGGCAAACTGGGGGCTGCACATCCCAACTGGGCCTTGCTGGGGACCCTGCGGGGCCACTGCCAGCCCTTGGGGCTCCTCTCGGCACATCCGCCAGGGGGGAACGCACACAGGGCTGGGGGATCCCAGCAGTGGCAGCGCTGCCAGGGACTGGGCTGGACTGGGATCGGACTGGGAGTGACTGGGGCTGGACTGGCTTTGGACTGACATCATACTGGGATCGTACTGGGAGTGACTGGGACTGTACTGGCTTTGGACTGACATCATACTGGGATCATACTGGGAGTCAGTAGGAGCCTGCTGGTGGTAATTGAGACCATGTTATGGGGAAATGGGATATACTGGGAGCAACTGGGATCATGCTAGGAGCAACTGGGAGGAACTGGGAGTGACTGGGTGCATGCTGGGGATGATTGGAAACTGCTGGGCTTCTACTGGGATGAACTGGGATCATGCTGGAGGTGACTGGGATCATCCTGGCAGTGAGTGCCACTACACTGAGGCTGACTGGGAGTGCTTGGGAGCAAATGGGATCATACTGGAAGGAACTGGAAAGATGCTGGGCTACACTGGGAGATACTGGGAGGGACTGGAACCAAAGTGAGGGTGTAAGAGAGCAACTGGAACCATGCTGGAGGCAGCTGGGACCATACTGGGAGAGACTGGAAGCAACTGGGATTATACTGGGAGGGCTGGCATGTGACTGGGATCAAACTGGAGATTACTGGGATCATACTGGGGTTGAAAGGAAGCAACTGGGATCACAGTTTGGGCTACTGGGAGCAGCTGAGAGAAACTGGGATGATGCTGGAGGAACTGGGAAGGACTGGATGCCTGCTGGAGGCAACTGGGATATACTGGGCATGACTGGGGGATCCTACTGGGAGAACTGACACCTTACTGGGGCCACTGGCAGTGTCTGGAAATGACTACAGACATGCTGGGGGCAACTGGGATATACGGGGAGTGTCTGGAACCATACTGGGGGGACTGGAACCACACTGGGAACAACTGGGACCATGCTGGGGGAAACTGAATCCACCCTGGAGGCAACTGGGCACGACTGGGACCCTGCTGGGAGGAACTGGGACTGTTCTTGGAGCAACTGGGATCATAATGGGAGGAACTGGGAACATCTGGAATTATGCTGGGAGCAACTGGGATCACACTGGGATCACAGTGAGAGCAGCTGGGTCCATACTGGGTTACACTGCAATCTCATTGAGAGCGACTGGAATCATACTGGGATTGACTGGGAGTGGCTGGTTTGGTGGATTTTGGAGGATTTTATTGGCATTTTGAGGGGGAGATTTCTTGGGGGTGTTTGGGGATATATTGAATTTTTTGTGGCTGTTTTCGAATTTTGGCGGTTTTCCTAGAATTCAGTTGGGATTTTTTTGAATTCTCAGAAATTCTGGGGGTTTTATTGCGATTTTTAGGAGATTTTGGGGCATTTCACTGGAACTGTGGCGGCATTTAGTGGGATTCGGTGAGTTTTTTGGGTTTTTTTTCAGTGTTGCCAGGATTTCTTTGGATCTTGGGGGAGATTTTGTGGGACTTTTTATGGTTTTGGGGACATTTTTGGGGGATTTGCAGAGTTTAATCAGGATTTTTGGGGTTATTGAGATTTCAAAGGATTTTGTGGGCTTTTATTGGGATTCTAGGGTGTTCTAATGGGATTTTGAGAGATTAAATTGGGATTTCGTGGGTTTGATTGGAACTTTTGGGGTTTTTAAGGAGATTTTGGTGCCTCTCAGCCCTTCCGAACACCTAGGGAATGCCACAAAGCCCCCGTAAAATTCCATGAAAACCCCACAAAATCCCCAAAAACTACAAAAAAAAAAAAAAAAACAAAAAACCCTCAAAAGCCCCAGAGAATCTCTAAAAATCCCAGTGGAACTCACCAAATTTAAAAATTTTCCCAAAAATTTCAGTAAATCCTCCCCCAAGAAACCCCTCACAACTCCAATAAAATGCCCCAAAATCCAAAACCACGTAAATCACGTAACTCCCACCAAAACCAAGTAATTCTCCCCCAAAAGCTCCAATGATTCTTCCTAAACTCACAATCAAATCCCCCCAAACTCAAAATGCCCTCCCAAAATGCCCCAAATCCTAAAAAAATCCCCCCAGAACCGCCCCCCCCCCCCCCAGACCTCACCAGAGGCCGTCCTGAATCAGGGGGGCCCCTCAGAGCTTTTTGGGGAGGGGGCGCCATGGGAGACCCCCAAAAAAACCGGGGGGGGGGGGGGAACCCCTGCTGTGCCCCCTCTCCCCGAAACCCCCAGACCCCGGTTCAGGGCGGGCCTGGGACCCCCCGGGACCCCCAAATCTCCCCCGGGACCCCTCCAGGAACCCCAAACCCCCCAGAGCTCCCCCAGGGTTGGCCCAGAACCACCCTGGACCCCAAAAACCTCCCCAGGACCCTCAGACCGCCCCATTTCCCCCCAAAATTCACCCCAGACCCACCTGAGACCCCCCCAAATCCATCAGACTGCCCCAAATCCACCTCAGACCCCTCAATCCCTCCGAACCCTATGAAATCCCCTCAGACTCCACCAAATTCCTCAGACCCACCTCAGAACCCCCACCCGATCCCCTCAGAACCCCCCAGTTCCTCTCAAAATCCCCCCAATCCCCTCAGATCCCCCTAAACCCACCTGAGAACGCTCCAGACGCTCTCAAGCTTCCCCCAAATCTCCCTAAAGCCCCCGCACACCCACCAAAGCCCCCTCACACCCCCCCCATTCCTCCCAAACCCACCGCACACCCCTCGATTTCCCGTCAATGCCCCCAAAAATCCCCAATTTCCCCTCAGACCCGCCCCAAACCCCCCCAGTTTCCCCCCGGCCCCACCTCAGCTCCTCCTCAGCCGCTCCCGCCTCCGCCGCGTGCGCGGGCTCCCAACAATGGCGGCGCGCCGCGCCCCGAACCAACCAATCACGGCGCGGCTCCCCTCAGCAACGCCCGCCTCCCCCGCGCCGCCCCAGCCAATCAGAGGCGAGCCGGAAGCGGCGCCCCCTTCCCCGCCGCCGCCGGGACCCCCCGGGCTCGGGACAGGAGCGGGAGGGGCCTGAGAGGGGATCGGGGGGGGCGGGGGAGGGTCCGGGGGGTCTGGGGGGGCTTTGGGGAGGGGTCCGGGGGTTTGGGGGGGCTGGGGGGGCTGGGGAGGGGTCCTGGGGCATTGTGGGGGGACCTGGGGGGTGCGGATGGGTCCTAAGAGGGGTCTCAAGGGGGGGGGGGGGTCGTGGGAGGGTCTGGGGGGGTTTTGGGGAGGGGTCGTAGGAAGGGCTTGGCAGGGTCTGGGGGTGTTGGGATGGTCCTGGGGGAGTTTGGGGAGGGCTCTGGGGGGTCCTGAGGGAGTCCCGGGAGGGTTTTGGAGGTTTTGGGGAGGGCTCTGGGGGCTCTGGAAGGGTTTGGGGAGAGGCTCTGGGGGGGTCTCAGGGCACATCCCGGGCTGGGCCCCATTGGGCTCTGGGGGCAGGTTCCTTCCAGCCACAAGCATTCCAGGGTTCTGTCAGGGGCTCCCTGCCCTTCTTGCCTCTGCTCCCAGCTGCAGAATGTGCAGCAGAGCCGCCTTTGCTGTCTGCTCGGGGAGCCCAGGCAGCTGCTGGAGCCTGAGCCTGCCCTGCACAGCTCCCTTGGCAGGCACGGCAGGAGCAGCGCCCTGCCTGGCACGGGAAGGGATACAAATCTGGCCTGAGAGGGAAAGGGGCACAAATCCAGAGTGGGACGGAGAGAGACACAAATCCAGGCTAAAATGGGAACACTGAATAGCGGCAACTAAAGGCAACTCCTCGAACTGTGACATTCAATGGTTAACAACAGACCAACGCATCCAATTCAGACCCTACCGACTTCATTAACACAAACTAGCAATTACTGCTCTGAGAAAGAGCTCTCATCTCCGGGCTTTCATTTCTCAAATCTCTTGGAGCAAAGATGAGCAATGTGCCCTGCTGGTGCTGAGATGTTCTGAGTCCCTCAGCTGGGAGCTGGGTTCCCGTTCTGTCCTGCCTGGTGCTCGCTGGATATGCTGGAACAAAGAGCTCGGGCCCTTGATGAAAACGACCCCAAATGAGTTCCTTGGGATTTACTGGGCTCAGAGTAAAAGGGATCAAGTTCAGGTTTGATCTAGAAAATGCTTCTTCCCTGTCAGGGTGCTGAAGTCCTGGCTGCACAGGTTGCTCAGAGAAGCAGAGTAAAGAAAGTTTCCGAATTCTTCCTTTCTGTCCCATTGCTATTCCATCCGTTCAGGTTTGCTTTTCAGAATGCCACCTTCTCAGCTGGTTGCCATTTGTGTCCTGCTTTCTCTCCTGCCTTCCTTGGTCTGCTCCTTTTCCCTTCCAGGGTCTCTCTTTACCTGGGGCACCTCCCAGCCAAAGACCCTCCCCTGAGTTTTTTTTTTTTTTTCCTTCCCCATCCAGTGCTCAAACAGCCCTGGATGAAGTTCTGGAGGCTGGCAGTGAAATGTCTGTGTAAGATCTTGCTGCCCTTGTGTCTTGGCCCCTTCAGAATTTGGCCCTGAAGGGCAGGAGCAGCTTTTCCTTGCTGGCAGCTGGAATTGCAGCCCATTGCAGAGTGTGCCAGAGATGCCAGAGGGCGATTGCTGAGGCTGCCAGGGCGCTGCTCCTGCCGTGCCTGCCAAGGGAGCTGTGCAGGGCAGGCTCAGGCTCCAGCAGCTGCCTGGGCTCCCCGAGCAGACAGCAAAGGCGGCTCTGCTGCACATTCTGCAGCTGGGAGCAGAGGCAAGAAGGGCAGGGAGCCCCTGACAGAACCCTGGAATGCTTGTGGCTGGAAGGAACCTGCCCCCAGAGCCCAATGGGGCCCAGCCCGGGATGTGCCCTGAGACCCCCCCAGAGCCTCTCCCCAAACCCTTCCTGAGCCCCCAGAGCCCCTCCCCAAAACCTCCAAAACCCTCCCAGGACCCCCCAGAGCCCTCCCCAAACTCCCCCAGGACCATCCCAACACCCCCAGACCCTGCCAAGCCCTTCCTACGACCCCTCCCCAAACCCCCCAGACCCTCCCACGACCCCCCCCCCCCCCCAGACCCCTCTTAGGACCCATCCGCACCCCCCAGGTCCCCCCACAATGCCCCAGGACCCCTCCCCAGACCCCCCACCCCCCCCAAACCCCCGGACCCCTCCCCAAAGCCCCCCCAGACCCCCCGGACCCTCCCCCGCCCCCCCCCGATCCCCTCTCAGGCCCCTCCCGCTCCTGTCCCGAGCCCGGGGGGAAGGGGGCGCCGCTTCCGGCTCGCCTCTGATTGGCTGGGGCGGCGCGGGGGAGGCGGGCGTTGCTGAGGGGAGCCGCGCCGTGATTGGTTGGTTCGGGGCGCGGCGCGCCGCCATTGTTGGGAGCCCGCGCACGCGGCGGAGGCGGGAGCGGCTGAGGAGGAGCTGAGGTGGGGCCGGGGGGAAACTGGGGGGGTTTGGGGCGGGTCTGAGGGGAAATTGGGGATTTTTGGGGGCATCGACGGGAAATCGGGGGGGTGTGCGGTGGGTTTGGGCTGAATGAGGGGGTCTGAGAGGGCTTTGGTGGGTCTGAGGGGGCTTTAGGGAGCTTTGGGGGAAGCTTGCGAGGGTCTGGAGCGTTCTCAGGTGGGTTTAGGGGGATCTGAGGGGAATTGGGAGGGTCTGAGGGGATTTTGGGGGATTTTGAGAGGAACTGGGGGGTTCTGGCGGGATCGGGGTTCTTCTGAGGTGAGTCTGGAAATCTGGGGGAGTCTGAGGGGATTTCATAGGGTTTGGGGGGGATTGAGGGTTCTGAGGGGGATTTGGGGCAGTCTGATGGATTTGGGCCGGGGGTCTCAGGTGGTCTGGGGGGAATTTTTGGGGGAAATGGGGGGGTCTGAGAGTCCTGGGGAGGTTTTTGGGGCCCAGGGTGGTTCTGGGCCAACCCTGGGGGAGCTCTGGGGGGTTTGGGGTTCCTGGAGGGGTCCCGGGGGAGATTTGGGGGTCCCGGGGGAGATTTGGGGGTCCCGGGGGGTCCCAGGCCCTCCCTGAACCGGGGTCTGGGGGTTTCGGGGGGAGGGGGCGCAGCAGGGGTTCCCCCCCGTTTTTGGGGGGTCTCCCATGGTGCCCCCTCCCCAAGAATCTTCGAGGGCCCCCCTGATTCAGGACGGCCTCTGGTGAATCCGGGGGGGGGGGGTGGTTGTGGGAGGATTTTTTGAGGATTTGGGGCATTTTGGGTTTTGGGGGATTTGATTGTGAGTTTAGGAGGAATTTTTGAGCTTTGGGGGGAGAATTACTGGGTTTTGGTGGGAGTTACGTGATTTTGGATTTTGGGGCATTTTATTGGAGTTGTGAGGGGTTTCTTGAGGGGGGATTTATTGAAATTTTTGGGAGTTCTTTTAAATTTTGGTGAGTCCCACTGGGATATTTTGGAGATTCTCTGGGGTTTGTGAGGGGTTTCTTGTAATTTTGGGGGATTTTGTGGGGTCTTAATGGAATTCTAGAGTGGCTTTGGGGCATTCCTTGGGTGTGGGGAAGGGCTGAGAGGCACCAAAGTCTCCTTAAAACCTCCAGAAGTCCCAATAAAACTCACAAAATTCCAATTAAAGCTCCCAAAATCCCATTGGAACGCCCTAGAATCCCAATAAAAGCCCACAGAATCCTTTGAGATCCCAATAACCCCAAAAATCCTGATTAAAGTCCACAGATTCCCCAAAAATGTCCCCAAAACCATAAAAAGTCCCAGAAAATCTCCCCCAAGATCCAAGGAAATCTTGGCAACACACAAACACCCCACAAAACCCCCCCAAATCCCCAATGAATCCCACTAAATGCCACCACAATTCCAATGAAATGCCCCAAAATCTCCTAAAAATCCCAATAAACCCCCAGAATTTCTGAGAATCCCAAAAAATCCCAACAAAATCCCAGTAAAATCCCCAAATACAAAAAAGCCACAAAACTTTTCAATAAACCCCCAAACGCCCCAAGAAAAACTACCCCTCAAAATGCCAATAAAATCCCCCAAATCCAAACCCCCCAAAATCCACCAAACCAGCCACTCCCAGTCAATCCCAGTATGATACCAGTCACTCTCAATGTGATCCCAGTGTAACCCAGTATGGACTCAGCTGCTCTCACTGTGATCCCAGTTGCTCCCAGCATAATTCCAGATGTTCCCAGTTCCTCCCATTATGATCCCAGTTTCCCCAAGAACAGTCCCAGTCCCTCCCAGCAGGGTCCCAGTCGTGCCCAGTTGCCTCCAGGGTGGATTCAGTTTCCCCCAGCATGGTCCCAGCTGTTCCCAGTGTGGTTCCAGTGCCCCCAGTATGGTCAGAGACACTCCCAGTATGTTTTAGTTCCCTCAGAATGAACCCAGTCTTTCCCAGTTACTCCCAGTTTCATCTGGCATCATCCCAGTTTCCATCTGTTGCTCTAAGGGAGGTCCCAGTTACTCCCAGTATGATCCCAGTTGCCCCAGTTGTAGTTTCAGTCAACTCAGCATGGTTCCAGAACCTTCCACCTGATCCCAGTTGCTCCCAGTGTGTCACATTTCCCTCCCAACACGGGCCCAGTAGCTCCCAGTAAGCCCCAGTCAGGTTCCATTCACACCCAGTATAATCCCAGTATGAGTGTAGCCACTCCCAGTATGATCCCAGTCACTTGCAGTCTAATCCCAGTTGCTCCCAGTCACTCCCAGTCTGATGCCAGTGCCCCCAGAGTGATCCCAGTTGCTCCCAGCATGATCCCAGCTGTTCCCAGTGTGCTTCCATCACTCCCCTGTGGTTACAGACACTCCCAGTATGGTCCCAGTAGAACCCAGTGTCCCTTGGTATCATCCCAGTCTCTCCCCATATGATCCCAGTCCCTCCCAGCATGGTCCCACTCACTCCCAGTTGTTCCCAGTGTGGTCCCAGTTGTTCCCAGTGGGGTTCCAGTTGCCCCAGTATGCTTCCAGACACTCACAGTATATCCCAGTTGCCCCCAGCATGTCTGTAGTCATTTCCAGACACTGCCAGTGCCCCCAGTAAGGTGTCAGTTTTCCCAGTATGATCCCCCAGTCATGCCCAGAATATCCCAGTTGCCTCCAGCAGGCATCCGGTCCTTCCCAGTTCCTCCAGTTTGCTTGCACCATCATCCCAGTTTCCCTCAGTTGCTCCCAATAGCCCAAAGTGTGATCCCAGTCACTCCCTTTCAACCCCAATGTGATCCCAGTAAGCTCCAGTTTGATCCCAGTCACATGCCAGCCCTCCCAGCGTGGTCCCAGTATAATCCCAATTGTTTCCAGTCTCTCCCAGCATGGTCCCAGCTGCCTCCAGCATGGTTCCAGTTGCTTCCTAGATCAGCCCAGTCAGTCCCAGTATGATGCCATTTGCTGCCAGAGTGCTCCCAGTTGCTCCCAGTGGCTCCCAGTCAGGCCCAGTATGGGGGTGATGCACAGGGTGTGTTCCCAGTCGCTCTCAGATACTCCCAGTATTAGTCCAGTCCCTCCCAGTATGATCCAAAGATGAGCCCAGTGTGCTCCCAGTCCCTGTCAGTATGAACCAGTTGTGCTCCACATGGTTCCAGTTGCTCTCTTTCCCCCTCACTTTTGTTCCAGTCCCTCCCAGTATGTCCCAGTGTAGCCCAGTTCCCAGTGTAGCATCTTTCCAGTTCCTTCCAGTATGATCTCATTTGCTCCCAAGCACTCCCAGTCAGCCTCAGTGTAGTGGCACTCACTGCCAGGATGATCCCAGTCACCTCCAGCATGATCCCAGTTCATCCCAGTATAAGCCCAGCAGTTTCCAATCACCCCCAGCATGCAGCCAGTCACTCCCAGTTCCTCCCAGTTCCTCCTAGCATGATCCCAGTTGCTCCCAGCTGCTCCCAGTCACCCTCAGCATAATCCCAGTCACTCCCAGTATATCCCATTTGCCCCTAACATGGTCTCGTGTGCCTCTCTCAGGCTCCTACTCACTCCCAGTCTGATCCCAGCATGATGTCAATAAAAACCCAGTACAGCCCCAGTCACTCCCAGTATGATCCCAGTATGATGTCAGTCCAAAGCCAGTACAGCCCCAGTCACTCCCAGTCCGATCCCAGTCCAGCCCAGTCCCTGGCAGCGCTGCCACTGCTGGGATCCCCCAGCCCTGTGTGCGTTCCCCCCTGGCGGATGTGCCGAGAGGAGCCCCAAGGGCTGGCAGTGGCCACGCAGGGTCCCCAGCAAGGCCCAGTTGGGATGTGCAGCCCCCAGTTTGCCCAGTTTGCCTCTCCTTTGGCCCGGGCCGGCTTCCCCCCGCCTGCAGCGGCTGGGAGCAGCCGAGAGCCCCGCGCTGCCCATGCCGACCTGTCCCGGCTCCATCCCCGCTCCTGCCGCGGGCTGCGAGGGCTGCGGGAACGGGGCACCGAGGGTGCGGCTGCTGCTGGGGGAGGAGGAGGAGGGAGGGAAGGGCAGGGATGGAGGGGGAGGAGGAGGCGAGGTCAGGGGGGAGAAGGAGGAGTAGGAGGAAGAGGAGGGAAAAAGGCTGAGCAAGGAAAGTAGAAGGGAGCACCCAAGGGGTCCAGCCCTGCCTGAATTCGCAGCCCACACCTTTGGGATCATTGCCCCCCCCTCCATTGCACAGGTTAGTGGTGAGGGGAAGCTCAGCCCGGATATCCTAGGGGGTCTCTGGGTTGGGTTTTTGGGAATGTTTGGAGAATGAAGAAGTCCAAGGCTGAGTGGAAAAGGCCCCTCGGGGGGACATCTGGGGGTGGCAGTGGCGGCTGCCGGCAGAGGCAGCCTGGAGGAGCAGAGCCCTGTGTCCCCCAGGAGCCCAAAGTGGGGAGCCCAGAGAGGGGGAGCGGCGCCATTGGCGGGAGCCTCAAGAGCCTGGAGAGGGGCAGGGGGGACTCCTTGGAGCCGCTGCAGCCCAGAGCAGAGAATGAGGGGAGAAGGGAGCCCGGGAGCCCAAAGAGGCCCGGCATCCCGGAATGGGGAGAGCCAAGAGGGGGGAGCTTTTGGCATTGCTGGCACTGCCAGCAGCCTGGGCAAGGCGGGCACCCAGGAGAAGGGGCACCCCCAATCCAAGCGTGACCCCAGCAGCTGGGACAGGGGGGAACCCTCGAACACCAGAGGGGAGGGACCAGGGATGGGGAACTCCTGGGAGGCTTTTTCAGGGCTGAATCTTGGTGTTAGGGAGGTTTTTCTGGAGCCCAGATACCCAGTGACTTGTAGAGATGGACTTGGGCAGAGGGAACTTCATACTCACCGTGCTCATCCCTTGTTTTCCCCAAACCAGGATTTCCCATTGCCAACCCTGGGAGGATGCGAGGAAGAGGAAGATGCCCCGGGACACTGAGGCAGGTGAGGAGGAAGTCAGTGCCCCTTTCCCCTCTGTGCTGCTGCATCTCCCAGCCCAGCACGGCCCGGCTGCAGCACAGCCCTGGGGGGATCTCCTTGCCCTTGCCTGTGGCACGGAGGCAAATCCCATCCTGTCCTTGTCCTTCCTCGCCCAGAGCAGGAGCTGAGCATGGAGAGCAGGGAGGACAAATGCCCGCGGCAGAACCTGGTGGCAGAGGCCGTTTTGAGCGGCTCCACGGCGCAGGAAGCCACCGGGGAGGAAAAGCCCTGGAGATGCCGCACGAGGAGGGGCTGCAAACGCAGCTGGCGGGGATCTGAGGGGGAAAGAGCCAGCCTGGGCCGGGAAGGCGGCCGGAGATGGAGCCAGAGCTCAGAGCTGGTGCTCCATGAGCAGCTTCATGATGGGGAGAAGCCCCACACGTGCATGGAGTGTGGGAAGAGTTTCAGGAGGTACTGCCACCTGATCGAGCACCAGTGGATCCACACTGGGGAGAGGCCCTACGAGTGTGGGGAGTGTGGGAAGAGCTTCAGGAGGAACTCCAACCTGATCAGGCACCAGAGGAGCCACACAGGGGAGAAGCCCTTTGAGTGTGGGGAGTGTGGGAAGAGCTTCAGCGAGAGCTGCAGCCTGATCAGGCACCAGAGGATCCATACTGGGGAAAGGCCTTTCAAGTGTTCCGAGTGTGGGCAGAGCTTCAGCCGGAGCTCCAACCTGATCCTGCACCAGAGGACCCACACTGGGGAACGGCCCTATGAGTGTTCCAAGTGTGGGAAGAGGTTTCAGACCAGCTCCCATCTCCTCCGGCACTATCAGAGTCACAGAGAGGAGAGGCCTTTCCAATGCCCCGACTGTGGGAAGGGATTCAAGCACAGCTCTGACCTCGTCAAGCACCGGCGCATCCACACTGGGGAGAGGCCTTATGAGTGTGATAAATGCACGAAGAGGTTTCTGACCAGCTCCCATCTCCTCCAGCACTATCAGACTCACACAGAGGAGAGGCCCTTCCAATGCCCCGACTGTGGGAAGGGATTCCAGCGCAACTCCCACCTCATCACCCACCGGCGCATCCACACAGGGGAGGGGCCCTACAAGTGTCCCCAGTGTGGGAAGAGCTTCTCACAGAGCTCTCACTTGACCCGACACCAACAGAGGCACCGGTAAGGGAAGCCCTGCGAGTGCCCTGAGTGCGGGAAGAGCTTCGTGTGCTGCTCCAGCTCCATCCCCCACTGGAGGAGGCACTTTGGGCACAGCTCTGGTCACTCACATTCCCTGTGATCCATGTTGGGAACACACCTGGCTGCTTCTCCTTGTGGTTTCACCTTAATTTTTCTCTGCTTCTTCTTCATCCCTTAAAAACACCCCAATCATGGTTAAATGAAATGAATTGATCAAAGATGTCTAACGTTCCACAATTTCAGAGGTTTTTAAGGGGGAATTGATGGTTTTTGGACAATATTCTAGAGGATTTGTGGGTTCTGTGGGGGGAATTTTTCACAGTGTTCTCCATCTCTTTGCACTCCAAAAGCCAAGAGGATCACCTCAAAACTACTGAATCCCACTGAAAACAACTGAATTTTAATTCATACAGGCTCAATCCCACTAAGAAATGCCTTGTTCCCACCTCCAAAAAACTGAATCCCACGTCAAACTCACTTGATTCCACAGCCACCGGGGTGAGATGGGGTTGGAAAAACACTGGGAGAAGTAGGATCCAAATTTGGACTGATGGGCTTGGGATTGTGTGGGGTGGGGTGGGTGGGATGTATTTGATAATAAATAACGCTTTCAGGGTTACTGATTTCTGTCCATTCATTTTCAGTCCATTGCAGGTCTGTTTGCAGAGTGCCACCTTCTCAGCTGGTTGTGTTTGTGTCCTCCTTTCTCTCCTGCCTCTCTTTGCCTGCTCTGTTTCTCTCTCAGTGCTTCCCTTGAGCCAGGGCAGCTGCCACCAAAGACCCTGCCCTGACTGAATTCCCAGTGCAGGAGCTACAATGGCCATGGCTGAAGTTCTGAAGGCTGGCAGTGAAATGTCACTGTAGGTTCTTGCTCCACTTGGCCTTCGGCCCCTTCTTAAGAGCTTTGCCTTCAAGGGCAGGAACATCTTTTCCTGGCTGGGAACTGGAATTCCAGATCCTTGGAGTGTGTGCCATGCAGGACCATACAGACTGGGATCATATGGATCAGGACCATGCAGACTGGGATTGTATGGGTTGGGATTGTACAGACTGGGATCAAATGGACCGGGGTTTCACAGGCTGGGACCGTATGGATTAGGAGCAGAGACTGGGATCATACAAACTCTGGACCATATGGACCGGGATGGCTGCAGCGGATCAATGTGAACCAAGGGGGTCCCGCCCTGCCCAGGGGTCCCTCCCCATCCTGCCTGGGGGTGCAGCCAAAGCTCCCTGGAGTGAACACAGAGGCCCAGGAGGGATCCCAGTGCCAATCCCATTTCCAATCCCATTTCCGATCCTGGTGCCTGTCTCAGAGTGATCCTGGCGCTGATCCCGGTCCCAGTGCCAGCCTCGGTCTCCGTCTCAGTCCCGGAGCACTCCCAGTGCTGGTTCTGGTTCTCATTTCAATCTCAATTCCAGAGCGGTGCCGGTCCCGGTCTCAGTCCCAGAGTGGTTCTGGACCCAGTGCTGCTACTGGTGCCAGTCTTGCTCCTGGAGGGCTCCCAGGGCCAATCTCAGTCTCGGTCCTGGTCCCAGAGTGCTGCCAGTCTCGGTGCTGGTTCCGGTGACGCTCTCGGTCTCAGTCCTGGAGGGCTCCCGGTCTCGGTCCTGGTCCCGGTCCCAGAGCAGTCCCGGTGCGGGTGCTGGGTTCCAGTCTCGGTCCTGATCCCAGTCCTGGAGCGCTGCCGGTGCCAGTCCCAGTTCCAAAGCGCTCCTGGTGCCGGTCCCAGTGTCAGGGTTGGTCCCAGTCTTGGTCCCAGTGCCAGTTCTGGTGCTGGTTCTGGTCGGGGTCTCGGTCCTAGTCCCGGTGCCGGTCCTGTAGCGCTGCCAATCCCAGTTCCAGTGTCAGTCTCAGTCTTGCTGCTGGTGCCGGTTCTGCTGCTGGGTTTGGTCTCAGTCCCAGATAATTTAGGTCCATTTGGGTGATTTGAGGCCAAACTGGGCAGGTTTAGGGTGGGTTTCAGATCCCTTGCAGGGATTTCAGGCCTTTTGGGGTGGATCTTGGGCCCCTGTGGCTGATTTTAGGGCAAATTTGATGGGTTTGAGGGTGGATTTTAGATCCCTTTGGATGTTCTAAGCCCATTTGAGTGCGGTTTGGGCTTGTTTGGGTGATTTTAGGATAAACTGGGCAGGTTTAAGGTGGATTTTAGATGCCTTTGTCTGATTTTAGGCGCATATGGGTGGATTTTAGGCCTCTTTTGGTAATTTTAGGTTGAACCAAGCCTTTTTATGGTGATTTTAGTTCCCTTTGTGTTATAGGTGGCTAATGAGATGATTGGATCTCACAATTAAGGGATGAATTCTGTGTGAATATGAAGAGAAGCTTTATTGATGTGTGATTATTGTTATGTTTGCCCAATTATCCCATAATAAAAAACCAAGCAATATTACAGATAGTAACAATTTTAATTGAAAAAATATATATAAAAATATAAAATTGGATACAATATAATTTGATTATAACAAGGGATAATTTGGTTCTAATAATAGCGCATTAGCAAAGGTAACCGCGGGGTCCGGAGTGCAGGGCTCTTGGACCCTTGCCACCTCATGTACAAGTTTGCCAAGTGAAGATTCCCCCTTTTATGCCATGTGTTAATCTCATCTCCTCCCATTTTCGATTCATCACACTTTTATCTCCGCCCTCACCACCACTTTTGCCACGCATGCGCCATCAGTTGGCTTGGTGGTCACACAAGTCTTTTGGGGGTCTTCTGATGAAGATTCCGTAGTCTTCCTCTGTGTCCTTTATTTCACCTTTGGGTTACACATGCGCACCAAGCCAGTACAATGCAAGCCAAAACTAACATATCGCTACATCTTAATATCAGAGTAATAAATTCCTTATAATTAGCAGTTTCTGGGACCCAACCAGGTTCTTCTTCCTTTCCGTTCATTTTTAGCTTTGGGTGTCCTTGAAAACATCTGCCGGGAAGGGGGCGGTGTGGGGCCCCTCCTCTCCCTCTCTTCTTTTTGGACATTACAAATTTTAAGTGTTTTATTTATTCCCAAATATTAATTACTGTATCAATATTGATTACTGTTTCAATTTTATCAGCACAAGTCGTACCTATTCACCACAAATTCCCCATTTCTTTTTTTTTTGATCATTGATTTGTGCTGTATTTAAAAGCTTTGCCTTGATATCCTCTGTATTCTTCAAAATTTAGATTTTCTCATTGTCTCTTTTTTGCTTTAAACTTTTCCAGCATTTTTCTTTCTGCTTCTAATCTTTTTACACTCTTTTTCAAATTTGGTTAGCATCTCCTGGGCTATTTTTATCTCTCGAGGTCCTTGTTCTTTAACACAGGTCGATTTAGCCAGTAGTACATTATAGATCTTGGTTTCCCTTTTTTGCTGATTCTGGATCTAGAGGCATTGTTATAATCTGCACCCCTTGAATCACTGAATGAATTAGCCTAATAAAACAAGGAATCATACAAGGCAGAAACAGAAGTCTCAGAATTGAACATAAGAAACATAAACCTTAATTTTTACCAAACACTTTTAAAAAGGTTATCTCTCCAATTTGTTTTTAGGATTGAATTTTACTTTTGTATTGACACATGAGTTACCTTTTTTTAATTTTCTCTGCAAGTTCTGTAATAGCTTTTTCATAATTATCAATTTTTATATAACATTCAGATTCATTAAATCTCCCATAAACTCTTTTTTCTTCTGCTAACAGATAGTCTAGGGCAATCTTGTTTTGGTATCCAAAAGCCCACATTTGTGTATATTGCCTGGCCAACATTTTTAAAGCACTGGAGGTATGATTTGACACCATTTCCACTACTGCTTGTGGCCTTATTAATCAATTCAACAGGTAAATTGGGGTCCTATATCCCTATGACCCATCTTGAGCCCATGTTGCTGGGTCATAATATGTTATAATCTGTTCTGCAGGCCATTTCTCCTCTTCCCATTTTTGTTTTTATTTTTCCTGCTGTTGGAAAATTGAAATTCAAATCTCTTTTATCTCGCTGCAGGGTTTCATACAGTGAAGTTCCTAACACATTGCTCTTAGACCTTGGTAAAACAAAGAAGGAGGGTTGTATTACCCTTATGGTACAGGTTCCTCTTCATCTTTGAGGTAACTCACTGTACGCCCGTTGCCCACAAATCCAATATATCCCATCTGGGACTTTCCAATTCTTATCAGTTTTCTCCGGTTGATCCCAATAAGATCTCAGGCTGTGGATGGATTGTTAGGGGTTAGCTCCAGGACTTCTGTACCAGCATAAATTAATCTGTTCGTCCCACTCACAATTTATTTCTTTTATTGGTCCCCAATATCTAACAGGGGTTTCAGGTCTCCAAACCTTTAAACGATTATCCATATTAACTACCAATGTGGATTTGCAAGGAGTATGCTTCACTACTTTATTAAATTTCCTTCCTTCTCGAGTTATACAAATGATTCCAATTACTTGATGGCTTAAAATCTTTCAGGTCTCTTCAATGTTCCAGAAATTTGGGTGTGGTTCCACTTTAAAAATTGCTCTGGAGCTGAGCTCTCACGTTTCCACGGCCATCTTTCAGCCCTTTTTAGACCTCCACAAATCCAACTTTTGGATAATCCCAATTCTGTAGCAATTTCTTGCATTAGTCCCACAAACAGATTCTTATTTGAGGCTGGCAAATCTCAATCTTTGTAGTGCTGTTTTAGCTGCTTATACAATTCAGGCAATTCTTTTGACTCTTTTCTCCTGTTCGTTTCTCTACACTCCTTGGTTTCTTTTTCTCTTTTTTTTTTTTTTTCTTTTTTTTTTTTTCTTTTTTTTTTTATTTTCTCTTTCAAATTTTTTTTTAATGCCCGGCCTCTTATGCCTATACTTGGATCATTTCAATTATCATCTCTTTCAAATCAAAAAAATCTGTTATATTGAGGGCAAATTTGATCACCATGGGGATAAGGAGCTTGTCCATTATATCTTAAATTTTTTTTTCCTTACCCAATACATCTTTCTTCTTTTAACAGAAACATTTATAAAGCTGCTGCGATTGTAGCAGACAAAACTAACATGGGTGTGTCATAAACGCAGATTCTATCTTGTCCTTAATCCACACAAGGTGATTGCAATAGTTACAAATTGCTGGGACTTGGCTTTTGCCTTATTTGTTTTTTTTTATTGTTGAAACTCTGTCCGGTGTGGCTTTCTGGCTTTGGCAAATTGCCCAGGCTACCAAAATGATCACAGTGAAAATAATCCTCAGGAAATGTACCTTTCTACCTTTCTCAAGGCCCCTTGGGTTGCTGCCAAGGGCCGAGATGCCAGTCTTCTTGGTAGCAAAGGTAATATCCCGGGATCTAGTCACTGGTGCTTTTAGTTTCTTTGGCACCCATAGCTTCACAGAGTTTGCTTGTCTCATTTTAAATGCCATTTCCCAGTTCTGGCTGGTTAAAAGAAATAACTAAAATGACAAAAACAGGGAAAAGGTTAGGCCGGAATACCATAAACTTATATTTTCTAAAATTTTAGGGATGTGCCAACCACAATAAGATTTAACTAATTATCTTTTGCTTCAAGGACAGGGGGTTTATTAAATCGCCGCTTCCAAAAGGCACACTCACGGGGCAGATATGCCCCCAGAATGCTCCTATGATGTGGTATATAAACTTCTTCTCTACAACAGCTATTGATTATGAGACACTGGTCTATAATATCATGAATTGCTCACTCTCTTATTTGCATTATAGCCAATATAGCAAGAACCAATTGATCTAAATTCTCTATTAATCCAATTGCTGCTGGAAGGGTCCCGTCTCCCACTCTCAAAGGTATCCCAAAAAAATCATCAGCAATGCATTTTATAGTTAGCCAGCTAAATACATAACTATAGCAAAACAGGCAGATCAATTGTCTCTCCTCCTCCCTCTTAGTTACTTCTCCACCATGAGTTAAAACAAAGTGTGCAAACAATACATATCCATGGATGACACCTTAAATCATGTTTACCACACTCCCAACATTTTGTTTGTCTCTGGACCTTTTTAACAACAGGTGTTATCAGTCTCAGTTGCTGGGATTGCAGTTCTGTATCCAATCTTAATAATCTTGCTGGTGGGTGACCCCAGAGATCCTTGATCCTTTTAGGCTGTTCCCACTGATTAAGAAAGTTTTTTTTTTATTCTTTTCCACCGGCGTTCTTCTGCCTCCAAGCTTAAGGGAATTGCAGTCGGCGGCCACTCCGGGATGCCTAGTTCCTTCTTAATAAATCAGGGTTAATATAAATCAACAAATCCCACCATATTGTCACATTCTTGGAATTACTTGTTCTAACAATATTTTAGCCACTGTTTGAGCTGTAGCTCAAACTGCTGGAAATGCTCCAAATCACTGAGTTAACTGATCTAACTAACAAATATTTCCACCAACCTCCTTTACATAATTCTGTAAAATCACCCTGGATCTTTTCAAATGGCCTATAGTCTGCTTTGCATCCTCCAGAGGGAGGGCTCTTCAACAACCTCTTATTTACCTTTTGACAGGTGAGACACCCCTGGGTAATTTGTTTTCAATTTCAAATATCCTTATACAGCCATAAAATTTAAAAAGTGATCACAAAGGGCTCTTGTTCCCCCGTGTGTCTGTCTATGCAAGTTATCTAAAATCTCCTAATTTCTTTACAGCTGCCAGTTCTGCTAGTGGAAGGGAAAGTGTCTCTTGCTGAATTTCTATTTTTTTGTATGGTCATGATTTGCTTCTTCGTCAGCCAAATTATTTCTCTGACTCTAATATCCCTCCCTCTCTGGTGTCCCTTTACATGTACCACTGCTATTTTTTTTTTTTTTTTTTGCTCTTTAAAGCTTCAAGTTTTCTTAACTATCAATTCCTCGTGTATTAACCCTTTCACTTGAGTGTTTATAAGTCCCCTTACCTTTCAAATTTTTCTAAAATTATGTATTGTACTAAAAGCATATTTAGAGCCTGTATGAATAGTCCCTTCTTGTCCTTTTAGTACTAATAATGCACAGAGTAATGCATAAAGTTCACAGGCTTGTGCTGACCAGGAGGGACTAAGGGGACCAGATTCCTTTACCCCCAGCTTTTTCCCACATCACCCAAATGCCAACCTGTATCATTAATTTCCAGATTATCTCTTTCAGTTAAAGAATAAATTTCAAGTTTTCCTTTACAGGCTTTTATCTGTAGATTTAAAGCAATTATTAGATCTCTGCCTAACAAATTATTCTCGGCTTCTGGTATCAACAATAAATCATTTACTCCAAATTTGTCATCTGTTTCAATTTGCACCCCTTTAATTATAGGAACGGGAAAAGCCTCTCCTGTAATTCCGACTACTGGAACTCGCTCAGGACTTATCTCACATCCCTGGGGTAATTTTGTCACTGTCAACCGAGAAACTCCTGTATTTACTAAAAATATAACTTCTTCACCCTGAGGACCTATTGTTAGCTTTATCAAGGGCTCTTCTAGTAATGTTTCAGTCCTCTTCATCAAACAGAACTCCTGACCTCTCTGATTCTCCTGAAAAGTTTTCTCATCTTGTTGTTTCTTTCTGCAATTCTTTTGCAGGTGCCCTTTTATATGACAATAGTAACAGATAGGTCCTGCACCCTTTAAAATAGAACAAGAATTTTTAAAGTGTCTTTTCTTGTGGCGGGAAAAACGCACAGGTCCTGTGTTCTTAAAAATAGATCCTGATATCTGCTGTTTGTTTTTCCCTGCATAATTTTTTGTATTCAGAGCTGCCTGCATTTTTTGAACTGCTGCCACCAAAATTTTGGCATCTATTTTCGGCTTTTTTTTTTTTTATTTCTCTTTACATATACTCTTTGTGCTTCTCTCAGTAACTCTTGAAGTCCCCTGTCCTGCCTCTGAACAACAGACCTACTTCTCCCCTCAGGACTCTATAAGGCAACATTCTCACCCTCCTCCTGATTAATAGGGTCTTTTGAATTCACGTATAGATTTAGAGCCTGGCAAATCCAATTTTCAAATGATCTGAACTTGGGACAATATAAATTATCTTTCCGGATAATTTCCTTTGTCTATTCAAACATACAATACTTAATTTTTTTTTTTTTTGTTTACTTTTTTTTTTTTTCTCCTTTTGGGATTCTCATTCATCCCAAAACCGTATCATCATCCCCAGTGGGCTGTCCTGAGGAATGCTCCCCTCCTGAGAACCCCCCTCATGGTTTCCAGATACTCCAAACTCCTGCGGATTTTTCACACAATCCACAGCCCCTGGGTCAAGGAACTTACTTTCTCCCTGACCCATTTCTGGCGGCAACAAACTAAGAGTCCCCGGTACCTGGAAAGTCTTAGTTTCCCACACTCACCTCGTGGTTCAACTTTCTCACTTATTACTCTGTCACATTGCCTTTTCGATCTACTTGTTCCACTTCTATCTCTCCCTCTGCAGTTTTCTTGTTCCACTCCTATCTCTCTCTCTCTCTCAATCTATTAACCCTGTCCTCTCTCCATCTAATCACATACTAAATTGCCTGCTACCAACCCCTCCAAGGAAATTGAACCTATTCACTCACTCTCCTTCTCAGTTTTCCTCCTGGATCAATCTCTCCTGCCCTAGGACCTTCTCACAGGTGCCTGGACCAGAGACCCCCTCCTCCCCCCCGGGTCAAACCCTCCCAGGGTCCCCACTCATTCAATTTTCTTTCACTTTCCCTCCTTTTCTGGCAGCTCCCTCTCAGATAGCTCGGAAACGCGGTACTGGGAGGTCCCGATCACTTCGGGGGTCCAGGACTGCCCAGCTCCCGTCTCAGACACTCCACACACACTCACACATGCATACAGCCGCCCCCCGACCCAAAACCTCGTGATACTCACAGCCTCCTTTTCTCACGAGGGTCTTCGTGCACAAAGCAGTTTTATATGGGTACTCTCTCTCCTCTAAGCCGGCACTCCGATGGGAGCCTCTCCTGCGCGCTTTACTAACCTATTTTGCTTATGCGTTATTGTAATAAAGACTCTCTTTTCCCAAGGGAGAGTGGTCTAGCCCTGGGACCACTTAAAAGTCTGGTGGGGAGCTCCTTCCCAGAAGCTATCCACCTCCCTGGAGATAAGAGGGTCCCGGGTTTTCGGCACCAAAATTGTTATGTTTGCCCAATTATCCCCTTAAAAAAACCAACCCAACAATATTTAAAGTAGCAGCAATTTTAATTGAATAGAAAAAAATATATAAATAAGAGATAATTTGGTTCTAATAATAGCACATAAGCAAAGATAAACCACGGGGTACGAAAGTGCAGGGCTTTTGGACCCTTGCCACCTCACGTACAAGTTTGCCAAGTGAAGATTCCCCCTTTTATGCCATGTGTTAATCTCATCTCCTCCCATTTTCGATTCATCACACTTTTATCTCCACCCTCATCACCACCTTTGCCACGCATGCGTTGTCACTTGGCTCGGTGGTCGCACAAGTCTTTTGGGGTCTTCTTGATGAAGATTCCGTAGTCTTCCTCTGTGTCCTTTATTTCACCTTTGGGTTACACATGCGCACCAAGCCAGTACAATGCAAGCCAAAACCATCATATCGGTACATCTTAATATCAAAGTAATAAATCCCTTATAATTAGCAGTTTCTGGGACCCAACCAGGTTCTTTTTCCTTTCCGTTCATTTTTAGCTCCGGGTGTCCTTGAGAGCAGCTGCTGGGAAAGGGAATGTGGAGCCTGTCCTTGGGAACATCTGCTGGGAAGGGGTGTGGGGCCCCTCCTTTCCCTCTCTTCTCTTGGCATTACAACTTTTAACTATTTTATTTATTTCCAAATATTAATTACTGTATCAATATTGATTACTGCTTCAATTTTATCAGCACAAATCATACCTATTTACTACAAAGCAAACCATGGTACTGAAAGGTAGTGAGGAGATTTAGCTGTGCCACTGCACTGTTCCCTACTTTGATGGCAGGGAACCATCCTTCTGAGGATGAGGAGTATTGTGTTGTGGTGACACATTGTCGCTTGGTTACTCTGCTGCGCTTTCTGTCCAGGAGATTCTGGATGTGCACAGCTGCCAGGATCAAGTAGCAGTAGTGGTTTGTAACCAAAAAAACAACAAACAATTGGGAAATTTGAAATAAGAAGCCACTCTGAATAGTCTGCCCAGGACCTGTGCCTGTCCACTTGGTCCCCAGGCAAGCAGGGAGGCTGGGTGGACAATGGGATCCTCAGGAGTACATGCAAGTAAAGCCATAATTTTATAATCCACGTTTTAAAACTGGGTGCTTTAAAGCAATGCCTGTGTTGCTATTTTCTTTTTCTGCCAGGTGCTAAAATTCAATTACTTCTACACTGTTTAATAAAAAAGTATAATATAAAAATTATTATGAATCATATTAATAAAAATAATATTTAATAAAAATTCAATATAATTTAAAATTTTAATTTTTTAATAAAAATTAAATTAAATTTTTGAATGTTGCACTGCAGGTCAGAAGAACAAATTAATTCCAGTTTAGAAATAATCTTTGATTTCTTTCCCTCCTTTCAAAGAAAGAGAAATATTTGAGTTTACACTGAATTTGTTCAGTAAACAGTTTTATATGATAAGCATGTAAATCCATTGTGTACATAAAGAAGGGGGGAATGAATTCTTTTGTTGCTTTTGCAACCAGAAGCAGCATTTTTCTGAAATATCTGCTTAAGACAGCATGGAATTTGAGTCTGAAATGGGACACATGTATGTCTTATAAAAATTATGGTGGTCTTTAAGTAAGTTAAATAATTTCAGTTCTTTTGCCTTCTGAAGAAATTCTGTGCCACTGGACTGCTGCAAATTTTGTAGCGGCTCCAGAGCTTTTGGTTACCATTTCCTGCCGACAATCTCTCTGATTTCACCCTAAGAGTGGCTCTTAGTGACACACACCTGGTCAGCTGCTCTTTCTGTCTGTGTATAATGCTGGGCCTTGGAAATTCAGGTTCAGCAGCAGGTGCTGCCTTTAGAAACACAGCACTTTCAGCATCTGCTGCTCAGTGACTCAGAAACAGCGCTGACAACAGCTGGGCTTGGAGATTTTGCCTTTTTGCTTCAAAGAAAACTGCTGCAGTAGATGCAATGCAAGGAGAAGGAAGATTTCAGTCTTTGCAGCTTTATTTAATAACTTTCTTCAGTTCCTTCCATTTGAGAGAGTTTGGTGGGGAGACACAGATTAACATGGCTGTTTATTTTTAGGTCTGTTTACTTGTAGATTTTCCTACGGAGAGGGTAGGGATGGTAGCCTACAGCAAATTCTGTTCTCATGAAACAGACATTATTCTACCTCAGCAGCATTAGGGCAAATTCCAGCTATCAGTAGCAAGGGATTTTTATTTATTTTTGTCAGGGAGAATGGGAAATTAAAAATAATTTTCCTTCCTTAGATGATAATGTATCTTTTACCAATTTTTGTAGGCTGTAGGATAATAAGTGCAGAACAATGTTCTTTTATGGAGGCTTATCTCCTTGTAACCTTTTAGTTAAATGCAAGGGGATGTTTGGCTTCTCCTTCTAAACTTTTTGGCTAAATATTTCCTGAACCTCCAGGACCACACTGCCTGTATATCTGTAAAACCAGCTCATAAAGACAAGGATCATCACAAAAGAGTTTGTTTGGCTCATTTTAGTTTGTTTATATTTGGATTACATAAAGTTCAGTTCTGTAATTCACAGTAATTCAAAAATGAATGAGGGAAATATCATTTGTGCTTTCCCCATGTGCATGTCCAATAGAAAGCAGCCTCTGTAAAAAACACAATACTGCTTTTATTTATCCACAATGTATCAAAACAAAATTGGTTAAAAGGGGAGATGTGAAAAATTAAATGTTGGCAATGTGCTATTGGTACCTAGCTTGGATTTTATTTTTTGGTAATTTAGAACCCATTCCTTCACAGCTCCTACTGGAGTCCTTTAAGTTCTAGCCAGGGATTAACTGCTTCTGAAAACCAAAATTTTGATGAAATGTTCACAGCCAGTGAATTGGGTTTTGTAATTGTATTTTCAAAACACAAATATAGAAATAAGCCTGCAAACACTGGCAAAATTAAAAATTACTTGGTTTGGCCAACAGAGCACAAGCAACCAAATGTATTTAAACTTGTAGAGAATGGTTTGCTTTCATTTTCACAAGTTTCACTTGTTTTCATGTAGGATCAAAGAAAACTAACAAATAATAACTGTTCCCACAAGAAATGGGAACAAAAGAGGAACAAATCCTTCCTCAACATAAAACACAGCTCCCCCTCCTCTGTCTATTGACTCTGGCACACCTCAATATTTTGTTTTAACCAGTGAATAAAATGCCTTCTGAGTATGTTTATTGTACCTATATAGAGACTGTCTGTATGTGCAGTTATGTTTATAGAAACACATATGATTAGTTGTACATGTAGGCCTGAGTATGTGGATAAATCTAATATTTTAGAATTACAACCTAGCTGGGTGTTAGTTTCAGTAGTAGGCAGCTTAATATCTGAGAGTTTTGAGAGGTAACATTTTTCACTTTTTTTAAACTGTGGTAAATAGGTATGATTTGTGCTGATAAAATTGAAACAGTAATCAATATTGATACAGTAATTAATATTTGGAAATAAATAAAATAGTTAAAAGTTGTAATGCCAAGAGAAGAGAGGGAAAGGAGGGGCTCCACTCCCCCTTCCCAGCAGATGTTCCCAAGGAGGGGCTCCACATTCCCTTCCCAGCAGCTGCTCCCAAGGACACCCGGAGCTAAAAATGAACGGAAAGGAAAAGAACCTGGTTGGGTCCCAGAAACTGCTAATTATAAGGGATTTATTACTCTGATATTAAGATGTACTGATATGATGGTTTTGGCTTGCATTGTACTGGCCTGGTGCGCATGTGTAACCCAAAGGTGAAATAAAGGACACAGAGGAAGACTACGGAATCTTCATCAAGAAGACCCCAAAAGACTTGTGCGACCACCGAGCCAAGTGACAACGCATGCGTGGCAAAGGTGGTGATGAGGGCGGAGACAAAAGTGTGATGAATCGAAAATGGGAGGAGATGAGATTAACACATGGCATAAAAGGGGGAATCTTCACTTGGCAAACTTGTACATGAGGTGGCAAGGGTCCAAGAGCCCTGCACTTGCGTACCCCGCGGATTTTTGCTTATGCGCTATTATTAGAACCAAATTATCTCTTATTTATATATTTTTTTCTATTCAATTAAAATTGCTGCTACTTTAAATATTGTTGGGTTGGTTTTTTTAAGGGGATAATTGGGCAAACATAACAATTTTGGTGCCGAAAACCCGGGACCCTCTTATCTCCAGGGAGGTGGATAGCTTCTGGGAAGGAGTTCCCCAACAGACTTTTAAGTGGTCCCAAGGCTAGACCACTCTCCCTTGGGAAAAGAGAGTCTTTATTACAATAACGCATAAGCAAAATAGGTTAGTAAAGCGCGCAGGAGAGGCTCCCATCGGAGTGCCGGCTTAGAGGAGAGAGAGTACCCATATAAAACTGCTTTGTGCACGAAGACCCTCGTGAGAAAAGGAGGCTGTGAGTATCACGGGGTTTTGGGTCGGGGGGCGGCTGTATGCATGTGTGAGTGTGTGTGGAGTGTCTGAGACGGGGGCTGGGCAGTCCCGGATCCCCGAAGTGATCGGGACCTCCCAGTAGTGAAAGAAAATTGAATGAGTGGGGACCCCGGGAGGGTTTGACCCGGGGGGAGGAGGGGGTCTCTGGTCCAAGCACCTGTGAGGAGGTCCTAGGGCAGGAGAGACTGACCCAGGAGGGAAACTGAGAAGGAGAGTGAGTGAATAGGTTCAATTTCCTTGGAGGGGTTGGTAGCAGGCAATTTAGTATGTGATTAGATGGAGAGAGGACAGGGTTAATAGATTAAGAAAGAGAGAGAGATAGGAGTGGAACAAGAAAACTGCAGAGGGAGAGATAGAAGTGGAACAAGTAGATCGAAAAGGCAAAGTGACAGAGTAATAAGTGAGAAAGTTGAACCACGAGGTGAGTGTGGGAAACTAAGATTTCTCCTGGTACCAGGGATCTCTTAGTTTGTTGCCGCCAGAAATGGGTCAGGGAGAAAGTAAGTTCCTTGACCCAGGGGCTGTGGATTGTGTGAAAAATCCGCAGGAGTCTGGAGAATCTGGGAACCATGAGGGGGGTTCTCAGGAGGGGAGCATTCCTCAGGACAGCCCACTGGGGATGATGATTCGGTTTTGGGATGAATGGGAATCCCGAAGAGTAAAAAATAAAAAAATTCGGAAGGCAGCGCCTAGGAAACATAATATACGAAAAGTTTTGAGTTTGCATCAGAAAAAAGATGAGTCCCCAGCAGAATGGTTAGAAAGATTAAAAAGAGACTTACAATTATATTCAGGTATAGATACTGACACTGCAGTGGGACAGGTTCTGTTAAAAACTCAGTTTGTGGTGAGATCTTGGGGTGACATCAGGAAGAAGCTGGAAAAATTAGAAGACTGGCAGGACAGGGGACTTCAAGAGTTACTGAGAGAAGCACAAAGAGTATATGTAAAGAGAAATAAAAAAAAGCCGAAAATAGATGCCAGAATTTTGGTGGCAGCAGTTCAAGAAATGCAGGCAGCTCTGAATACAAAAAATTATGCAGGGAAAAACAAACAGCAGATATCAGGATCTATTTTTAAGAACACAGGACCTGTGCGTTTTTCCCGCCACAAGAAAAGACACTTTAAAAATTCTTGTTCTACTTTAAGGGGTGCAGGACCTATCTGTTAGTATTGTCATAAAAAAGGGCACCTGCAAAAGAATTGCAGAAAGAGACAGCAAGATGAGAAAACTTTTCAGGAGAATCAGAGAGGTCAGGAGTTCTGTTTAATGAAGAGGACCGAAACATTACTAAAAGAGCCCTTGATAAAGCTAAAAATAGGTCCTCAGGGTGAAGGACTTATATTTTTAGTTAATACAGGAGTTTCTCGGTCGACAGTGACAAAATTACCCCAGGGATGTGAGATAAGTCCTGAGCGAGTTCCAGTAGTCGGAATTACAGGAGAGGCTTTTCCCGTTCCTGTAATTAAAGGGGTGCAAATTGAAGCAGATGACAAATTTGGAGTAAATGATTTATTGTTGATACCAGAGGCTGAGAATAATTTGCTAGGCAGAGATCTAATAATCGCCTTAAATCTACAGATAAAAGCCTGTAAAGGAAAACTTGAAATTTATTTTTTAACTGAAGGAGATAATCTGGAAATTAATGATACAGGTTGGCATTTGAGTGATGTGGGAAAAAGCTGGGGGTAAAAGAATCTGGTCCCCTTAGTCCCTCCTGGTCAGCACAAGCCTGTGAACTTTATGAATTACTCTGTGCATTATTAGTACTAAAAGGACGAGAAGGGACTATTTATACAGGCTCTAAATATGCTTTTAGTACAATACATACTTTTTAGAAAAATTTAAAAGGAAAGGGGACTTATAAACACTCAAGGGAAAGGGTTAATACACGGGGAATTGATAGGAAAACTTGAAGCTTTAAAGAGCTCAAAGAAAATAGCAGTGGTACATGTAAAGGGACATCAGAGAGGGAGGGATATTAGAGTCAGAGAAATAATTTGGCTGATGAAGAAGCAAATCATGACCTTACAAAAAAAAAAAAAAAACCAACAAAAAAAAAAAATAGAAATTCAGCAGGAGACACTTTCCGCTAGCAGAACTAGCAGCTGTAAAGAAAATAGGAACAACCTTTAAAGAGGGAAAGTGGGTTTTTCCTGATTGCAAGATTATGATGCTAAAATCAGTGGCACGTCAGATCTTAGATAACTTGCATAGACAGACACACTGCAGAACAAGAGCCCTTTGTGATCACTTTTTAAATTTTATGGGTGTATAGAAATATTTGTAATTGAAAAAATAAATTTCCCAGGGGTGTCTCACCTGTCAAAATGTAAATAAGAGGTTGTTGAAGAGCCCTCCCTCTGTAAGCAAAACAGCCTACAGGCCATTTGAAAAGATCCAGGGTGATTTTACAGAATTATTTAAAGTGGGTCGGTGGAAATATTTGTTAGTTAGATGAGTTAACTCAGTGAGTTGAAGCATTTCCAGCAGCTCAGGCTACAGCTCAAATAGTCGCTAAAATATTGTTAAAACATGTAATTCCAAGAATGTGAACATATGGTAGGATTTGTTGATTTATATTAACCCTGATTTATTAAGAAGGAACTAGGCATCCTAGAGTGGCCGCCGACTGCAATTCCCTTGAGCTTGGAGGCAGAAGAACGCCGGTGGAAAAAAAAAAAACCAAAAAAACAAAACACAAAAAACCCCACACTTTTTTAATCGGTGAGAACAGCCTAAAAGGATCAAAGATCTCTGGGGTCACCCACCAGCAACATTATTAAGATTGGATACAGAACTGCAATCCCAGCAACTGAGACTGATAACACCTGTTGTTAAAGGAGTCCAGAGACAAGCAAAATGTTGGCCGTGTGGTAAACATGATTTAAGGTGTCATTCATGGATATGTATTGTTTGCACACTTTGTTTTAACTCATGGTGGAGAAGTAACTAAGAGGGAAAAGGAGAGACAATTGATCTGCTTGTTTTGCTATAGTTATGTATTTAGCTGGCTAACTATGGAATGCATTGCTGATGATTTTTGAGATATCTTTGAGAGTGGGAGACGGAACCCTTCCAGCAGCAATTGGATCAATAGAGAATTTAGATTAATTGGTTTTTGCTATATTGGCTATAATGCAAATAAGAAAATGAGCAATTCATGATATTATAGACCAGTGTTTCATAATCAATAGCTGTTGTGGAAAAGTTTATATACCACATCATAGGAGCACTCTGGGGGCATATTGGCCCCGCAAGTGTGTCTATTGGAGGTGGTGATTTAATAAACCCCCTGTCCTTGAAGCAAAAAGATAATTAGTTAAATCTTATTGTGGTTGGCACATCCCTGAAATTTTAGAAAATATAGGTTTATGGTATTCTGGCCTAACCTTTTCCCTGTTTGTTGTCGTTTTAGTTATTTCTTTTTAACCAGCCAGAACTGGGAAATGGCATTCAAAGAAGACAAGCAAACTCTGCGGGGCTATGGGTGCCAAGGAAACTAAAAGCACCACTGACTAGATCCCGGGATATTACCTTTGCTACCAAGAAGACTGGTATCTCGGCCCTTGGCAGCAACCCAAGGGGCCTTGAGAAAGGTAGAAAGGTACATTTCCTAAGGATTATTTTCACTGTGATCATTTTGGTACCCTGGGCAGTTGGCCAAAGCCAGAAAGCCACACCGGACAGAGTTTCAACAATTAAGAGGAAAAAAAAAAGAGCAAATAAGGCAAAAGCCAAGACCCAGCAATTTTAACATTTGTAATTATTGTAATCACCTTGTGTGGATTAAGGACAAGATAGAATCTGTGTTTGTGACACACCCATATGTTAGTTCTGTCTGCCACAATCGCAGCAGCTTTATAGATGTTTGTGTTAAGGAAAAAATGTATTGGGGAAAAAAAAATTTAAGATATAATAGACAAGCTCCTTATCCCTATGGTGATCAAATTTGCCCTCAGTATGAAAGATTCTTTTGTTTTGAAAGGAATGATGATAGAGATGATCCAGGTATAGGCAATAAAAGAGGCCGGGAATAAAAGAAAAATTTAAAGAAAAAAATAAAAGAAGAAAAAGAAACTAAGGGGAATAGAAGAAAGAATAAGAGAAAAGTCAAAAGAAT
Organism: Calcarius lapponicus; assembly: GCA_039654755.1. Classification (NCBI taxonomy): domain Eukaryota; kingdom Metazoa; phylum Chordata; class Aves; order Passeriformes; family Fringillidae; genus Calcarius; species Calcarius lapponicus. Next base: position 819,932 of record JBBFKN010000052.1, on the reverse strand, counting down.
TGGCTAAATTGTATAAGCAGCTAAAACAGCACTACAAAGATTGGGATTTGCCAGCCTCGAATAAGAATTTGTTTATGAGATTGATGCAAGAGATTTGCTACAGAATTGGGATTATCCAAATGTTGGATTTGTGGAGGTTTAAAAATGGCTGAAAGATGGCTATGGAAAGGTGAGAGCTTAGCTCCAGAGCAATTTTTGAAGTAGAACCACACCCAAATTTTTGGAACATTGAAGAGACCTGAAAGATGAATTTTAAGCCATCAAGTAATTGGAATCATTTGTATAACTCGAGAAAGAAAGAAATTTAATAAAGTAGTGGGGCATACTCCTTGCAAATCCACATTGGTAGTTAATATAGATAATAATTTAAAAGTTTGGCAACCTGAAACCCTTGTTGGATATTGAGAACCAATAAAAGAAATAAATTGTAAGTGTGATGAACAGATTAATTTATGTTCGTACAAAAGTCCTGGAGCTAACCCCTACCAATCCATCCACCACCTGAGGTCTTATTGAGAACAACCAGAGAAAACTGATAAGAATTAGAAAGCCCCAGATGGGATATATTAGATTTGTGGGCAACAGGCGTACAGTGAGTTACCTCAAAGATGGGGAGGAACCTGTACCTTGAGAGTAATACAACCCTCCTTCTTTGTTTTACCAAAGTCTAAGAGCAATGTGTTAGGAACTTCACTGTATGAAACCCTGCAGTGAGATAAATGAGATTTGAATTTCAATTTTCCAACAGCAGGAAGAAAACAAAAATGGGGAGAGGAGAAATGGCCTGCAAAACAGATTATAACATATTATGACCCAGCAACATGGGCTCAAGATGGGTCATAGGGATATAGGACCCCAATTTAACTGTTGAATTGATTAATAAGGCTCCAAGCAGTAGTGGAAATGGTGTCAAATCATACCTCCGGTGCTTTAAAAATGTTGGCCAGGCAATATACACAAATGTGGGCTTTTGGATACCAAAACAAGATTGCCCTAGACTATCTGTTAGCAGAAGAAGGAAGAGTTTATAGGAGATTTAATGAATCTGAGTGTTGTGTAGAAACTGATAATTATGGAGAAGCTATTACAGAACTTGCAGAGGAAATTTAAAAAAGGTAGCTCATGTGCCAGTACAAAAGTAGAATTCAATCCTGAAAGTAGATTGGAGAGATAACCTCTTTGAAAGTGTTTGATAAAAATTTGGGTTCGTGTTGTTATGTTCAATTCTGAGACTTCTGTTTCCGCCTTGTATGATTCCTTGTTTTATTAGGCTAATTCATTCAGTGATTCAAGGGATGCAGATTACAGCAATGCCTCTAAATCCAGAATCAGCAAAAAGGGAAACCAACATCTATAATGGTACTACCAGCTAAATCAACCTGTGTTAAAGAACAAAGACCTAGAAAGATTGAAATAGCTCAGGAAGTGCTAACCAAATTTGAAAAAGAGTGTGAAAAACTAGAGGCAGCTGCAGAAATACTGGAGAAGTTTGAAGCTGAGAGGAGAGAACGAAAAAAATCAAAATTTTGAAGAATATAGAAAATATCAAGACAAAGCTTTTAGATATAGCAAAATCAATGATCAAAAAAAAAAAAAGAAATGGGGAAGTTGTGGTAAATAGGTATGATTTGTGCTGATAAATTGAAACAGTAATCAATATTGATACAGTAATTAATATTTGGAAATAAATAAAATAGTTAAAAGTTGTAATGCCAAGAGAAGAGAGGGAAAGGAGGGGCCCCACACCCCTTCCCAGCAGATGTTCCCAAGGAGGGGCTCCACACCCCCTTCCCGGCAGCTGTTCCCAAGGACACCCAGAGCTAAAAATGAACAGAAAGGAAGAAGAACCTGGTTGGGTCCCAGAAACTGCTAATTATAAGGAATTTATTACTCTGATATTAAGATGTAGCGATATGATAGTTTTGGCTTGCATTGTACTGGCTTGGTGCGCATGTATAACCCAAAGGTGAAATAAAGGACACAGAGGAAGACTACGAAATCTTTATCAAGAGACCCCCAAAAAGACTTGTGCGACCACCAGGCCAACTGATGGCGCATGCGTGGCAAAGGTAGAGATGAGGGTGGAGATGAAAGTGTGATGAATCGAAAATGGGAGGAGATGGCATTAACACATGGCATAAAAGGGGTGATCTTCACTTGGAAAACTTGTACATGAAGTGGCAAGGGTCCCAGAGCCCTTCACTCTTGTAGCCAGCGTTTTTTTTTTGCTTATGCGCTATTATTAGAACCAAATTATCCCTTATTTATATATTTTTTTCTATTCAATTAAAATTGCTGCTACTTTAAATATTGTTGGGTTGTTTTTTTCTAATGGGATAATTGGGCAAACATAACAGTGGCAAGGCCGTGCTCTTCCAGGCATTCCTTCCAGAAGGTTTCCACCTCCTCTGGCATCTCTTCTGTGCTGAAGAACACTTGGAAGAGCAGAAGCACAAATAGGCGGGGGAAATAGGGCCTCACTACACGTGGGACATGGGGCTCCTGGAGAATCTTCCACATCAGCACGGTGGCCTGCAAGGGACAAAGCCCCCGAGACAGCGCTCAGTGCCGAGGTGTCCGTGTGGCAGGGCCCGAGCGTGGCAGGGAGAGGCCCGGAGAGACCTTGGCAGGGGGAGCACGGGGCCTGGTGGGCCTGAAGCTGCCCCTGGGCCAGGTTTCAGGCCAGCGCCTGAGGCAGGGAGATGCAGTGGGGGAAGGAGGATGGAGAGCTCTGGAGAGGCGGCCTTGGGGCCAGCAAAGGCCACTTGCAGAAACTCACAGCCAGGGCAAAGACACCCATTCTGTCCCCATCGGAGGTGCACGTGCTGCGCTCTGGCCAGCTCCCCAGCACATCCAGGAGGATCAGCAGCGCCGGCTCCACAGTCCTGGACGAGCCCATGATGGTCTTCCACATGGCCAAAGCAGCTCTGTGGGGTCAGAGCTCTGTCTCAGGGGGGGTCTCAGACACGGCACCGTGGCCTGGGCATCCCTAGAGGCCTGGGCTGAGCGCCGGCTCTGCCTCTGCCCACTGGCTCTGGCCAGCAGCACCCAGGCAGCCCAGCCCTGTGGGGACAGGCCCTGAGGGGTGGCAAGGGAGCATGGCAGCAGGCTCGGGGGCTGATGTGCCAGGGCTGGCAAAGGCAGCAGCCAGAGGGCCCTGGAACTCTCTGTTGCTCAGACACCTGGGCCAGGCGGTACAGGGTGATGGGCTGGGGAGGCTTGAGGCCTCTGGGCAGGTGGGCCTCATACCTGTCACAGGATGGGGCCACACGCAGGAGCGTCACCACTGCGTCACCCAGGTGTGCTCTGGTGACATTCAGCAGGGCCTTGTCCAGCCTGTGCTCGGCAGAATCATCGGCCAGGAGCCAGCGGTGAATGTACCTCACCATGGCGGGCACCTGGAGAAGGCACGGGGAGCCTTGGAAAGCTGCCCGAGGGAGCCATGTCCCCAGGGTCCCCAGAGAAGTGCTTCCCTTGCCAGCACACTGCCATGGCCTCAAAGGCTCCCAGGGAGCAGCAGGCAGGGCTGGGGAAGCCACGGGACTCATGGGGGAATTGAAGCCTGGCCCCAGGCTGCTCACTTGTTCTGGCCTGGCAGCACCCTTCTCCAGTAGCAAATCCAGCAGGGCGGCACTGGTCTCATGCTGGAGGAGCTCGGAGTGAGCTCTGAGCCCAGTGCCCATGGTGCTGGTCCCTTCCTGCCGAATGCTCCTGATGAAGTTGCAAACGAGCTGCAGGAGAAGGGCAGGAAGCCAGGGATGTTGCATGCAGTGCTGCACACACGGTGCTGGGCTGAGCAGGGACAGCAGGCCCAGCCCAGGTGGGGGTGGCTGCAGGTACCTGCGCTGCTCTGCGGAAGCGGCCACGGCTGGACTCCTGCTCTGGTGTGCGCTCCTGGGCTGCATCTGGCAAAGAGCGAGCGCAGCCAGAGCTGAGGGGCTGCGGGAGAGGCCGGAGAACACAGCCCAGCCCTGCGCTGCCCAGGCAGGGAGAGCCCCGGGATGCCCCAGGGGGATGGAGCACGGCCCCTGCGGGGTGTCTGCCCGGCCCCTCTTCCGTCCTGTCCGTGGGCATGTCCCCAGGGCATGGCATGGCATGGCATGGCATGGCATGGCATGGCATGGCATGGCATGGCATGGCATGGCATGGCATGGCATGGCATGGCATGGCATGGCATGGGGCCAAGTTGGCTGAAGGCTCCAGCCCTGCAGCCCAGCTCTGCCACTCACCCTCCTGCCATGGATGGAATGGCACCACCTCTTCCGTCTCCATTGCTGGGGCAGCTCCAGGGCCTTCTTCCTCCTCCACCTCCTCCTCCTCCACCCAGGCCAGCTTGGGCACTCTCGGGGGTCTCTGCTCCATGTCTGTGCCTGGAGCTCCTTGCAGCAGAGATGCCTTGGCAAAGCTCCGGGGCACCAAGTCCCACGCTCTGCCCTTGAGGGCAGCTGCAGAATAGAAGCCTCGGAAGGCCACGGGTCACCGAGTGCTGTGCTCTGGCCTCGAGCTCAGCGGCAGGAACAGCACCGCGGAAAGGCTCCGGCTCAGACGGGAACGAGCGCGCTGTGCAGGGGCTCCTCACGGCACCGCTCTGTCCCGTTGTGCCCCGCTGCCTGTTCCCAGCCCCCGGGCAAGCTTCTGTTTCCCACGTGTCACAAAGGGGCCTTGGACACCGGGTTCCATTCCATGGCACGGAGACCGTGCTGCAGCGTGCCACCCAGGGCCCTTGCACACACTGCCTCCGGCCCTGGGGCCGCCCCCAGCCCAGCCAAAGTGGCCCAGGCTGGAAGGAATCCCTGGCCCCAGGTGTCTAAGGCAGCCCGACAGGATCTTTAGGAAGGGCTCAGAGCATCAGCAAACGCCGCCCGGCTCTGCGGGCTCAGTCCTACCCCCATATCTTTCCCTGAGAGCATTTGAATTGCTAAATTAGAATCATTTGAAGGGAGGGGATTTACATTTTCCATTTCAGAGAAGGCTTCTGCCTTCCTTAGCAGACACCTCTCTTCAAACCAAGACAGTTACCATCTTGCAGATCCACAGTTGCTGGGCAGCCCCTTTTACACCAGGGACCTGGAGAACCATTCCCAGCAACTGGAAAATCCTAGGTGCTCCATCCACCCATAGATGAGGTCTCCAAATTTGCCCCGAAAGTGGGTCCAGCTTTTCTAGGCCAAAAAGAGCAAGTCCAAGTGACTTGATGATATTGTTAGCCCAGAAAGCCCTGCAGCTGATGGCACACTTCACAATCAGCAGGGGGCACAGCTGGGCCAAAGCCCAGACCTCTGCTGGGAGCCTTTCTCCTCAAATACCCTTCAAAGGAGCCTCCATTCAAGTCAGCTGGGAAAGTTTCTTCAAATCATCCATTTCTGGCACACAACTAGATAGGGTTATATGAAAGATTCTAAAGCAGCTGCTCTGGAGTCCAAGAGCCAGCACTAAGACTCCTTGTCATCTATTTGTAGTTAACTCACACTTGGAGGGAGTTGAAGGAGTTTGGAAGGAGCTAGAGAGTGGACCTCTGAGTGTTTTAGATGATGCCATTGCTTTTTCTTCTCTTCTGCATAGACAGGAAGGGTGAGTTTGGCTCACATCTCCACCGCATGGTTCACAGGGCCGCAAGACTTGTAGTTACAAGAGCTTTGAAGGATTTATTGGCCAATAAGACACGGCCAAGAAGGATATTTATGTTTTGGAGCCAATCCTTCAATATTGCGTCTTATGGACTCATGCTCTTGGGGTCTCTAGCTGGTCAGAGTGACCCCAAGATAAGTTAGAAAGTCTCTTTGCCCAGCCCGGCGGTCGAAGAAGGAGCCAGAGCTCTTCATTTCTGGCTCTCAAGGTTGTTTATTGGATCTTGTCTATAAAATTCTTTCTTCTGTCCTGCCAAGGTCCGCTCAGCAAGGCAGTCTAAGGCACTGCCTGCCCCAGGGCGGTGTTATATTTTTATACTAAAAAGGACGTGCACAATATTTACAATTACTTTCCAACACCTATCCCATATGTTAGACAGTGAGCTTCTACTCTAGACCAATCTAAAGGTGCCAACATCGCAGCAGAAGATGGAGGCCAAAAGGAAGAAGGAGAAAGGCTGGACACGCCCAGATTCCTCCATCTTGCCCCCTGAAGCCCCATTCTAAAAACCCCCAAAATCTATTTTTCCACTCTGTGATAAATTCACTATCATTCTACTCAAACATTCGTGGCTTGAAATTCTTCATACAAGGTTGGGAATTGTTTTTTTCCAAGGGCTAAATCAAAGGCGCAGGGGTCTTGGGCTCTGTGCCAAGGCCTCTGAGCCCTCTGACAGGGTCTCGAGTCCCACAGGGCAGCCAGAGGAATTTCCTGGGTTCTGACAAGTAGCCCTGTTGCAGTCCCTGCATACAAGAGTGTACTTGATCCCTTTGATTCCAGGGAGCACCAAGAACTTGAACCTTCCTGGAGTCCAGCCCTGCCTGCCTATCATAGAGCAGAGGGAAAAGATGAAGAATCTGGGCAGGGGCTGAGCCAAATTGGCATTTTGCCATTTCTGATTTCCTCCCAGCTTTTGCAGGAGGGCAACAACCCCATCACTGCAAACCACTTCCTTTTGCAAGGCACACACTGACCATGGTGGAAGCTCAGGGCTCTTGAAGGGGCTGCTGCAGTTGGCAACAGGAGCTGTTGTTGAATTGTTCACGTTGCTTAACCCCCCCTGCCAAATGCCATCAAGTGGTTGAGGAAGGACACAAAAAGATTACCCTGGAGGAAGGGAGGCCAAGAGCTTGGAAAAGGAGGAAAGAAATGCTCCGATGATGACAATTACAAAAAAAACCCAAACAAATTTATTTTGACAGCAAATGAACACCGGCCGCCCTCCAGCCCTGCCAGCCTGGCAGGCCGAGCGGGGCCGTTGCCATGGCATGAGGTGCTGGCAGCCTGCGGAGAGAAACCAGAGAGCCGCGGTCAGTCGCAGCAGCTCCTGTCCCCCTGTCCCGCCATGGCTGTGCCCGGGCCAGGCTGCTGGCTGTGCTCAGAGCCCAAACCTCCCGACCCATTCTCTGTTTCTAGAGAAGGGCAGCGGGGCAGCCACGTTCCACCTCCTCTGCTTAATCACAGCACAGCAACCTCCTCAGCAGCTGCAGGAGCGGGATGCCCGTGTGCCCGCTGCCGCCTGCCGGGAGCCCTTCTGCCAGCCGAGCTGTGGAGCCGGGTGCCCACCTCTGCAGAGCTGCTGCCAGGAGAGGAGCCGATCCCAAAGCAGGTCCTCGTCCTTCTGGAAGGGGCTGTCCCTGCACACCGTGGCCCCTGGGGCAGCGCTGGCACTGGACGCGCTCCACGGACGCTGCAGGCGCTTCCCCGTCCGGTCCGGGCACCAGGTGTAATCCTGCTGGGAAAAACAAAGAACAATTGCATGAAAGCCAATTCAAAACAAGACCTGGAAACAAGAAAAAGCACAAAGCCTGTCACCGTTTCACAGGCCTGAGGAGGGTCTGACCACTCCATGTGAGAATTAAACCTGTCCACAGGTGGGGAAAATCCCCACCTTTCCCTCCTGTAAACGCACCCCTTCCTCAAGGGCCTGCAGAGCAGACCAGCTGGGGCACGGCTTCGGAACCCGTCCCCCCCTGCTGCTCCCAAGCACATGGATGGATGCTTTTGTCAGGCTGGCTGCCCCCACCTCAGCCCGTGCCAGGCTGGCTGGCAGAAGCTGTCAGCAAGGCCAGGAGCCGGCTCCCCTTCCACAACATCCATCCCCTGTCCTGCCAAAAAGCAGCTCGGCGGCTGGCAGAAAAATTAACATTCCCCAGCGCCGCCGAGCGGGGAACCTCCGGCGCGTGGCCAGGCCGAGCCCTGCCGTGCCTGGGAGCACCAGCATCCCCCCGGCCCTGCGCCGGCTGGGGACTCATCTTGATTCCATCGGGGCGCAGAGCGTGTCCTCCAGGCAGGGGCCGCAGCCAAAGCCAATGGGCTCTGCCCCACCAGCGGCCAGCTCCAGGATGGTGTTCCCAGCTCCACGTCGTGCTCCAGAACACGCCAGCTGTGCCTCGGCTGCTGGGGACATCACGATGCCATTGAGCTGCAGGGGGATGTTTCCCCTGCCCCAGTCCGTGGCACCTTCACCGCACTGCCACCACTTCTCCAATGGGACGGGCAGCACGGAGCCGCTCCCTCCACAGCTTGCGGGGACCAGCGGAAGCGTCTCCTCGGCTGTGCTCTCTCCTCCGCGCTGCGGCCGCAGGGAAACGCTCCGGGGTTTGCTTCCAGCGCCACGAGACGCGTGCCGCTGCTACTTGCTGGGCTCCTGGATCCTGCTGTGCACAGGGATGCATCTCTGCTGTCTCCTGGGCCAGGCAGGGCTCCTGCAGCCAAGAATGCTCAAAAAGGTCCTCCAGTGATGGTCTGTCTGCGGGGTCCATGCATAAACACCACCTGATGAGGTGCTGGCACTCTGCGGAGAGAAACCAGAAACCGCCGCTCAGCGGGATAAGGCTCCTGTCCATGCTCTCCCACATTCCACTGTGCCCAGGCCACACCAGGAGTGCTCAGAGCTGCACCCAAAAGCTTCCTATCAATCCTCTCTTGCGGAGGACACCAGCACAGAGGCACAGGTGCCACCTCCTCCAGATAAGCCCAGGAGATCCACCTCCTGACCAGCTGCAAGAGCAGGATGCTTATGTGCCAGCTGCCCCTCCCAACCCCGTTCTTCCCCTCGTGCCTTGAAGGCGCATCCCCACCTTGAGACACCCGGGGCGGGAAGAAGAGCTGGCCCCGGACCACGTCCTCGTTGCTGTGGAAAGGAAGGTGCCCGCAGAGCAGCTCATAGAGCAGGATGCCCAGGGACCAGATGGTGGCTGGCTGGCCATGGTAGCAGCCAAAGAGGATCCACTCCACTGGGCTGAACTCTGGCGTTCCTATGGGACACGGGCGCAGCTCATCAGGCCCATGCTGCTCCCTCCCTCCCAGCCAGCTCCCGTTGCACAGCAGCCAGCCCCTGCCCTGCCGAAAAGCAACTTGGCTGCAGCTGGCTGAAGAAGCATTCTCCCTCCTTCCTTCCCTCCCTCTTCCCCCTCTGCCAGCCAAGGGGGGAACTCTGCTGCCCCTGGGCCCCGGCTTTGGGCTCACCAGACATCCGTGTGTAGAACGTGTCCTGGAGGATCATGCCGCAGCCAAAGTTGATGAGCTTCGCCTCGCCTGTGGCCAGGTTGTGAAAAATGCCAATCACTTGTTTTTAAAACTTTAAAAGTTTAATAGTAATAAAATGTTTAGAAAAATAGCAATACAATTAGGGTAATAGTAATTTGGACAATTTGAATTAGGACAATATGAGACAACAAAAACCAAGAGTTACAGACGTCCGGGTACCTTTTCCTGGGCAGCACGAGCCCAAAAAAGGACACCCGTTAACAAAGGATTAACCCTTAAAAACAATGGCCTGTTGTATATTCATACACCTCATACATGATGCAAAAATTCCATTCAAACACAAGATTCTGTCTGGTCATCGTCAACTTCTTCCTCTGAATCCAAACAGCGCCTTCGAGGTGGGAAGGAGTTCATTTCATCTGATAAGAGGGCAATAAATTCTCTTTCTCTGAAAGATTTAGGTGTCCTGTGGCTGCTATCTCGCTGCGAGTCCTTTCTTTATAAAAAGTACCCTACATAGCATCATTTCTATTTTAACAATTTTTATAAACTAAAACTATATTTAACACAGTACTTAAGAGAATTAATACAGCATTACTTTCTAACACAACACATATAATATTCATTTTAATATTTGCGAAAAGCCAATCATAAAATACATGCATTTTTCACAAAACCAAAAAACACCTATGCAAACAAACACCCCAAGGAAATTTGTTTACAAGTTATAATCGATTGTCTCATGTCACCTCCATTCTGTTTTCCAAGGCAGTGTCAGTGTTCAGACAGAAGGACAAAGAGAGGTTTTAGCAGGACTGACCAAGTTTTGGTAGGGACGGAGCCTGCTCTCCTCCATCAGAGTCTGCTGGCTCTGCCTTTCTGTCGGGATGGGGGCGCAGCCCCGGCCGTGGCAGAGCAGCCTCCTGTGCCCGCAGTGGGGCTCAGCAGCGCTTGGAGCCGCTCTCACCCTGCGCGGCCCCAGGGCTGCTCCGGCAGCGCCCTCAGCTCTCTCTCGCCCCGTTCCCTCCGCGCTGCCCTGGCAGCTGAAAGCCGAGCTGGCCCGGGGGTGTCTGAGCCCGCAGCCACGGTTGGGCTCTGCTGCTCCAAGCCCGGAGCTGCCACGCTGGGGAAGCACAGCTGAGAGCTTCCCTGGAGGGCAGCAAACAGAGGGCCTGGCAGCAGGGGAAAGGGCCTGAGGTCAGGCCAGAGATGAAGGAAAAGGGAAATGGGAAAGGAGAGAAGAGAAAATTCACAGGGCTTGAGAGCCGAATCTTCCCTGCAAACTTTGCATACAAGTCTGGATTCCCAAAAGATCAATGGTGTCTGAGTTTATTATAAAATAAAAGAGGTCAAAAAGAATATTGATTAGTTGCTTATTGGCTATTCTGAGCACTGAGGATTTTGGGATCTGAAGGAAAATGGAGTATGCGACCGTGCTACTAAAAAAAGATATATATGCATATAAAAATGTAGGAATCAGAAACACAACATAAAAAAACAAAGATCAAACTAATTCTGGCATTTCCTCATTTTGAAAGTAAGGAATCTGAGCCACAGGTTTGCTAAAATTCTTGCAGGTACTTTTATATGTAATACAAGCATACAAAACTTCAGAATGGCATTTTCAAAAGCACTGTGTCTTCACCATGTTCTAACAGTTTTCCTAACAGTTGGAGACAAGAAAATATCAAAGTTCTGGAAGCTCTCAAGTCTTTTCATCTCAGTCTAATCCTGAAAGAAAAATCTAAGTTATTGTCTTCTGAATAATAGGGATATTATATTCTATTAAGGAGACATTTGCCTTGTGTTGTTTTTTTTTTTGTTTTGTTTTTTTTTTTTTTTAATCAGCTGTCCAATACTGGAAAGAAAACAAGATCTTTCTGGTGCCCTAGAATGGTAGCAGAAAGAAGAAATTAATAGAGTCTATTTAGAGCTTCATTTTTCTTACTGGTTATTTTTGCTGGAATTGCCTAGCTAAAAACAGCCAGAATTGCTCCAATAGACTGATTTCTTCCAAGAGAGTAAGAAGGACAGGAAAATACAGGTCAGTCAGCCTTGCCTCCATCCCCTGACAGGTGATGGAGCAACAACTAATCCTGGAAACCATTCCAAACAAATGGAGAAGAAGTTGATTGGGAGTAATGGTTAACCGACCTGATGCCCGAGATGGGAAAGCCAAACAGGATGGATATGGGTGGAGCAGTGGATGATGTCTACTCCAGCTTTACCCAAGCCTTTGGGACAGTCTCCTACAGCGCCCTTAAACACAAACTGCCAAAATGCCCAGCGAGGAAGGCTGAAAAATGGATGAGGACTGTCATCAGTGGCACAAAGTAGAGCTGGAGGCAAGTCACGGGTGCTCTGAGCCCCAGGGGCTGATGCTGGGGCAGATGCTCTTCAATGTCTTCATTCCTGGCCGGGCTGGAGGAGCAGCTCACCCTCAGCAAGTCTGCAGACAATACAAAGCTGGCGGGAGCAGCTGAGAGCCCAAATGATTGTGCCATACAGAGGGACCTCAGCAGGCTAAAGAACCTGCCTGAGGGGAATCTGATGGAGTTCAAGGATGGGAAATGAGAAGTCTGGGACCTGGGCAGGAATAACCCCAGGTATCAAGAGCTGCAGGAGGCTGCCTGCGAGAGAAGCGGCTTTTTTATCTTCCTTGTCCTGCTGGTTCGGGGTTGTGCCGCAAAGCCGAGGCAGGAGGATGCCTGCATCCTAAATGTAGTACCAGTCTGCTGGTATTGGTCCTGACCCAGAAGAAAAACAAGGAGCTGAGCATCAGAGGCCAACCAATTGAAAAATCACAGTAAGTCCAGTATCAGAAGGAAAAGCTTGAATGACCCCTTGCCCAGGTTTAGAGCAAATTTGGGAGAGAATCCCCCCAAAGGAGCTCCAGTAGGAAAGCTGATTCAATCAGCCCCTCCCCACAACTGGTCCGGGAGAAAATATCTCCTTGGAGAAAGGTGGAAAAATCTGTTTATTAAACAATGAAATCTAAACAATATCAAACCATAAAATCTCTTGCCACTCTAAAAGGGATGACAAACTGAGAAAAGTCCCTCCCCGGCTTGTGGCTCAGCTCACTCAGTCTCTGATGAGTTCTGCCGGTGCTGGAATGTCACAGGCCAGGCCCGGCCTGGTGGGCCACAGGTGTGAGCTGCTGGTGCTCCCCTTGATGTTCAGTCCAGAGCAGGTTTCAAGAGGTCCAAAGAAAAAGGAAAAAAAACCAAAAATCCAGGGAACTTCTTTGCCTTGGCTAGCTAAACTAACTCAAAGCAAAGGAGAACTCTGTCCCGCCGTCTGTCCGGCCGCAGACAACAGTCCAGGAGGAGGAATGTGGGGGAGTGAATGCAGTGTCTGAAAAAAAAAACCCTGCCGCTTCTTCTCTCCCCCCCCTTCACTCCCCGAGGCACTCTTAAAGGTGCAAAACTCACCATTCAGAATGGGACGATTGGGGATAAAAGCATCATATAGTCAACCCAGGACATTCCACCCCTTATCCCCATATCTGCTTACTACTAAAACTAATATATATTCTAACTCTACAACTCTACAAGGACATACATTATACATCTATTATTCAGCTATACACAGACAATGGTAATAACATTCATCAAACAGTGATATTTACACATAACTTCACCTAACAATCAGATCTCCCTGAGGTACACATCGTGTTCCTCCATCTTTTTGCATTATCCACCATGTGCAACCTGGTCCCTGAGCAAAAACAACCCCACAAATGGGTTTCTCTGTACTTGAGGCAGGATTAATCCAAACTGTCTTCCCTAACAAACCTGACATGTACCACTGGGACTTTGTCTCCATCTACTCTGTGCAAAGGCTCAGATTGGGCAGGGCCCACCCGGTTGGTAGAGCCTCGGGTGTTAACTAACCAGGTGGCTTTTGCCAGGTGCTGCTCCCAGTTTTTGAAAGATCCCCCACCTAATGCTTTCAATGTGTTTTTTAACAGTCCATTATACCTCTCCACTTTGCCTGCAGCTGGTGCATGGTAGGGGATATGGTACACCCACTCAATGCCATGTTCTCTAGCCCAGGTGTTGATAAGGCTGTTCTTGAAATGAGTCCCATTGTCTGATTCGATCCTCTCAGGGGTACCATGCCTCCAAAGGACCTGCTTTTCAAGGCCCAGGATGGTGTTCCGGGCAGTAGCATGAGACACAGGGTAGTTTTCAAACCATCCAGTGGTGGCTTCCACCATGGTCAGCACATAGCGCTTGCCCTGGCGTGTCTGGGGCAGTGTGATGTAGTCAATCTGCCAGGCCTCCCCATACCTGTACTTGGACCACCGCCCACCGTACCACAGGGGCTTCACTCGTTTAGCCTGCTTGATGGCAGCACACGTCTCACAGTCATGGATAACCTGTGAAATACTATCCATGGTTAGATCCACCCCTCGGTCCCGTGCCCACTTATAGGTGGCATCCCTGCCCTGATGGCCTGAGGCATCATGGGCCCATCGAGCTAGGAATAACTCTCCTTTATGTTGCCAATCTAAGTCTATCTTTGACACCTCTATCTTTGCAGCCTGGTCTACCTGCTCATTGTTTTGGTGCTCCTCATTGGCTCTCCTCTTGGGTACATGAGCATCTACATGGCGGACCTTCACAGGTAGCCTCCCTATCCTGGTAGCAATGTCTTTCCACTCTTCAGCAGCCCAAATTGGTTTTCCTCTACGCTGCCAGTTAGCCTCTTTCCACCTCTCCAGCCATCCCCATAGAGCATTGGCTACCATCCATGAATCAGTGTAGAGGTAGAGCTTTGGCCATTTCTCTCTTTCTGCAATGTCCAGGGCCAGTTGAACAGCTTTGAGTTCAGCAAGCTGGCTTGATCCACCTTCTCCTTCAGTGGCCTCTGCGACCTGTCGCGTGGGACTCCATACGGCTGCTTTCCACTTCTGGTTCATTCCCACAATGCGGCAAGAGCCATCAGTAAAAAGAGCGTATCGTGTATCTTCTGCTGGCAGTTGGTTGTATGGTGGAGCTTCTTCAGCCCGTGTCACTTCTTGTTCCCCGTCATCAGCGAGACCAAAGTTTTCACCTTCCGGTCAGTTTGTAATTATTTCCAGAATCCCAGGGCGATTCAGTTTTCCAATACGGGTGTGCTGTGTAATAACAGCAATCCATTTGCTCCATGTAGCACTGGTGGCATGGTGTGTAGAGGGAACCTTTGCTTTGAACATCCACCCCAGTACTGGTAGTCGGGGTGCCAGGAGGAGTTGTGCTTCAGTGCCTATTACCTCTGAGGCAGCCTGGACTCCTTCATAGGCAGCCAAGATTTCTTTCTCTGTTGGAGTATAGTTGGCTTCAGATCCTCTGTAGCTTCGACTCCAAAATCCCAGTGGTCGGCCTCGAGTCTCCCCAGGCACCTTCTGCCAAAGGCTCCAGGACAAGCCATGGTTCCCGGCTGCAGAGTAGAGCACGTTCTTCACCTCCGGTCCTGTCCTGACTGGGCCAAGGGCCACTGCATGAGCAATCTCCTGCTTGATCTGTGCAAAGGCTTGTTGCTGCTCAGGGCCCCAATGGAAAGTGTTCTTCTTACGGGTGACCAGGTAGAGAGGGCTCACAATCTGACTGTATTCGGAAATGTGCATCCTCCAAAAACCTATGGCACCTAGGAAAGCTTGTGTTTCTTTCTTGCTGGATGGTGGAGACATTGCTGTGATCTTGTTGATGACATCGGTGGGAATCTGACGCCGTCCATCTTGCCACTTCACTCCCACGAACTGGATCTCTTGAGCAGGTCCCTTGACTTTGCTCTTCTTGATGGCGAAGCCAGCTTTTAGGAGTATCTGGATGATTTTCTCCCCTTTCTCGAACACTTCTGCTGCTGCCTTTCCCCACACAATGATGTCATCAATATATTGCAGATGTTCTGGAGCCTCACCCTTTTCCAGTGCAGCCTGGATCAGTCCATGGCAGATGGTGGGGCTGTGCTTCCACCCCTGGGGCAGTCGGTTCCAGGTGTACTGCACGCCTCTCCAGGTGAAAGCAAACTGAGGCCTGCATTCTGCTGCCAGAGGAATGGAGAAAAATGCATTGGCAATGTCTATAGTGGCGTACCACCTTGCTGCCTTGGACTCAAGCTCATACTGGAGTTCCAGCATGTCCGGCACAGCAGCGCTCAGCGGTGGAGTCACTTCATTCAATGCACGATAGTCCACTGTCAATCTCCATTCTCCTTCAGATTTACGCACAGGCCAAATGGGGCTGTTGAAGGGTGAGTGGGTCTTGCTGACCACCCCTTGACTCTCCAGCTCTCGGATCATTTTGTGGATGGGGATCACAGCATCTCGATTTGTTCGGTACTGGCGGCGGTGCGCTGTTGAGGTGGCAATTGGCACTCGTTGCTCTTCCACCTTCAGGAGACCTACTGCAGATGGGTTTTCTGACAGTCCAGGCAAGGTGTTCAACTGCTTGACACCCCCTGTCTCTACAGCAGCTACTCCAAATGCCCATCTGAGTCCCTTTGGGTCTTTGAAATACCCACTTCGGAGGAAGTCTATGCCTAAAATGCATGGGGCCTCTGGGCCAGTCACAATAGGGTGTTTCTTCCACTCCTTTCCAGTCAGGCTCACCTCAGCTTCCACCAAAGTAAAATCCTGTGATCCCCCTGTCACACCAGCAATAGAAACAGACTCTGTCCCCACATGTCTTGATGGGATTAATGTACATTGCACACCAGTGTCAACCAAAGCTTTGTATTCTTGTGGTTCAGATGTGCCAGGCCAATGAATCCACACAGTCCAAAAAACACGGTTTTCCCCAGCCTCTACCTGGCTAGAGGCAGGGCCCCTCTAAGCCTGGTTATCCTTCGTTACCTGGGCATATGTCTTGGAGGTTCCTTCAAGGGGATCAAAAATATTGTCATTATCATCATATGTGACAGCTCGGTTACTGGCCACTGAGCTGCTTCCCTTTTGGAACTTCCCCTCTGAGTCTTCAGTTCGCGCACCCGTTGTGCTAGAGCAGCAGTAGGTTTTTCTATGCCATCTCCCCATGTTTTCTCCACAATCACGCAGGTAGAACCACAGCTCAGTTCGTGGGATGTACCTTCTCTCACCATCTGGGTAACGTCTGCCTTGGGTACCAGAACCTTTGATCTGTACTGCTGAGATCTGGATAAGGTCTTCTTTAATCTGCTCCCTGAGCTTCTTATGATTCTCCTCGATCTTGTCTTCTAATTTTTGTAGATGTGTTTCCACTGCTGCAATTCTGGCGTGTGTTGGGCCATGTACTGCATCTGCATATGCTCGGAGCTTCTTTGCCATATCCAGCACAATCTCCTCACCATCATCCCGCTTCATTATCGCTAAAGCAGAAGCATAATCTCGTGGCCCAAGCCGTACAAGTTTTCTCCACATCACAGATGTGCATGGTACCAAGTCTGGATTTACAGTGTTTGCATCATCTGAGAAGACAAGCTCCGCCACTGCCATTTCCCTCAAGCGTTGAATCCCTTGTTCTATGGTTTTCCACTGGGTTTGCTGCATATAGAGATCATCTGCACATAGGTATCTTTGTGCGACACCTCTCATGACCCGTGCCCAGAGGCTGTCAGGGTTAGTCCCCTTCATCGTTTCGTGGTCAATGACGGGATCTTGTGACAGGGATCCCAAATGCCTCGCCTCAGTGCCATCCTGAATTGTAGTCTCGCCTGCAGCATCCCAGAGATGGACTAACCAGCTAATTATGGATTTATCAGGTCATCGGGTGTAATCCTTCCTTAGGCCACGAAGGTCCTTCAGGGAATAAGACTCAATATTGGCTCCTGATGCTGGGTCAGTTGCCTTAACTCTGGCTTTTATATCAGGTGGTGTTGAGGGTCCTTCCTCTGGATCATCATCATCCGTTACTGGCCGATTGGTCTTGCTTGTGTGCTTTTTCACTGGAGCAACTGGCAGTGGCTTAGGCTCACTGTCTGGTTTAGCTGCTGGCTTTGAGCCTGGGCTGTTGGCTGCAGCCTGAGTGACTGTGGTAGCTGCTGCCTTATCTCCCTGCCCCCCTGCCTCTGTCTGCTGGCCTACAGTATCTAACACAGTGTGATAAGCATAGGCCAGGGCCCAGCTTATTGCAATTAACCTTTTCTCCCTAGAATCGTCAGAGCACTTCTCTTTTAGGTACTTTCCCACCTCAGATGGTTTCTGAATTTGTTCCCGTGGAAAATCCCAGTCTACAGGATCAGAAAATTCCTTCAGGGTTTGGCCTATATTTTCCCATTCTCCACACCACTCAGGATTTTTCACACCTGCATCTGCTTCTGGGTCAGGGGTCTCACCAACTCTTCTGGATATCTCAGCCCTCCTTCTAGAGAAGCTGCAGACCATATAGAGGAAGCTTACCAGATTAAATACCAGAAAGATGGTCTCTTTAGCACTCAGGGGAAACTGAACCTTCTCAAAAAGTGACATAACAGATACATAGGAAAAGAAGGAAAGGAAAGGCTGGAAAGCCTTATTCCCGTCTCCTCCTCTAACAGACTGGGTGTAATTACTAATAAATTCCCAAAACACACTACTGGAATTGGGCTGCAGGCTAGGACGAAGAAACCATGAACCATAAATATCATAAACAGAGGCCAGCATCTTTGTAAACGCCTTATAAATCATTATCACCAAGGCCAGCACAACAGCTATTCCAATCCGTACCCTTCTGCCGTAAAAATTACGTGTTATGGACAATATCCCTAGTGACCAGAAAGGTATTGTAACCTCAAAAAAGTCTAGAGCCCAGAGACACATGAAGGCTTCCACCCCAAGAGATATTACAAAATCAAGCAGCATGGCTACTATTGACCGGCACAACAAACACACAATCAACAGAGCTTTTTTCCACCTTCTCGAGCCCCACGTTGGGCGCCAAATGTCCAGGTTTAGAGCAAATATGGGAGAGAATCCCCCCAAAGGAGCTCCGGTAGGAAAGCTGATTCAATCAGCCCCTCGCCCCAACTGGTCCGGGAGAAAATATCTCCTTGGAGAAAGGTGGAAAAAACCTGTTTATTAAACAATAAAATCTAAACAACATCAAACAATAAAATCCCTTGCCACTCCAAAGAGATGACAAACTGAGAAAAGTCCCTCCCCGGCTTGTGGCTCAGCTCACTCAGTCTCTGATGAGTTCTGCCGGTGCCGGAATGTCGCAGGCCAGGCCTGGCCCGGTGGGCCACAGGTGTGAGCTGCTGGTGCTCCCCTTGATGTTCAGTCCAGAGCAGGTTTCAAGAGGTCCAAAGAAAAAGGAAAAAAAAACAAAAATCCAGGGAACTTCTTTGCCTCGGCTAGCTAAACTAACTCAAAGCAAAGGAGAGCTCTGTCCCGCCGTCTGTCCGGCTGCAGACAACAGTCCAGGAGGAGGAATGTGGGGGAGTGAATGCAGTGTCTGAAAAAAAAAAACCTGCCGCTTCTTCTCTCCCCCCCTTCACTCTCCGAGGCGCTCTTAAAGGTGCAAAACTCACCATTCAGAATGGGACGATTGGGGATAAAAGCATCATATAGTCAACCCAGGACAATTATATACCAAGAAATACCTTTTGAAAGTTTTAACTCAGTAACCAATATACTTCAGATAAAAAATATCTAAAAAAACTAACATACATTCTAACACACCTTAGTTAAGCAATTCATATTACAAATATACTAAATACAAAACCAAACATCACTATAATTTCTCAGACATTTTAACCAAACAATTAAACTTTAATAACATCTTTAACTACTCTTAAAAATTAAAATTATTTTTTAAAATTTCATTGCAGGTGGGTGGTTTTATTTGGATATTGGTTTTTGGATTTTGCGGGTTAGATGATTTAAAAAATGGGATTCTTATATGAATTTAACCAGCTGAGAAGGCAGCACTCTGCAAACAGAACTGACAGAAAATGAATGGGACAGAAATCAGTAACTCTGAAAGTTTTATTTGCTATCAAACACATCCCACACACCCAGCCAGCCCCACAAAATCCCCATCCCACTGCTCCAAATTGGGATCCCACTTCTCCCAAACCAATCTCCTCCCAACCCCATCTCACCCTGGCAGCTGTGGAATGCAGCGAGTTTGGGATTGAGTTTCTCTGAGGAGGGGACAAGCAATCTGAGGTGAAATTGAGCCCTCTTGGGTTAAAATTCAGTTCCTTTCAGGGGGATTTGAGTGGTTTGGAGGTGACAGACTGATCCGTATTGGCTTTGGGAGCACAGAGATGGAGAAGAGAAAAAAATAAAGACCAAACCAATTGACAAGCAGGCAGGTGTGTTCCCAACATGGATCACAGGGAATGTGAGTGACCACGTCTGTGCCCAAAGTGCCTCCTGCAGTGGGGGATGGAGCTGGAGCAGCACACGAAGCTCTTCCCGCACTCGGGGCACTCGCAGGGCTTCCCTTACCGGTGCCTCCGTCGGTGTCGGGTCAAGTGAGAGCTCCTGCAGAAGCTCTTCCCACACTGGGGACACTCGTAGGGCCTCTCCCCAGTGTGGATGCGCCGGTGGGTGATGAGGTGGGAGTTGTACCTGAATCCCTTCCCGCAGTCAGGGCATTGGAAGGGCCTCTCCTCTCTGTGAATCCGATAGTGCTGGAAGAGACTGAAGCTGGTCTGAAACCTCTTCCTGCATTTATCACACTCGTAGGGCCTCTCCCCAGTGTGGAGGCGCCAGTGCTTGACGAGGTCGGAGTTGTGCCTGAATCCCTTCCCACAGTCGGGGCACTGGAAGGGCCTCTCCTCTGTGTGACTCTGATAGTGCCGGAGGAGACTGGAGCTGCTCTGAAACCTCTTCCCACACTTGGAACACTCAAAGGGCCTCTCCCCAGTGTGGGTCCTCTGGTGCGTGTTCAGGTGGGAGCTCCGGCTGAAGCTCTTCCCACACTCCCTACACTCGTAGGGCCTCTCCCCAGTGTGGGTCCTCTGGTGCTGGATCAGGTTGGATTTCCACCTGAAGCTCTTCCCACACTCCACGCACGTGTGGGGCTTCTCCCCATCATGGAGCTGCTCATGGAGCACCAGCTCCGAGCTCTGGCTCCATCTCCGGCCGCCTTCCTGGCCCAGGCTGGCTCTTTCCCCCTCAGATCCCCGCCAGCTGCGTTTGCAGCCCCTCCTCGTGCAGCATCTCTGGGCCTTTTCCTCCCCGTTGCCTTCCTGCGCCGTGGAGCCGCTCAAAACGGCCTCTGCCACCAGGTTCTGCCGTGGGCATTTGTCCTCCCTGCTCTCCATGCTCAGCTCCTGCTCTGGGCGAGGAAGGACAAGGACACGATGGGATTTGCCTCCGTGCCACAGGCAAGGGCAAGGAGATCCCCCCAGGGCGTCCCCGGCAGGACGTCACCGCCACCCCCCGATGTCCCCCCGAGGGGCCTTTTCCGCTCAGCCTTGGACTTCTTCATTCTCCAAACATCCCCCCAAAAACCCAACCCAGGGACCCCCCGGGATATCCGGGCTCCCCCTCCCTGCTCACCTGCGTGATGGGGGGGGCGATGATCCCACAGGTGAGGCTGCGAATCCAGGCAGGGACGGACCGTGTGGATCCCTCTGCTCCGTTTCCTCCTCTTCCTCCCGATCCTCCTCTTCCATCTCCCCTCCGGCTCTTCTGTGTTATCTCCGCCTCCTTCTCCTCTTCCATTCCTCCCCTTCCATGCCTTCTTCTCCTCCACCTCCCTAACCCTACCTTCTTCTCCTCCTTCCATCGCTGCTCTCTCTCCGCCTTCATCCTTCCTCTTCCATCGCCCCTAGCGCTCCTCCTCTCCTCTAACCAGCGGGAACCATGAGGGGAAAGGGGGCGGGGAAAGGGCGGAACCGTGAGGGGAAAGGGGCGGGCTCAGTCCAAGGACGGCAACTGTGAGGGGACACTCTGAGAGGCGGCGCTCCGCAAACAGAACTGCAACGGACTGAACATGAATGGGAGAGAAATCAGTAAGTCTGAGAGTTTTATTTGCTATCAAATACATCCCACACATCTGCCCCATCCCAGCACTTGAAATTCAGATCCCACATCTCCCAATCTCTTCCCAACCCCATTTCAGCCATCTCAGTGGCTGTGGAATCAAGTGAATTTGTGGAGAGGTAGAGTTTTTTTGACATGAGCAAAATCCCCTTTGTTGTGTGCCTTAGCCCTTTCCATGTAAGAGCGAGCTGTTTTCACTGGGATTTGAATGGTTTCGAGGTGACAGATCCATCCCTCTTGGCTTTTGGAGTGCAAAGAGATGGAGAAGAGAGAAACATTAGGCCAAACCAAAATTAGAAGCAGCCAGGTGTGTTCCCAGCATGGATAACGGGGACTGTGGCTCACCAGGGCTGTGCCCAAAGTGCCTCATCCTGTAGGAGATGGAGCTGGAGCAGCGCACGAAGCTCTTCCCGCACTCGGGGCACTCACAGGGCTTCCCTTACCGGTGCCTCTGTTGGTGTTGGGTCAAGTGAGAGCTCCTGGAGAAGCTCTTCCCACACTGGGGACACTCGTAGGGCCTCTCCCCAGTGTGGATGTCGCTGGTGGGTGATGAGTGGGAGTTGCGCTGGAATCCCTTCCCACAGTCGGGGCACTTGGAAAGGCCTCTCCTCTGTGTGACTCTGATAGTGCTGGAGGAGATGGGAGCTGGTCTGAAACCTCTTCCTGCATTTATCACACTCATAGGGCCTCTCCCCAGTGTGGGTCCTCTGGTGCTTGATCAGGTTTGGAGCTCCGGCTGAAGCACATCCACACCACGGAACACTTAAAAAGGCCTTTCCCCAGTGTGGTCCTCTGGTGGGTTGATCAGGTGGGAGCTCTGAATGAAACCCTTCCCACAATCCCCACACTCGTAGGGCTTTTCACTGTTGTGGATTCTCTGGTGCCTGATCAGGTTGGGGCTCCGGCTGAAGCTCTGTCCACACTCCCCACACTCGTAGGGGCCTCTGCCCAGTGTGGATCCTCTGGGTGCACGATCAGCTGGCAGTTCCTCCTGAAGGTCTTCCCACACTCCACGCATGTGTGGGGCTTCTCCCCATCATGGAGCTGCTCATGAAGCACCAGCTCCGAGCTCTGGCTCCATATCCGGCCGCCTTCCCGGCCCAGGCTGGCTCTTTCCCCCTCAGATCCCTGCCAGCTGCGTTTGCAGCCCCTCCTCCGTGCGGCATCTCTGGGCCTTTTCCTCCCCGTTGCCTTCCTGCGCCGTGGAGCCGCTCAAAACGGCCTCTTCCACCAGGTTCTGCCGCGGGCATTTGTCCTCCCTGCTCTCCATGTTCAGCTCCTGCTCTGGGCGAGGAAGGACAAGGACACGATGGGATTGCCTCCGTGCCACAGGCAAGGGCAAGGAGATCCCCCCAGGGCTGTGCTGCAGCTGGGGCTGTGCTGGGGCTGGGAGATGCAGCAGCAAAGAGGGGGAAAGGGGGCACTGACTTCCTCCTCACCTGCCTCAGTGTCCCAGGGCATCTTCCTCTTCCTCGCAGCCTCCAGAGTTGGCAATGCAAAATCCTGGTTTGGGGAAAACAAGGATGAGCAATTGAGTTTGAAGGCTCCTCCGCCCAAGGTCCATCTCTACAAGTCACTGGATATCTGGGCTCCATAAAACCCTCCCAGACACCAAGATTCAGCCCTGAAAAAGCCTCCCAGGAATTCCCCATCCCTGGTCCCTCCCCTCTGGTGTTTGGGGGTTCCCCCGTCCCAGCTGCTGGGGTCACACTTGGATTGGGGGGTCCCCTTCTCCTGGGTGCCCGCCCTGCCCAGGCTGCTGGCAGTGCCAGCAAATGCCAAAAGCTCCCCCCTCTTGGCTCTCCCCATTCCGGGATGCCGGGGCTCTTTGGGCTCCCGGGCCTCCCTTCTTCCCTTCATTCTCTGCTCTGGCTGGCAGCGGCTCCAAGGAGTCCCCCTGCCCCTCTCCAGGCTCTTGAGGCTCCTGCTGGGGCCTTGAGACATGCTGGGGGCAACTGGGATATACTGGGAGTGTCCTGGAACCATACTGGGAGCAACTGGGACCACCCTTTGAGCAACAGATGGAAACTGGGATTATTGCTAGAGGAAACTGGGAGTAACTGGGAAAGACTGGATCATTCTGAGGGAACTAAAACATACTGGGAGTGTCCTCTGACCATACTGGGGGCACTGGAACCACACTGGGAGCAGCTGGGATCATGCTGGGAGCAACTGTGACCATACTGGGGGAAACTGAATCTACCCTGGAGGCAACTGGGCACGACTGGGACCCTGCTGGGAGGGGACTGGGACCTGTTCTTGGGGCTACTGGGATTATAATGGAGGAACTGGGAACATATGGAATTATGCTGGGAGCAACTGGGATCACACTGGGATCACAGTGAGAGAAGCTGGGTCCATACTGGGTTACACTGGGATCTCATTGAGAGCAACTGGAATCCTACCTGGATTCACTGGGAGTGGCTGGTTTGGTGGATTTTGGGGGTTTTGATTTGGGGGATTTTATTGGCATTTTGAGGGGGGAGTTTTTCTAGGGGGGTTATTTAAATTTTTGTGGCTTTTTTTTTTAATTTTGTGGGTTTTACTGGGATTTTGTTGGGATTTTGTTGGGATATCACAGAAATTTTGGGGGTATTATTGTGATTTTTAGGAGATTTTTGGGCATTTCATTGGTATTGTGGTGGTATTTAGTAGGATTCATTGGGATTTGGGGTTTTTTGGGGATTTTTGGTGGGGATTGGGGGGGTTTTGTGGGGTTTTTGGGTGTTGCCAGATTCTTTGGATCTGGGAGAGCTTTTGTAGACTTATTATGGTTTTGGGGACATTTTGGGGGATTTGCAAAGTTTAATCAGGATATTAGGGGGTTATTGGGAATTCAAAGGATTCTGTGGGCTTTATTGGGGATTCTAAGGGTGTTCTAATGGGATTTTGAGAAATCTAATTGGGATTTTGTGGGTTTGGAATTGGGGACTTTTGGGGCTTTTAAGGAGACATTGGTGCCTCTCAGCCCTTCCCCCACAGCCAAGGAAGGCCCCAAAGCCACTCTTGAATTCCATGAAAAACCCCACAAAATCACCCAAAATTACAACAAACCCTCAAAAGCCCCAGAGAATCTCCAAAAATCCCAGTGGAACTCACCAAAATTTAAAAATACTCCCAAAAATTTCAGTAAATCCTCCCCCAAGAAAACCCCTCACAACCCCAATAAAATGCCACAAAAATCCAAAACCACCGAAATCACGTAACTCCCCACCAAAACCCAGTAATTCTCCTCCCAAAAGCTCAAGATTCCTCCTAAACTCACAATCAAATCCCCCAAAACCCAAAATGCCCTCCCTAAATGCCCCAAAATCCTCAAAAAATAGCCCCCAGAACCCTCCCCAGACTCACCAGGGGCCGTCCTGAATCAGGGGGGCCCTCGGAGATCTTGGGCAGGGGGGGGCGCCATGGGAGACCCCCCAAAAACCGGGGACGGGGGGGGTGGGGAACCCCTGCTGTGCCCCCTCCCCCCGAAACCCCCAGACCCCGGTTCAGGGCGGCCTGGGACCCCCCGGGACCCCCAAATCGCCCCCGGACCCCTCCAGGAACCCCAAACCCCCCAGAGCTCCCCCAGGGTTGGCCCAGAACCACCCTGGACCCCAAAAACCTCCCCAGGACTCTCAGACCCCCCCCATTTCCCCCCAAAATTCACCCCAGACCCACCTGAGATCCCCCCAAATCCATCAGACTGCCCCACATCCCCCTCAGACCCCCTACAGTCCCCCCCAAACCCTATGAAAATCCCTTAGACTCCCCCAAAATTTCCACAGACTCACCTCAGAAGGGACCCCCGATCCCGCCAGAACCCCCCAGTTCCTCTCAAAAATCCCCCAAATCTCCTCAGACCCTCCCAATTCCCTCAGATCCCCCTAAACCCACCTGAGAACGCTCAGACCCTCGCAAGCTTCCCCAAAGCTCCCTAAAGCCCCCTCAGACCCCCCCTCATTCACCCCAAACCCACCGCAAACCCCCGTATTTCCCGTCCAATGCCCCCAAAAATCCCCAATTTCCCCTCAGACCCGCCCCAAACCCCCCCCCAGTATTCCCTCCCGGCCCTGCGCGGGCTCCCAGCAATGGCGGCGCGCCCCACCCCGAACCAACCAATCACGGCGCGGCTCCCCTCAGCAACGCCGCCTCCCCCGCGCCGCCCAGCCAATCAGAGGCGAGCCGGAAGCGGCGCCCCCTTCCCCGCCGCCGCCGGGACCCCCCCGGGCTCGGACAGGAGCGGGAGGGGCCTGAGAGGGGATCGGGGGGGGCGGGGGAGGGTCCGGGGGGGCTTTGGGGAGGGGTCCGGGGGTTTGGGGGGGTCCTGGGGGGGCTGGGGCGGGGTCCTGGGGCATTGTGGGGGGACCTGGGGGGTGCGGATGGGTCCTAAGAGGGGTCTCGGCGGGGGGGGGGGGTGTCTTTGGCTGGGAGCTGCCCCCAGGTAAAGAGAGACCCTGGAAGGGAAAAGGAGCAGACCAAGGAAGGCAGGAGAGAAAGCAGGACACAAATGGCAACCAGCTGAGAAGGTGGCACTCTGAAAAGCAAACCTGAACTGATGGAATAGCAATGGACACAAAGGAAGAATTCGGAAACTTTCTTTACTCTGCTTCTCTGAGCAAGCTGTGCAGCCAGGACTTCAGCACCCTGACAGGGAGAAGAAGCATTTTCTAGATCAAACCTGAACTTGATCCCTTTTACTCTGAGCCCAGTAAATCCCAAGGAACTCATTTGGGGTCGTTTTCATCAAGGGCCCGAGCTCTTTGTTCCAGCACATCCAGCGAGCACCAGGCAGGACAGCACGGGAACCCAGCTCCCAGCTGAGGGACTCAGAACATCTCAGCACCAGCAGGGCACATTGCTCATCTTTGCTCCAAGAGATTTGAGAAATGAAAGCCCGGAGATGAGAGCTCTTTCTCAGAGCAGTAATTGCTCGTGGATGTTAATGAAGTTGGTAGGGTCTGAATTGGAAGCGTTGGTCTGTTGTTAACCATTGAATGTCACAGTTCGAGGAGTTGCCTTTAGTTGCCGCTATTCAGTGTTCCCATTTTAGCCTGGATTTGTGTCTCTCCCGGTCCCACTCTGGATTTGTGCCCCTTTCCGTCTCAGCCCGGATTTGTATCCCTTCCCGTGCCAGGCTGAATTTCAATGAGAGGCTGTGGGAACTCCACGAACCCTCTGCAAACAACAAAGCAGCCCATAAACGATGACTTTACCCAGCAGAAGCGCACGAAATCACCCAGCCTTGAGCAGAGCCGGATTCCGTGCTGCCGCCATCATTTCATAGCGCTCAGCTTGGAGATCCCCCTGAGCTCCGAGGCAGCGTTGCCTTCCCAAGGACTCTGGTGAGGACGGAAGCCGCGGCTCTGCCGAGAGACAAAGCTGCGCTGCTCCTCCTCCTCCTCCTCCTCCTCCTCCTGCTGCTGCTGCTGCTGCTCAGCGCGGTCCTGTGGGAGCAGCGGCGCTGTGCGCGACCCCTCGGGTTCCGCCCCAGAGCTGTCTTTAATCGAGGCCTTTTTAAAGGAGCTGCTCTCCTGGCCCTGTTTATCGCACTGCCAGAGCCCCCAGAGCCCTCCCCAAAACCTCCAAAACCCTCCCGGGACCCCCTCAGGACCCCCCAGAGCCCTCCCCAAACTCCCCCAGGACCATCCCAACACCCCCAGACCCTGCCAAGCACCTTCCTACGACCCCTCCCCAAAACCCCCCCAGACCCTCCCACGACCCTGCCCCCCCGAGACCCCTCTTAGGACCCATCCGCACCCCCCAGGTCCCCCCACAATGCCCCAGGACCCCTCCCCAGCCCCCCCAGCCCCCCCCAAATCCCCGGACCCCTCCCAAAGCCCCCCCAGACCCCCCGGACCCTCCCCCGCCCCCCCCCGATCCCCTCTCAGGCCCCTCCCGCTCCTGTCCCGAGCCCGGGGGGTCCCCGGCGGCGGCGGGGAAGGGGGCGCCGCTTCCGGCTCGCCTCTGATTGGCTGGGGCGGCGCGGGGGAGGCGGGCGTTGCTGAGTGGAGCCGCGCCGTGATTGGTTGGTTCGGGACGTTCGGCGCGGTGATTGGTTGGTTCGGGGCGGGACGCGCCGCCATTGTTGGGAGCCCGCGCGCGCGGCCGAGAAAGAGAGACTGTGAGGGGACAGCGGAGCTGAGGTGGGTCCTGGGGCAAACTGGGGGGGTTTGGGGCGGGTCTGAGGGGAAATTGGGGATTTTTGGGGGCATCGACGGACAGTAGGGGGATATGCGGTGCGTCTGGGTTGAATGAGGGGGGTCTGAGGGGGCTTTGGTGGGTCTGAGGGGGCTTTAGGGAGCTTGGGGGAAGCTTGCGAGGGTCTGGAGCGTTCTCAGGTGGGTTTAGGGGGATCTGAGGGGAATTAGGAGGGTCTGAGGGGATTTTGGGGGATTTTGAGAGGAACTGCGAGGTTCTGAGGGGGATCGGGGGTCTTCTGAGGTGAGTCTGTGGAAATTTGGGGGAGTCTGAGGGGATTTCATAGGGTTTGGGGTGGATTGAGTGTTCTGAGAGGGATTTGGGGCAGTCTGATGGATTTGGGGGGAGTCTCAGGTGGGTCCTGGGTTCAATTTTGGGTCGAAATGGGGGGTTCTGAGAGTCCTGGGGCGGTTTTTGGGGTCCAGGGTGGTTCTGGGCCAACCCTGGGGGAGCTCTGGGGGGTTTGGGGTTCCTGGAGGGGTCCCGGGGGAGATTTGGGAGTCCCGGGGGGTCCCAGGCCCGCCCTGAACCGGGGTCTGGGGGTTTCGGGGGGAGGGGGCACAGCAGGGGTTCCCCCCACTCCTGGTTTTTGGGGGGTCTCCCATGGCGCCCCCTCCCCAAAAAGCTCCGAGGGCCCCCCTGATTCTGGACGGCCCCTGGTGAGTCTGGGGGGGGGGGGGGATTGTGGGGGGATTTTTTTAGGATTTGGGGCATTTTGGGAGGGTGTTTTGGGTTTGGGGGGATTTGATTGTGAGTTTAGGAAGAATCATTGGAGCTTTTGGGGAGAATTACTGGGTTTTTGGTGGGCGTTACGTGATTTACGTGGTTTTGGATTTTGGGGCATTTAATTGGAGTTGTGAGGGGTTTCTTGGGGAGGATTTACTGAAATTTTTGGGAAAATTTTTAAATTTGGTGAGTTCCACTGGGATTTTTAGAGATTCTCTGGGGCTTTTGAGGGTTTTTTTTTTTTTTTTGTAGTTTTTGGGGATTTTGTGGGGTTTTCATGGAATTTTAGGGGGGCTTTGTGGCATTCCCTAGGTGTTTGGAAGGGCTGAGAGGCACCAAAATCTCCTTAAAAACCCCAAAAGTTCCAATCAAACCCACGAAATCCCAATTTAATCTCTCAAAATCCCATTAGAACACCCTAGAATCCCAATAAAAGCCCACAAAATCCTTTGAAATCTCAATAACCCCAAAAATCCTGATTAAACTCCAGAAATCCCCCAAAAATGTCCCCAAAACCATAAAAAGTCCCACAAAATCTCCCCCAAGATCCAAAGAAATCCTGGCAACACTGAAAAAAACCCAAAAAACTCACCGAATCCCACTAAATGCCGCCAAAGTTCCAGTGAAATGCCCCAAAATCTCTAAAAATCGCAATAAAACCCCCAGAATTTCTGAGAATTCAAAAAAAATCCCAACTGAATTCTAGAAAACCGCCAAAATTCGAAAACAGCCACAAAAAATTCAATATATCCCCAAACACCCCCAGGAAATCTCCCCCTCAAAATGCCAATAAAATCCTCCAAAATCCACCAAACCAGCCACTCCCAGTCAATCCCAGTATGATTCCAATTGCTCTCTGTGAGATCCCAGTGTAACCCAGTATGGACTCAGCTGCTCTGACTGTGATCCCAGTGTGATCCCAGTTGCTCCCAGCATAATTCCAGATGTTCCCAGTTCCTCCATTATGATCCCAGTTGCTCCAAGAACAGTCCCAGTTCCTCCCAGCAGGGTCCAGTCGTGCCCAGTTGCCTCCAGGTGGATTCAGTTTCCCCCAGCATGGTCCCAGTTGTTCCCAGGGTGGTTCCAGTCCCCCCAGTATGGTTCCAGACACTCCCCGTATATCCCAGTTGCCCCCAGCATGTCTGTAGTCATTTCCAGACACTGCCAGTGGCCCCAGTAAGGTGTCAGTTTTCCCAGTAGGATCCCCCAGTCATGCCCAGTATATCCCAGTTGCCTCCAGCAGGCATCCAGTCCTTCCCAGTTCCTCCAGCATCATCCCAGTTTCTCTCAGCTGCTCCAGTAGCCCAAACTGTGATCCCAGTTGCTTCCTTTCAACCCCAGTATGATCCCAGTAAGCTCCAGTTTGATCCCAGTCACATGCCAGCCTCCCAGTATAATCCCAGTTGCTTCCAGTCTCTCCCAGTATGGTCCCAGCTGCCTCCAGCATGGTTCCAGTTGCTCTCTTACACCCTCACTTTGGTTCCAGTCCCTCCCAGTATCTCCCAGTGTAGCCCAGCATCTTTCCAGTTCCTTCCAGTATGATCCCATTTGCTCCCAAGCACTCCCAGTCAGCCTCAGTGTAGTGGCACTCACTGCCAGGATGATCCAGTCAGCTCCAGCATGATCCCAGTTCATCCCAGTAGAAGCCCAGCAGTTTCCAATCATCCCCAGCATGCACCCAGTCACTCCCAGTTCCTCCCAGTTTCTCCTAGCATGATCCCAGTTGCTC
This sequence comes from Calcarius lapponicus, assembly GCA_039654755.1. NCBI lineage: Eukaryota > Metazoa > Chordata > Aves > Passeriformes > Fringillidae > Calcarius > Calcarius lapponicus. The sequence goes on along the minus strand of JBBFKN010000052.1, from coordinate 790,233 downwards.
CCAGTATATCCCATTTCCCCATAACATGGTCTCAATTACCACCAGCAGGCTCCTACTGACTCCCAGTATGATCCCAGTATGATGTCAGTCCAAAGCCAGTACAGTCCCAGTCACTCCCAGTACGATCCCAGTATGATGTCAGTACAGTCCCAGTACAGTCCCAGTCACTCCCAGTATGATCCCAGTATGATGTCAGTCCAAAGCCAGTACAGCCCCAGTCACTCCCAGTATGATCCCAGTATGATGTCAGTCCAAAGCCAGTACAGCCCCAGTCACTCCCAGTCCGATCCCAGTCCAGCCCAGTCCCTGGCAGCGCTGCCACTGCTGGGATCCCCCAGCCCTGTGTGCGTTCCCCCCTGGCGGATGTGCCGAGAGGAGCCCCAAGGGCTGGCAGTGGCCACGCAGGGTCCCCAGCAAGGCCCAGTTGGGATGTGCAGCCCCCAGTTTGCCCAGTTTGCCTCTCCTTTGGCCCGGGCCGGCTTCCCCCCGCCCGCAGCAGCTGGGAGCAGCCGAGAGCCCCGCGCTGCCCATCCCGACCTGTCCCGGCTCCATCGCCGCTCCTGCCGCGGGCTGCGAGGGCTGCGGGAACGGGGCACCGAGGGTGCGGCTGCTGCTGGGGGAGGAGGAGGAGGGAGGGAAGGGCAGGGATGGAGGGGGAGGAGGAGGCGGGGTCAGGGGGGAGGAGCAGAGGGAGGGATGGAAGAGAACGAGGAGGTGGGGATAAGACAGAGGAGGAGCGGGAGGAGAAGGAGGAGCGAAGGAGGCGGGGTGAGGGGGGAGGAGGAGAGGGAGGAGGGAGGGAGGAGGAGAAGGAGGTGGGGATAAGAGAGAGGAGGAGTGGGAGGAAGAGGAAGAGGAAGGACAAAGGCGGATCAAGGCTGAGCAGACGGATCCACGCGGTCCGTCCCTGCCTGAGTTCGCAGCCCCACCTGTGGGATCATCACCCCCCCAATCGTGCAGGTGAGTGGGGAGCGGAGCCCAGCCCGGATATCCCGGGGGGTCCCTGGGTTGGGTTTTTGGGGGGATGTTTGGAGAATGAAGAAGTCCAAGGCTGAGCGGAAAAGGCCCCTCGGGGGGACATCGGGGGGGTGGCGGTGCCGTCCTGCCGGGGACGCCCTGGGGGGATCTCCTTGCCCTTGCCTGTGGCACGGAGGCAAATCCCATCGTGTCCTTGTCCTTCCTCGGCCAGAGCAGGAGCTGAGCATGGAGAGCAGGGAGGACAAATGCCCGCGGCAGAACCTGGTGGCAGAGGCCGTTTTGAGCGGCTCCACGGCGCAGGAAGGCAACGGGGAGGAAAAGGCCCGGAGATGCCGCACGAGGAGGGGCTGCAAACGCAGCTGGCAGGGATCTGAGGGGGAAAGAGCCAGCCTGGGCCGGGAAGGCGGCCGGAGATGGAGCCAGAGCTCAGAGCTGGTGCTCCATGAGCAGCTCCATGATGGGGAGAAGCCCCACACGTGCGTGGAGTGTGGGCAAGAGCTTCAGGCAGAGCTCCAACCTGATCAGGCACCAGAGGATCCACACTGGGGAGAGGCCCTACGAGTGTGGGGAGTGTGGACAGAGCTTCAGCCACAGCTATAACCTGATCAGGCACCAGAGGACCCACACAGGGGAGAGGCCCTATGAGTGTTCCACTGGGGAGAGGCCCTACGAGTGTGGGGAGTGTGGACAGAGCTTCAGCCACAGCTATAACCTGATCAGGCACCAGAGGACCCACACAGGGGAGAGGCCCTATGAGTGTTCCAAGTGTGGGAAGAGGTTTCAGACCAGCTCCCATCTCCTCCAGCACTATCAGGTTCACAGAGAGGAGAGGCCCTTCCAGTGCCCTGACTGTGGGATGGGATTCAAGCAGAACTCCACCCTCAGCAGGCACCAGCGCATCCACACTGGGGAGAGGTCCTACGAGTGTGATCAATGCAGGAAGAGGTTTCAGAGAAGCTCCCATCTCCACCAGCACTATCGGATTCACACAGAGGAGAGGCCTTCCAATGCCCCGACTGTGGGAAGGGATTCAAGGACAACTGCAACCTCATCACCCACCGGCGCATCCACACTGGGGAGAGGCCCTATGAGTGTCCCCAGTGTGGGAAGAGCTTCTCCAGGAGCTCTAACTTGACCCAACACCAACGGAGGGCACCGGTAAGGGAAGCCCTGCGAGTGCCCGAGTGCGGAAGAGCTTCGTGCGCTGCTCCAGCTCCATCCCCCCTGGAGGAGGCACTTTGGGCACAGCTCTGGGTCACTCACATTCCCTCTGATCCATGTTGGGAACACACCTGGCTGCTTCTCCTTTTCGTTTGGCCCTTCTTTTTTTTCTTCTCCATCTCTCTGTTCTCAAAAGTCAGGAGGGATCAATCTGTCACCTCCAAACCACTCAAATCCCAGTGAAAATAACTGAATTGTAACCAAATAGGGCTCAATCCCACCCTCAGATTGCTTTTTCCCACCTCAAAAAAAAAATCAGTCCCATGCCAAACTCCCTCCATTCCTCAGCCAGCAGGGTGAGATGGGGTTGGGAGGAGACTGGGGGAAGTGGGATCCCAATTTGGAGCGAGTGGGATGGGGATTGTGTGGGGCTGGGTGTGTGGATGTAATTGACAGCAAATAAAACTTTCAGAGTTACTGTTTTCTGTCCTGTTCATTTTCAGTCTGTTCTGTTTGCAGAGTGTTGCCTTCTCAGCTGATTAAATTTCTATAAAAATCCCATCTTTTAAATCATCTAATGCAAACAATCCAAAAATCAATATCCAAATAAAACCACCCACCTGCAATTAAATTTTTTTTAAATAATTTTAATTTTTAAGAGTACTTAAGGATGTGATTAAAGTTTAATTGTTTGGTTTCAAATGTCTGAGAAATTATAGTGGTGTTTGGGTTTTGTGTTTAGTATATTTGTAATATGAATTGTTTTACTAAGGTGTGTTAGATTGTATGTTAGTTTTTTTAAACATTTTTTTATCTAAAGCATATTAGTCTTGGAGTTAAAACTTTCAAAAGCTATTTCTTGGTATATCATTTGTTTGTTTATATTTATTGGTAATGCTATAGTAATAGTTATTGCTGTTTTGGCTTAAATCATTATTGGAGTATTGTAAGTAAGAGTTGAAATTACTATATTTAATTTTAATTATAATTATTTCATTTTAATTATAATTTATTTATTTATATTTTTTTTAGATGTGTCCTGGTTTAGGGCAAATTTGGTAGAGAGTTTCCAAAGGGAGGGCCCCTCCAGAAAGCAAACCCACAGGGCCCCTGCCCCCAACTGGTTCGGGAAGGGATTCCTCAGAGAGCAGTGGAAAGAACCTGTTTATTCACAGGCACAGCACCCCCAGCACACAAAATGAACAATACCGGGTGACATCACTCTGTCACCTCTCTGACAAAGATGACAAATTCAGAGAGTCTCTCTCGGGGTGGTCGCTCTTTTCTCAGTCCCTCCAGCGCCAGGGCAGCTGCTGCAGCCACAAGGTGCAAACTCTCGGTGTTCCCAGGTCCCAGTGCGGAGCAGGTTCAAGTAGTTCCAAAAAAAGGAAAGGAAAAACAGTCCAGGGAAAAATTCGGACTGCTTAGCTAAACTAACTGATGAGCGGAAGCAAAAAGCCAAGCAAAAAGCAAAAGCAGCACCATGTACTGCCCCGTCTCTGTGTCCCACCAGCCATGGGGGAGCAGCTGATAGCAAAACCAAAACAAGACTTTCACTCTTCAGAGCCAGTCTTGAAGGCACAGAACATGATATCCAGCATAAACAGAACACAAGAATGGGGATACAAGCATTGTAACGTCACCCTAGGACAATGTCCCAGAGGTCCATTTGCTGTAGATGGGACGACTTGCACGTCACTGTTTTCCAAGGTCACTTCTACAGCTGCTGCCACATCGACTCCTGCGCTCCCTGCTGGGTCTGATTGAGGAATGTCCAGGCAGCCGCCTGGTTGTGGGGAGCATTTGTGTCACACGCGCCCCCTTTAGCGCTCGGGTTCCGCGGTTCCCAGCGGTTCCATCTCTCGTCTGTGGATTTGCATTCGCCGCTTCGGTGCCCCTGCTTGTCACATCTGCTGCACTTTCCCTTGGAACCAGTAGCTGTTGCTGTTTGTTACTTTCCTTTCGGCTCTAACTTTGCACCCGTGGCTGCTGCACCAAAGGCAAACCCGACTGGGGCTGTTTTTTCTGTGCTGCACAAGTGGTTCAAGGGCAGTTGCCATCGCGTTGCTGGATATGTGGCCTTGTCCTCTGGAGTTCCTACTCTGGAACAAGCTTCTATCATGTCTACCACATTAGCTGTTCTGGGCAAAGTTTGCAGCATCCTTTTGCAAGTGAGATTTGCATTTTCTACTGCTAATTGCATTCCTCTCACAGCTTTAACCTCTGGGCACATTCCTGGACCCTGATCTATTGCATTTCTGAGGCGGTCTAGGAAACTCATAAAAGTCTCATTTGCCTTTTGTCCAATGGTGGTATAAGATGGAGGTGGTAGTCCCATATCTGGAACTGCATGAGAAGCCTCTCCTGCAAGTTTCTGAGACTGTTGCAAAATAGCAGTATGCAAACGTGCTTGAGCTTGTGGGTCAGCAAAAGGGCCTCTCCCCAGCATCATTTCTGGGGGGCCAAGCTCCCTAGGGTCTCTTTCTAAGGGGTTTTGATTCTTTTTTCCATTTCAACACTTTCTGTGTGTCCCTGCGAGTGAGTAAGCACCACAGAGCTTCTCCCTCAAAACCCTGAGGTAGTGCCAAGGCAGAACTTGTTCATGCTCTTTTCTCCTGGTGATTTTCTAACCCCATCCAGACTCTGACAGCAAAGCCATGCTGGTGACAAAGGATTGACCTTGGCATGCTGGGCACTTTCTGGGTGGGTGTTTGAATCTGCTTTTCCAGGCCTTGGGCTGAGCAGGGTGAGGCCGAGGCCTGGGGCCCTCCAGCTGGCGCCGGGAGCCCCCGGGGCAGCGGTGAGGGGCGGCCCTGAGGGGCGGCACAGGGGGCATTTCCCCCGAGGCGGGCGGGCAAGCGGCGGGGAAAGGCACCCTGGGCACAAGGACGGGCACAAGGGCCCCGGCTCTCTGCAGGGCGGGCGGCCCAGCGCCAATCGCTGCTCCCGGAGCCGCTGCCAGGGCCGTGTCTCCTCCCCGCCCTGACCCTGCCCCTGCAGCGCTGCCTCCGGCTCTGCTGGGCTCCCCAGCACGGACGGCAAGGACGTGGACACGCTGCAGCAGGGCCCAGCAGGGACACCCAGATGGTGCCGGGGCTGCAGCTCCTCTCCTGCAAGGAAAGGCTGACACAGCTTGGCTTCTGCAGCCTGGGAAAGAGAGCCAGCCTTGATCCAGCTGTGGCCTTCCAGTACCTGAGGGCAACCTACAAGAAAGCTGGACAGGGACTTTGAACGAGGGCAGGAAGGACAGGACAGGGGAGAATGGATCCAAATGGAGAGAGATGAGGTTTAGGTAAGGGATTCAGAAAAAAGACTCTCCTGGAACAGGTTGCCCAGAGAAGGTGTGCATGTCCTGTCCCTGACAGTGTTCAAGGCCAGGCTGCGTGGAGCTCTAGACAAGCCGGTCTGGTGCAAGGGGTCCCCAGCCACAGCAGGGGGGTTGCAGCCATGGGATTTTTCAGATCCCTTCCAAGCCAAACCATGCCACAACTCCATGATGCTGGGATTCTTCTCCTCCTCATCCTCTGGCAGAAAAAGAAACTTGGCCCCATGTTCCCCACTGCAGACCATGTCTTTTGGCAGCCTGCAATTGTGTCAACAGAAGATGAGAAGAGATGACATTACTGACACGATTTCCCTTTTCTACTTGAAAATTAAATGCTCTGCTCCTGTCCACTCTGACAAAATTGTCACAAGAGGCAATTCTTCCCCATGAAATGCTTCGTCTCATGCAAAGAAGAAAGAAGCCACAAGCCAACACTCTTCCTTATTGCTACATGGTTTTATTTGGTTACTTCTCTAATAGGAATGTAGTATATGGTAGAGATAATTCATGCTATTTATGTATAAAATATTGTAAAATCCAAGCTATGTCTTTGACCACCCCGGCTGGGAGCAGAGTCTTATTTTTATTAAATTAGTTCCTGGAAAACGTTAAGATAATATCAAGTCTGTTAACGTATGAATGAAACCTTCCAGGGCCACGATCACTGACTTCCCTGGAATGTCCGGGACACTCAAGAGTGATCTGCACCTGGAAGATTGCATCTACCATGCTCAAGCACTGGCACCACTCCGCTACATGTGAATGCGGACTCTTCCGAAGTGTTCAGACAACCATCTAGACACCTGGACTCACTTTTGTCTATCCCTGCACATGTATGGCCCCAGTTCTACATGTGAAGGGACACAAAGGAACACTGGGTCATCTCTGCCTCAGGCAGAATAAACTGTATATAAGCTAGCTGCATGTAGCAGTCGGGGTGAACCAATGGGGAAACCCTGACACTTTATCAGTCGGATCCAGGTTCACCCAGTGCTGACACCCGGGGTTGATGCTGCCTTGGCTGTGGTGGTTTCTTCTCGAAATTCTGTTTTGCTAATAATCAATAAATCATTGCTAAATTTTCTTATAAATTTGGTTGCCGATTTGATCATTTATAAGAGGAATGACTTTGGGGTGTGATTTGTTTGTTTCTCTCTCTCGTTCCTTGGGGCACGCGGTGGCTCTTCCATTGGGTTCGCGGGGACAATGGAGGAACGGCCGTGAGCTCCGGCGGCTCCACCGCAGCAGCAGCAGCGCTTCTCTCGATCGGTTTTCCGCTTGACTTTCCCCTGGCTCCCCATCCCCTTCTCATTCTCACACTCACTCTACTCCCGTCCCATCCCATCCCGTCCGTGTTCTGCCTCTCCCAGCCCGGCTGATGCCGCGTCCCGCAAGGCTCCCCTTGGCGGGGCCGCCCCATGCCCACCCCTGCCCGGCCTGCCGTGGTTCCGCCTGGGCCGGGCTCTCTCCATGCTGGCTGTGGCGCCGCTGGCAGAGCCGCTCGCTCTGGTGCTGGCGGAGCAGCGCGGTCTTTTGGCTGCGCCTGGTGCGGGCTCTGGCCCAGCCCCGGCCGAGGCCCCAGCCCCGAACGAAGCCCCTGCCACAGTTCCGCCCGCAGCCGCCCCGCTGCTGCCCGGCTCCCCCACCGTGGCTGACAGCGTGGCCGGCAGCTTCCCCGCTCCGAGCTCCGCCGCTCGCCAGCTCGGCCGCCGGCCCTGAGCTGCCGCAGCCCGGGCCAGCTCAGGAAGCAGCAGCGCGCCAGGCGGGCGGGTGCCCCGGGCAGAAGAGCGAAGAAGCCTCCCCTAGAGCAGCTCTACCGGGAGGGCCCGTGTTGCCTTTAAGGCATGGCGACCTGGTTCTCAGTCCGGCACGGTGACCCAAAGCCCAGGGTCACTCGGTCCATAAGCTCCTGACACCAACGTGGTGGACAGCAAATGGCGTTTATTGAGAGGTCTCAGGGGTTTATATGGCTTGGGCAGTCAGTGTCATTTCCTTCTGGTCACGTCAGGCTGGGTGTGGCCATGCACAAAGCAAAGGTCAGACTACAGGGTGAGGGGGAGTCCTATCTAACCGTACAGCCCGATTTCTTCCGCACGCAGATCCTAACTGTCCACAGGCCCGCTGCTGGGCAGCGGCGGCTGCGGCAGCGTTTACTCCGTGACCCGGCTCGCCAACGGCGCCCCAGTTAGAGACAGGGCCAGCTTGGAGGGTGGCGGGCGACGAGCTCAGCCCACCGCTGGCCTTGGCTCGCAGGTGGCCATCAAGCGAGTGTCCCGGGAGCGCATCTCGCAGTGGGAGCGGCTGGGGAGTGAGCGGGGCCAGCAGGAGGAGCCGGCGGGGCGTGCCAGGCAGGGCTGAGGTGAGGCCTGGCAGGGCGGCAGCCGGAACGCTGCGAGGGCAGCGAGCGTGGAGTGAGCGGGGGCCGTGCAGCACCCCGGGCCGGGCCATGGCGAGCAGCAGCGGGGCCAGGCAGGGGCTGCCCGAGGCGTGGCGCAGCATCAGCCCCGCTGACGGCATCGCGGTCCCCCCGCAGCGCAAGGGCGCCCTTGTGCCTCCGGGGCTGGCGATGCTGTGTAAAGTGTCGCGGCTGGGCTTCCGCGGCGTCGTGTGGCTCCTGGACTGGTTCGAGGTGCCCGAGGGCTTCGCGCTGCTCATGGAGCGTCCGCAGCGCTATCGGGACCTCTGGTACTCCCTGCACGAGCGGCGGTTCCTGACGAAGCCCGTGGCACGGGGGCTGTTCTGCCAGGTGCTGGAGGCCGTGTGGGGCTGCAGCAGCCGCGGCGTCCTGCACCGCCACATCAAGGCCGAGAACGTCCTCGTCAACCTGGCCACGGGCGAGGCGAAGCTCATCGACTTTGGCTGCGGCACGATCCTCCAGGACACATTCTACACCCGGATGTCAGGTGAGCCCAAAGCCGGGGCCCAGGGGGCAGCGGAGTTCCCCCCTTGGCTGGCAGAGGGGGAAGAGGGAGGGAAGGAAGGAGGGGGAATCCTTCTTCAGCCAGCTGCAGCCAAGTTGCTTTTTGGCAGGGCAGGGGCTGGCTGTTGTGCAACAGGAGCTGACTGGGAGGGAGGGAGCAGCATGGGCCTGATGAGCTGCGCCCGTGTCCCGTAGGAACGCCGGAGTTCAGCCCACCGGAGTGGATCCTCTCTGGCTGCTACCATGGCCAGCCAGCCACCATCTGGTCCCTGGGCATCCTGCTCTATGAGCTGCTCTGCAGGCACCTTCCTTTCCACACCAATGAGGACATGGTCTGGGGCCAGCTCTTCTTCCCACCCCGGGTGTCTCAAGGTGGGGATGCGCCTTCAAGGCACGAGGGGAAGAACGGGGTTGGGAGGGGCAGCTGGCACATAAGCGTCCTGCTCTTGCAGCTGGTGAGGAGGTGGATCTCTTGGGCTTAGCTGTAGGAGGTGGCACCTGTGCCTCTGTGCTGGTGTCCTCCGCAAGAGAGGATCGATGGGAAGCTTTTGGCTGCAGCTCTGAGCACTCCTGGTGTGGCCTGGGCACTGTGGAATGTGGGAGAGCATGGACAGGAGCCTTGTCCCGCTGAGCGGCGGTTTCTGGTTTCTCTCCGTGTGACAGTGGTCACAGGGGTCTTCGGGTGAGGGGAGAGACGAGAATGTTGACTCCATGTTCAGAAGGCTTGATTTATTATTTTATGATAAATATATTACATTATATAACTAACTTACATCATATAACTAACATTATAACTAACTAAAAGGAATAGAAGGAAAGGTTTTCTCTCAGAAGGCTGGCTAAGAATAGAATGGAATGAAAAACTAAGGTCTGTGGCTCAGACAGAGAGTCCAAGCTATCTGGTCTGTGGTTGGCCATTAATTGTAAACATTCAAGATGGCCCAATCACAGACACACTTGATGCATTCCACAGCAGCAGATAACCATTGTTTACATTTTGTTTCTGAGTCCTCAGCTTCTCAGAAAGGAAAAAAATCCTAAGAAAGGATTTTCACAAAAGATATGTGCGACACTCTCCACAGAGTGCCAGCACCTCATCAGGTGGTGTTTATGCATGGACCCCACAGACAGGCCATCACTGGAGGACCTTTTTGAGCATTCTTGGCTGCAGGAGCCCTGCCTGGCCCAGGAGACAGCAGAGATGCATCCCTGTGCACAGCAGGATCCAGGAGCCCAGCAAGTAGCAGCAGCACGCGTCTCGTGGCGCTGGAAGCAAACCCTGGAGCGTTTCCCTGCGGCCGCGGCGCGGAGGAGAGAGCGCAGCCGAGGAGATGCTTCCGCTGGTCCCCGCGAGCTGTGGAGGGAGCGGCTCCGTGCTGCCCGTCCCATTGGAGAAGTGGTGGCAGTGCGGTGAAGGTGCCACGGACTTGGGCAGGGGAAACATCCCCCTGCAGCTCAATGGCACCGTGATGTCCCCGCAAGCCAAGGCACAGCTGGCGTGTTCTTCTGGAGCACGACGTGGAGCTGGGAACACCATCCTGGAGCTGGCTGCTGGCGGGGCAGAGCCCATTGGCTTTGGCTGCGGCCCCTGCCTGGAGTACACGCTCTGCACCCGATGGAATCAAGATGAGTCCCCAGCCGGCGCAGGGCCGGGGGATGCTGGTGCTCCCAGGCACGGCAGGGCTCGGCCTGGCCACGCGCCGGAGGTTCTCCGCTCGGCGGCGCTGGGGAATATTAATTTTTCCACCGGCCACCGAGCTGCTTTTTGGCGGGACAGGGGACGGATGTTGTGGAAGGGCAGCCGGCTCCTGGCCTTGCTGACAGCTTCTGCCAGCCAGCCTGGCACGGGCTGAGGTGGGGGCAGCCAGCCTGACAAAAGCATCCATCCGTGTGCATGGGGGCGGCAGAGGGGGACGGGTTCCAAAGCCGTGCCCCAGCTGGTCTGCTCTGCAGGCCCTCGAGGAAGGGGTGCGTTTACAGGAAGGAAAGGTGGGGATTTTCCCCACCTGTGGACAGGTTTAATTCTCACATGGAGTGGTCAGATCCTCCTCAGGCCCGTGAAACGGTGACAGGCTTTGTGCTTTTTCTTGTTTCCAGGTCTTGTTTTGAATTGACTTTCATGCAATTGTTCTTTGTTTTTCCCAGGAGGATTACACCTGGTGCCCGGACCGGACGGGAAGCGCCTGCAGCGTCCGTGGAGCGCGTCCAGTGCCAGCGCTGCCCCAGGGGCCACGGTCTGCAGGGACAGCCCCTTCCAGAAGGACAAGGACCTGGTTTGGGATCGGCTCCTCTCCTGGCAGCAGCTCTGCAGAGGTGGGCACCCGGCTCCACAGCTCGGCTGGCAAAAGGGCTCCGGGCAGGCGGCAGCGGGCACACGGGCATCCCGCTCCTGCAGCTGCTGAGGAGGTTGCTGTGCCGTGATTAAGCAGAGGAGGGGGAATGTGGCTGCCCCGCTGCCCTTCTCTAGAAACAGAGAATGGGTCGGGAGGTTTGGGCTCTGAGCACAGCCAGCAGCCTGGCCCGGGCACAGCCATGGCGGGACAGGGGGACAGGAGCTGCTGCGACTGACCGCGGCTCTCTGGTTTCTCTCCGCAGGCTGCCAGCACCTCATGCCATGGCAACGGCCCCGCTCGGCCTGCCAGGCTGGGAGGGCTGGAGGGCGGCCGGTGTTCATTTGCTCTCAAAATAAATTTGTTTGGGTTTTTTTTTTGTTATTGCCATAATCGGAGCATTTCTTTCCTCCTTTTCCAAGCTTTTGGCCTCCCTTCCTCCAGGGTAATCTTTTTGTGTCCTTCCTCAACCGCTTGATGGCATTTGGCAGGGGGGGTTAAGAAACGTGAACAATTCAACAACAGCTCCTCTTGCCAAATGCAGCAGCCCCTTCAAGAGCCCTGAGCTTCCACCATGGTCAGTGTGTGCCTTGCAAAAGGAAGTGGTTTGCAGTGATGGGGTTGTTACCCTGCTGCAAAAGCTGGGAGGAAATCAGAAATGGCAAAATGCCAATTTGGCTCAACCCCTGCCCAGGTTCTTCATCTTTTCCCTCTGCTCTGTGATAGGCAGGCAGGGCTGGACTCCAGGAAGGTTCAAGTTCTTGGTGCTCCCTGGCATCAAAGGGATCAAGTACACTCTTGTATGAAGGGACTGCAACAGGGCTACTTGTCAGAACCCAGGAAATTCCTCTGGCTGCCCTGTGGGACTCGAGCCCCTGCCCAGGGTGCTCAGAGACCCTGGCACAGAGCCCAAGACCCCTGCACCTTTGATTTAGCCCTTGGAAAAAAATAACCTTATACAAAGTATTGCGAGCCATGAGAGTTTAAGTAGGATGATAGTGAATTTATCACAGAGTGGAAAAATAGATTTTTTGGGGTTTTAGAATGGGGCTTCAGGGGGCAAGATGGAGGAATCTGGGCGTGTCCAGCCTTTCTCCTTCTTCCTTTTGGCCTCCATCTTCTGCTGCGATGTTGGCACGTTTAGATTGGTCTAGAGTAGAAGCTCACTGTCTAACATATGGGATAGGTGTTGGAAAGTAATTGTAAATATTGTGCACATCCTTTTTAGTATAAAAAGATAACACCGCCCCGGGGCAGGCAGAGTGCCTCAGACTGCCTTGCTGAGCGGACCTCGGCAGGACAGGAGAAAGAATTTTATAGACAAGATCCAATAAACAACCTTGAGAGCCAGAAATGAAGAGCTCTGGCTCCTTCTTCGACTGCCAGGCTGGGCAAAGAGACTTTCTAACTTATCTTGGGGTCACTCTGACCAGCCAGAGACCCCGACAGGTGGGGGATTTTCTGGATTTTTGGGAACATTTCTGTAGTTTTTGGGAATGTTTCTGGATGGGGAACTGGGTTGATTTGGGATGTTTTCAGGAGGAATGTTTCTGGATTTTCTGGGAAAACTTCCTCATTTTTGGCAATGTTCCTGGATTTTTTGGGGGAACATTTTTGGATTTTTTTGGGGATTATTTCTGAATTTTGAGGGGAATATTTCCAGATTTCTTTTTAAGAACCTTTCTGGACATTATTTGGGGAACTGTTACTCAGCAGTGAACATTTCTGAATTTGGGGGGGAACATTTCTGGATTTTTTTGGGAACATTCCCGGGTGTCTGGGGAATGTTCCCGGGTGTCTGGGGCTCTCCTGGCCCCGTTCCCAGCCCGGGTTCCCGGTTCCAGGAGCTGCCCTGGTGCCCGGGCGCCGCGACATCGCCTGGGTGCAGTTGGACCCCGAGGTGCAGCGGGCGCCGCCCGCGAGGCCCTGCAGGGCTCCAGCATCACCCAGAGCAGCGCCAGGAAGATCTCCTGCCCAAAAAGGGACCCACAGCACCCCAAACCCCACCAGAACACCCCCACACCCAAAACAACGGGCCTGAAATACCCCAAAATCCCAAAAAACCGCCTCAAACTCTAAATACCAAAAATCTGCCCCAAAACACCCCAAATCCCTCCAAAACACCCCAAAATGCCATAGAAACACCCCAAAACCCCTCAGAAAAACCCCAGAATTATTCAAAACTTTCTCTGAATACCATAAATCACATCAAATGCCTTCAAGCTGCCACAAAATCCCATAGAAACACCCCAAAATCCCATAGAAACACCTTAAGTTCCCTCCAGACCACCCCAAAATCCCATAGAAGCACCCCAAAATCCCAGAAAACTGCCCAAAAAATGGTCCTGACCCTGCCCCAAACTCCCCACGAGCCCCCACTACCCCAGATAAGCTCAGCTCAGCCAAAATCCACCTTTTTTATCACAAATCCTTCTTCTTTTTATCCCAAATCCTCTTTTTCCCCCAAATTTTCTTTTTTTCAACCCCAAAATTGCTTTTCATCCCAAATCTCCTTTTTTTGACCCCAAATCCCTCTTTGTGCACCCCAAATTCTCTTTTTCCCGCCACAAATTCTCCTTTTCCCACCCTAAATCCTTTGTGTGTCCCAAATCCCTTTTCCCAACCCAAAATCTCCCTTTTCCGCCCCAATTTCCCACCCCAAATCCTGTTTTTCCACTCTGAATCCTTCTTTGTGCATCCCAAATCTCCTTTCCCACCCCAAATCCCCTTTCCTCACCCCAAACACTTTCCCCATCCCAAATCTCCTTTTTCAACCCCAAATCCTCTTTTCCCACCCAAAATCTTTCCCCATCCTGAATCCCCCAATCCCCCTTTTCCCCTCCCCACCCTAAATCCCCCTTTTCCACCCAAATCCTCTTTTCCCACCCCAAATTCTTCTTTGTACATCCCAAATCATTCTCCTTTCACCCCAACCCCTCTTTGCCCACTCCAGATCCCTTTTCCCACCCCAAATCCTCCTTCTTTCGCCCCAAAATCTCCTTTTTCCATCCCAAACCCTTCGTTTTCCACCCCAAATCTCCTCACCCCAAATTCTCCTCCTTTCACCCCAAATCCCCTTCTGCCACCCCAGATCCCCACCCCAAATCCCCTTTCCCAGCCCCCAGGGGTTTTGGGGTTCCTGAGGGGTTTTTGGGGTTTTTCCCAGCATTGTACCCAGGGTGTTTCTGCAGACATTGCACCTGGAGCTGCCCCAAATAAACCCCAAATAACCCAAATTAAACCCCAAATAACCCAAATTAAACCCCAAATAACTCAAACCCCAAATAACCCCAAATTTTGGGGACTTGGGGGGGGGGTGGTTGATACTAAAATTTGAGGGGTTTTGACACTTCAGGATTTGGGATTTGGGGGTATTTGACCCCAAACTTCGGGAGTTAGGGGGGTTGATCCTAAAATTTGGGGATTGTGGAGGTTTGATCCTAAAATTTGCGGTTATGGGGAGTTTGACACCTTGGGGTTTGGGGGGGAGGGTTTGACCCCAGAATCTGGGATTTGGGGGTGTTTGACACCCCAGGATTTGGGATTTGGGGGTTTTGATCCCAAAATTTGGGGGGTTTGACCCCCATTGTTGAGGATTGGGAGGGTTTGATCCTAAGATTTGGGGTTTGGGGGGTCTGACACCTCAGAGCTTGGGGATTTTTGACCCCAAACTTTGGGAATTGGGGATGTTTGACACCGCAGGGTTTGGGATTTGGGGGCTTCTGCTCCCAGGCTTTGGGGTTCGGGAGATTTTGTCCCCAGGATTTGGGGATCATGGGGTTTGACCCCCAAACTTTGGGATCAGAGCAGTTGGACACCCCAGATGTTTCAAAGCCCAGGATTAGGAGCCAGGGGGTTGTGACCCCAAAATCTGGGGAATTGGGGGATTGACCCCAGGATTTGGGGGGATTTAACCCCAAAGTTGGGGGATCAGGGGGATTTGACACCCCAGAGTTTGGGATCGGGGGGGGGGGGGCTTTGACCCCAAACTTTGGGGACTGGGGGGTTTGACCCCAAACTTTGAGGTTTAGGGGTGTTTGACACCTCAGGATTTGGGATATGGGGGTGTTTGACCCCAGACTTTGGGAACGGGGAGTGTTGGACACCCCAAATGTTTCAAACCCCAGGATTTGGGGTCAGTGGGATTTAACCCCAACGTTTGGGAAGTGGGGAGTGTTTGACACCCCAGGATCTGAGATTTGGGGGGGGTGAGCCTAAAATTTGGGGTTCGGGGTGGGGGTGCAGGTTGAGATCCCAGAGTTTGGGTTTGCGGGTGTTTGAACCCCCGGGTTTGGGGTCTGGGTTGAGATCGGAGCCATTCTCTGGAAACAGCGGCGGGATCGGGAACAGGATTGCGAACAGGAATGGGAACGGGATCGGGATTGGGAATGGCATCGGGAATGGGAAGGGGAATGGGAATGGGAACGGGATCGGGAATGGGAACAGGAACGGGGAGGGTCCCTGACCCAATCCCGGACCCCAATCCCAGGGAGAGGCCCCGCCCCAGTCCCGGAATGGACCCATCCCCACAATCCCGGACCCCTCCCTCGATCCCGGACCCCTCCCCACAATCCCGGACCCCTCCCTCGATCCCGGACCCCTCCCCACAATCCCGGACCCATCCCCAGTCACAGCCCCTCCCCAGCGCTGAACGGACCCTCCCTCAATCCCAGCCCGCCCCGATCCGGACCGGAGCCATCCCCAGAGCCTCCCCCATTCCCGGCCCGGACCCTTCCATCCCTTTTTGGGGCGCTCCTGCCGCTCCCCGCCCATTTCTGGGGGTCCCAAAGGGCCCCGCGGACCCTCCCCATTTTGGGGGTGTTGGGGTGGCCCCAGGGCCGCCCCGAGGGCCGAGGGGGGATCGAAAGCCCCGAACCCGAGGGGCTCCTGGGGGTGCCCAGTTCCTCCCGTCCGCGCCCCGAAACAGATCCTGGCCAATCAGAGCGCGCGGCGCTGATGACGATCCAGCTCCCGGGCAGAAACTCGGCGCACTGGCCCCGCCCGGCGATTCTCAGCGAATCAGCGCCCGGCTTGTGTGTGACTCATCAGTTGCCGGGCAGAACCTAGCGGCTCTCACAGCGCTGGCCAATCAGGGACTGCGCGAGGCCATTTCCAGCCAATCAGAGCGTTTGTCGCTGATGACTCATCAGTTGCCAGGAGCGGAATTTGGGGCGGGGGAGGTGACCCCGGGGATGGGGATGGGGCGTGCGGGGGCAGCCGGGGCCGCACTGGTGGCACTGGGGGCGCTGGGAGCCCCCCCGGCCGCGGGGGGAGCGGGGGGCGCGGGAAGAAGGGGGGCGGGGCCCCAAATTCAACCAAAGGGGGGTCGGGACCCCCAAAGGGAACAGGAGGGGCCTGGAACCCCCAAAACCAAGCACGGGGGAGGGGACTGGGGACTGGGGGAACGATGGGGAAGGGGCGGGAGAGCGGGGGGAAGAGGGGGATGGGACCCCCAAACTGAGAGGGGAGGGAGCTGTGGACTGGGGGACACCACCATCAAATCCCATAAAATCACATTAAATACCACTAATTTCCCATTAAATTCCATAAAAATCCCATTAAATCCTATTAAATTCCATTAAAATCCCATTAAATTCCCTTAAAATCCTACCAAATTCCTATTAAAATCCATTAAAATGATCCAAAATCCACACAAAATTGGCCCTGAATTACACCACACACACACGGCCCTAAAAACCCCAAAATGTGAAAAATTACCGCAAATTATCCCAAATTTACCCTGAATAACCCCCAAAAAACCCCAAATAACCCCAAAGGTGCACAAAGAACCCAAATCCCCCAAATGACCCAAATCCCCCAAACAACCCCAAATCCCATAAATGACCCCAAATCCCGTGAATGGGATTGGGAGAGGGGAGGAGAGGGGAGGGAAAGGTGGAGTGGGAAAAACTGGGCGAGAAAATCAAACTCTGCAGTCAGACAGAGCAGGGATTTGTTTGTCCAGCGCTGGGAGCGAGGGGGATCTCTCTGGCAAAAACCCACTGGATCTCCTTTAGCCTTCAGTTCCATTTTAACAGTCACAATTCCAACACTTCATTAGCACACTCACATTTGCGGTTTCACAACCCTGTGTGGCCTCAGCGCCTGCGTCAGTTCCTCCTGTGGTGCTCGTCACTCTTCTGGTGCTCTTTTGATGAAGGCTTCTGTTGTCCTCCTCATGTTGGAACGTTTTACCTGGATCATCAGCCCATGCCTGGCGCTCCTTGTTCTCCAGTCTAACCTGGTTTGAGCTGATTTTGCCCTTTGCAGGTTCTGTTCAAACTTGCTCTCTTGCTCTGGGTGCGTTTGCTGTGTCGCTTGCTCTGCTCTCTCGCTTTCTCTGCTGTCTCGCTGGCTTTGCCTGCACATCTCGCTCCAGGGCTGCTTGTGGGGAACCTTTCCTTGCACAGCCCTGAGGATTCCCCCAGCCCGGGCTCCCAGCAGCTCCACGCCCGGCCAGGAGGAGCAGCAGGGCCAGGGCTGACAGGGCGTCCCCCCAGATGTGGCCCCCGCTGGTGACACAGCCGGGCCCTTGGGAGGCTGCCTCAGGCTTTACTGTCCACCAGCATCCCAGGAGGGAGCAGAAAATCCTCCTGCAGACGCTGATTCCGGAGCCTCCCAGCGCTTCTTTGTCTCCAGGAGCTTCTGTCAAGCCGCAGTGAAACCTCGGTGCCACATTGTTCCACAGCCTCACAGCGCTCTCCTGGCTCCCATGAGGTCCCTCTGTGTCCTGCTGAGCCTTGGCTCCATCAGGGTCTCCAGGCTCCATCAGGGTCTCCTGGCTTCCATGATGCTCTTCTCTGTCCCAAGGAGCATCCGCAGCTCAGCTTTGGAGCCCTGCAAGATCCAAAGATTCCCCCCCAAAAACACCAGCCCAGGGACCCCCAGGATATTTGGGCTGAGCTCCTGCTGCCCAGGCACCTGCATGGAACCCAAGTGACCGCTGGGACTCCATGGAATGTTCTGGAACAAACTGTCCCTGGTCAGACAGGGGTGCCCTGGAACACAGGTGCCACTGGGACACGAACACTGCCCACGGAACTGAGTGAGCATGGTGACAGAACCGGGGCTGATGGAACACTGGAGAACACTGTTACCCCATGGAATCTCATGGAACCAGGGGTCCATGGGGACAGAGCCGGGACTGATGGAACCTACTGGAACACAGGAGAACATTGTTACCTGTTGGAACCCTGGCTGCTGAGAATTTTGGACTTTCTGAGCTGACAGACACTGACCCCCAAGAGAACACTGCATTGGACCTGAGGCTATGGAGAAGGCTTCCAAAATGGAATGACAGAACTGGGATGATGGGTGTGGAGTTTGAATAGAAGGGTGAAATATCACAGGGTGGACAACTTGGAGTTTAATGTTTTAGAATATAGTAATATATATAAAGCAAGATGGAGGTTTTAGGGTGGAGGTGATCCTTTTTCTTTGCCTTCTTCTTCACCTTCTTCTTCCTCATCTT
This sequence comes from Calcarius lapponicus, assembly GCA_039654755.1. Taxonomy (NCBI): domain Eukaryota; kingdom Metazoa; phylum Chordata; class Aves; order Passeriformes; family Fringillidae; genus Calcarius; species Calcarius lapponicus. The sequence goes on along the minus strand of JBBFKN010000052.1, from coordinate 772,048 downwards.
CTTCTTTTCCTTCTCCTTCTTCACTGTCTTCTACTCCTTCTCCTCCTCCTCATCCTTGTCCTTCCTCTTCCTCCTCCTCAGGTTTGGGTGGTGTTGTGTAATTGGATAAAAAAGTCTGCCTTGTTGGGTACGGGTGGTTGGTTATTGTGTTAAAAGTAAAAATAATTTAGGTGTCATTTCTTAACTGGACAGTTTATCCTCAAAAGACCTTGCACAGAGAGAGAGATGGGGCCCCATTTTTACCTTGTTAGCCAAGTGCTGCAGAATCCACAGCTTGTGAGACTGTTCTGGAGACAAGAGCTAATGAACACCTGAGTCCAAACAAGAAATGCTCTCTTGTGATTTCATCCCAACCTTGGCAGAAAAGAAGCAAAAGAATTGACTGTTACCCCACGGAATCTCATGGAACCATGTGTCCACTGTTTCACGGTGCAGCCTCAGAGAGTGGTGAGACCATTGTGTCACCATGGAATATCCTGAAACCAAGGCTCCCTTGTGACAAACCTGGGCTTTATGAAACCAAGGACACCGCTGGGATGCAATGGAACCTCAAGGAACCAAGGGTCAACTGTCAACACATCAGCTTCTCAGGAAACGACGGAGAACACTGTGACACAGAGAGGGGCCTCATGGGACCCAGGAGACCATGGTGACACCGTGGTGGAATCTCATGGAACCAAGTGTGAATTGTTCCAGGACCCAGGAGACCATGGTGACAGCGTGGTGGAATCTCATGGAACCCAGTGTGAATTGTTCCAGGACCCAGGAGACCATGGGGACACCGTGGTGCAATCTCATGGAACCAAGTGCCCAGAGTTTCACGGCTCAGCCTCATGGAGTGCTGGAGACCATTGTGTCCCACTGGGAACACATGGAACAAAGGCTCCTTAGTGACACAGCAGGGCCTCATGGAATGCAAGAGATCATCCTGAGGGAATGGAAACTCATGGAACCAAGGCTCCACTCTTTTGCTGCGTGGCCTCATGGAATGCTGGAGACCATTGTGGCACCATGGAAACGGATGGCACAAAGGCTCCACTGTGACCCAGCAGGGCCTTATGGAACCAAGGACACCGCTGTGATACAATGGAGTCTCATGGAACCAAGGTCCAGTTGTGACAAAGCTGGGCCTCAAGGAACCAAGGACACCACTGTGATGCAATGGAATCTCTGGGATCCAAGGATCAATTGTCAACACATCAGGTTCTCATGAAACCAAGCAGAACATTGTGACACAGTGGAATCTCATGGCAGCAAGGCTCTGCTTTGATCAAGTGGGGCCTTGTGGGACACAGATGCCACTGTGACATTGTCAGGCCTAGGAGGAACAAGACACCCCTGTGTCAGACCAAGGCCTCATGGGACCTGGGAGAGCACTGTGACACAATGGAACCTGATGGAACCAAGGGCCCACTGTGACACGGCAGGGTCTCATGGAACCCCTGTGCCACTGGGACATGACCAAGGCTCATGCAAGCAAGGTTCCCCTGTGACAAAAGCAGGCCTCGTGGCACCCAGGAGACCATTGTGGGACAATGGAATCTCATGGAACCAAGGCCCCACTGTGACAAAGCACGGCCTCATGGAAGCCCAGTGCCACTGGGACATCTCCAGCCTTGGCGGAAGCAAGTGTCCATTGTGACACAGCACAGCCTCAAATCACAGGAGAGCAGAGGGATGCCATGGAATCTTGGGGAACCAAGTGTCCATTCTAAACACAGCGAAGACTCATGGAACCCAGGAGACCATTGTGACGCTGCCCTTTGTCACAATGGGGCCGTGCTTCTGTGAGGATCCATGGGCCCACAATGTTCTCCTGGGTTCCAGGAGGCCCCGCTGTGTCACAGTGGCCCCTTGCTCCCATGAGCCACAGCACGGTTCCCGCTGCCCCTGGGTTCTGTGAGGCCGTGCTGCGTTCACAGCTGACACTTGCTTCCATGAGATTCCAGTGCGTCACAGTGGTCCCCATGTTTCCATGAGGTTCTGCTGTGTCCCAGTGGACACTGGGTTCCACAAGAGCTGGCAATGTCCCGCTGGCACCTGTGTCCTGTGGGCCCCACTGTGCCAAAGCAGAGCCTTGGCTCCATGAGATTCCAGGCTGTCCCAATGCTCTGCTGAGCTCCCTGAGGCTGTGCTGTGTCCCAATGGACACTGAGTTCCACCTGCCCTGGCAATATCCAAGTGGCCCCTGGCTTCCACGAGGCCCCGTTGTGTTTGCAGGTGACACTTGGTTCCCCAAGATGTCATTGTCACACCGTTCTCCTGGGTGCCCGAGGCCTTGCTGTGCAATAATGGAGCCTTGTTCCTGCCAGACCTGGCAATGCCCCAGTGGCACCTGTGTCCCATGAGGCCCCACTTGGTCACAGCAGAGCCTTGGCTTAACAACTGACCCTTGTTTCCTTGAGATTCCATTTGTGAAAAGCACGTTCACTCTCCTGTGGAAATGTGAAAAGTTTAATAAAGGACAAAGGGAGACCAGGACCATGGAGCAAAGGTTATCACGGCCGGGTGCATCTTGGCACTCAGCCAGGAGCACCCTGTTACCTTCGGGGATCCCCCTGAAATACCTTTCCCTTACATCAGCCTGTTGCATATTCATAGACCCTCATGCATATCCATAAACTACTTTACATATTCCAGGAATGATTTTACATGGCCCCTCCTTGGCTCTGCCTTTTCAGAGCATGTGTGTTTCTTGGCTGTGCTTTTGGCTCCTTCTCTTTATCACCTCCAGTTTTTGGGCCTTGGTCCACTCTGCCTTCAGACAAGGAGTGCTGATAGTTGGCAGATCTGTGCAGGTGTCCTCATCCTGGGTGCATTGGATGTTATCCCATCCAAGCAGGCAGTTTAACACAAGCAGCTATTTCACTAAGCCTAATTAATGACAGAAATAAAAACTATAGAACAAAGTTACTTTAACAAGTGGTCCCAGTCCATATCTGATCCCAGTCCGTGTGGTCCTGCACACACTCCCAGGGTCTGAAATTCCAGTTCCCGGCCAGGAAAAAATGTTCCTGCCCTTGAACTTCCTTCCTATGCCCTCAAAAAATTGCAATAAAATTATAAACAAAGAAATAATAATTGAAATTATATAAATTTTAATAAAAATGAAATATATAAATCTCAAGTCATCTTTACAATACTCCAACAATGATTCAACCCAAAACAACAACTATTACTATAATATTACCAATGCATAGAAATAAACAAATTATATACCAAGAAATAGCTTTTCAAAGTTTTAACTCGATGACTAATATACTTGAGTTAAAATATATCTAAAAAAAACAAACATACAATCTAACACACCTTAGTTAAGCAATTCTTATTACAAATATACTAAACACAAAACCAAACACCAGTATATTTTCTCACACATTTTAACCAAACAATTAAACTTGAATCACATCTTTAAGTACTCTTAAAAAATTAAAATTATTTTAAAAAAATTAATTGTGTGTGGGTGGTTTTATTTGGATTTGGTTTTTGGATTGTTTGGATTAGATGATTTAAAAATGGGATTTTTATAGGAAATGAATCAGCTGAGAAGGCGGCACTCTGCAAAGAGAACTAACTGAAAATGAACGGGACAGAAATCAGTAACTCTGAAAGTTTTATTTGCTATCAAACACATCCCACCCAGCCAGCCCCACACAATCCCCATCCCACTGCTCCACATTATGATCCCACTTCTACCAATCCTCTTCCAATCCCTTCTCACCCTGGCGGCTGTGGAATGGAGTGAGTTTGGCCTGGGACTGAGTTTTTTGAGGAGGGAACAACCAATCTGAGGTGGAATTGAGCCCTTTTGGGTTAAAATTGTTGTTTTCCCTGGGATTTGAGTGGTTTAGAGGTGACAGATTCATGCCTCTCGGCTTTTGGAGTACAGAGAGATGGAGAACAGAAAAAAATTAAGGTGAAATTAAAAGCAGAAGCAGCCAGTTGTGTTCCCAGCATGGATCACAGGGAATGTGAGTGACCAGGGCTGTGCCCAAAGTGCCTCCTCCAGTGGGGGATGGAGCTGGAGCAGCGCACGAAGCTCTTCCCGCACTTGGGGCACTCGCAGGGCTTCCCTTACCGGTGCCTCCGTTGGTGTCGGGTCAAGGTAGAGCTGCTGAAGAAGCCGTTCCCACACTGGGGACACTCGTAGGGCCTCTCCCCAGTGTGGATGCGCCGGTGGGTGATGAGGGTGGAGTTGCGCTGGAATCCCTTCCCGCAGTCGGGGCATTGGAAGGGCCTCTCCTCTCTGTGAATCCGATAGTGCTTGAGGAGATCAGAGCTGATCCGAAACCCCTTCCCACACTTGGAACACTCGTACGGCCTCTCCTCACTGTGGATCTTTTGGTGGACGATCAGGCTGGAGCGCTGCCTGTAGCTCTTGCCACACTCCTCACATTCATAGGGGCGTTCCCCAGTGTGGGTCCTCTGGTGCATGATCAGGTATGAGTTCTGCCTGAAGCTCTTCCCACATTCCTCACACTCATGGGGCCTCTCCCCAGTGTGGATGCGTCGGTGCCTGACAAGATGGAAGTTGTGCCTGAAGCCCTGCCCGCAGTCGGGGCACTGGAAGGGCCTCTCCTCTGTGTGACTCTGATAGTGCTGGAAGAGATTGGAGCTGCTCTGAAACCTCTTCCCACACTCCCCACACTCGTAGGGCCTCTCTCCAGTGTGGGTCCTCTGGTGCACAGTCAGGTGGGAGCTCTTCCTGAAGCTCTTCCCACACACCCCACACTCGTAGGGCCTCTCCCCAGTGTGGGTCCTCTGATGCCTGATCAGGTAGGAGTTCCACCTGAAGCTCTTCCCACACTCCCCACACGTGTGGGGCTTCTCCCCATCATGGAGCTGCTCATGCAGCACCAGCTCCGAGCTCTGGCTCCATCTCCGGCCGCCTTCCCGGCCCAGGCTGGCTCTTTCCCCCTCAGATCCCCGCCTGCTGCGTTTGCAGCCCCTCCTTGTGCGGCATCTCCGGGCCTTTTCCTCCCCGTTGCCTTCCTGCGCCGTGGAGCCGCTCAAAACGGCCTCTTCCACCAGTTTCTGCCGCGGGCATTTGTCCTCCCTGCTCTCCATGCTCAGCTCCTGCTCTGGGCGAGGAAGGACAAGGACAGGATGGGATTTGCCTCCGTGCCACAGGCAAGGGCAAGGAGATCCCCCCAGGGCTGTGCTGCAGCCGGGGCCGTGCTGGGCTGGGAGATGCAGCAGCACAGAGGGGAAAGGGGCACTGACTTCCTCCTCACTTGCCTCAGTGTCCTGGGGCATCTTCCTCTTCCTCACAACCTCCCAGGGGCTGGCAATGGGAAATCCTGGTTTGGGGAAAAGAAGGGATGAACACATTTATAGGAGCGTCGGGGGGGTAGGACGGTCAGGACGGACGGAGACGAGAGATCTCTGCTGCCAGGTCGTGGCACTTGCGGTTTATTGCAAAGGGCCTGGGTGCAGGGCCCTGCTTGGAGCTGCCAGCACCTGCTCGGAGCAGGCCCGAGAGAAGAGAGGGGGAGAGAGGATGAGAGGGTGGGAGAGTAAGAGGGGAAGAGCGTAAGAGAGTGAGGTTCCTGTTACAATACATTAAATCTTCTTCTCTGTTGAATATTCTATTTCTCACTAACCAGTCTAGTACAAGATACAAATGCTATAGCATTTACATACAGCCTGTAAGAATCATTACATCACCATACTGTGTTACATTTTAAACCCTAAAAACTCCTCTTTGGACCCCTTCTGCTCAGCCAGTAGGGTCTGCTCTGACCCCTGGACCTGTCTGCAAGCAGAGGGAATTGTTTCATTTAAAGGGGATTACTTACAGTTTTGCCACACCATTGTTTTTCCAGTTGTTCAGCAACTAAGGCATCTCAAAGCTTGCCTTCATTTCAATCTTGCTTATAGTTTCCATATTCCAAAAATCTCTTCCCAGACAATCATATTTATAAGGCATTCCTGTTTCATCTTCCCCAAAACACGCTGAGTTTCAAGGTCCCTCTAGTAGTGCATCTCTAAAAGTAGTGCATCTCTACAAGCCACTGGGTATCTGGGCTCCATAAATCCTCCCAAGCACCAAGATTCAGCCCTGAAAAAGCTTCCCAGGAGTTCCCCGTCCCTGGTCCCTCCCCTCTGGTGTTCAGGGTTCCCCCCTGTCCCAGCTGCTGGGGTCACGCTTGGATTGGGGGTCCCCCTTCTCCTGGGTGCCCGCCCTGCCCAGGCTGCTGGCAGTGCCAGCAATGCCAAAAGCTCCCCCCTCTTGGCTCTCCCCATTCCGGGATGCCGGGGCTCTTTGGGCTCCCGGGCTCCCTTCTCCCCTCATTCTCTGCTCTGGGCTGCAGCGGCTCCAAGGAGTCCCCCCTGCCTCTCTCCAGGCTCTTGAGGCTCCCGCCAATGGCACCGCTCCCCCCTCTCTGGGCTCCCCACTTTGGGCTCCTGGGGGACACAGGGCTCTGCTCCTCCAGGCTGCCTCTGCCGGCAGCCGCCACCCCCGCCACCCCCCGATGTCCCCCCAAGGGGCCTTTTCCGCTCAGCCTTGGACTTATTCATTCTCCAAACATCCCCCCAAAAACCCAACCCATGGACCCCCGGGATATCTGGGCCAGAATCCCCCTCTCCGCTCACCGGCGCGATGTGGGGGGCGATGATCTCACAGGTGGGGCTGCGAATTCAGGCAGGGCTGGAGCCCTTCGCTCCATCAGCTCAGCCTTGATCCGCCTTTGTCCCTCCTCTTCCTCTTCCTCCCGCTCCTACTCTTCCATCCCCCCTCCCACTCCTCTGTGTTATCCCCACCTCCTTCTCCTCTTCCATCCCTCCCTTTCCATCCCTTCTCCTCCTCCTCTGTTTTAACCCCACCTCCTTCTTCTCTTCCATCCCTTCTCTTCCATCCCTTCTCCTCCCCCTCCCCCCGACCCCGCCTCCTCCTCCCCCTCCATCCCTGCCCTTCCCTCCCTCCTCCTCCTCCCCCAGCAGCAGCCGCACCCTCGGTGCCCCGTTCCCGCAGCCCTCGCAGCCCGCGGCAGGAGCGGGGATGGAGCCGGGACAGGTCGGGATGGGCAGCGCGGGGCTCTCGGCTGCTCCCAGCTGCTGCGGGCGGGGGGAAGCCGGCCCGGGCCAAAGGAGAGGCAAACTGGGCAAACTGGGGGCTGCACATCCCAACTGGGCCTTGCTGGGGACCCTGCGTGGCCACTGCCAGCCCTTGGGGCTCCTCTCGGCACATCCGCCAGGGGGGAACGCACACAGGGCTGGGGGATCCCAGCAGTGGCAGCGCTGCCAGGGACTGGGCTGGACTGGGATCGGACTGGGAGTGACTGGGGCTGTACTGGCTTTGGACTGACATCATACTGGGATCGTACTGGGAGTGACTGGGGCTGTACTGGCTTTGGACTGACATCATACTGGGATCATACTGCCATGCCAGGGCAGACTGTGATCACACTGATGGACACTGGGATCATACTGGGAGTGACTAGGAGCCTGCTGGGGGAACTTGAGACCATGTTAGGGGCAAATGGGATATACTGGGAGTGACTGGGATTATGCTGAGGGTGACTGGGAGCAGCTGGGAGCAACTGGGATCATTCTAGGAGAAACTGGGAGGAACTGGGAGTGACTGGCTGCATGCTGGGGGTGATTGGAAACTGCTGGGCTTATACTGGGATGAACTGGGATCATGCTGGAGGTGACTGGGATCATCCTGGCAGTGAGTGCCACTACACAGAGGCTGACTGGGAGTGCTTGGGAGCAAATGGGATCATACTGGAAGGAACTGCAAAGATGCTGCAGGGAACTGGGGTACACTGGAGGATACTGGGAGTGACAGGAACAAAAGTGAGGGTGAAAGAGAGCAACTGGAACCATGTGGAGCACAACTGGTTCAGACTGGCAGCGACTGGGAGCCCACTGGGCTCACCTTTGGATCATACTGGGAGGGACTGGACTAATACTGGGAGCATCTGAGAGCGACTGGGAACACACCCTGCAAATCCTTCCCCATACTGGGCCTGACTGGGAGCAACTGGGAGCACACTGGCAGCAAATGGCATCATCAGACTGACTGGGCTGATCTAGGAAGCAACTGGAACCATGCTGGAGACAGCTGGGACCATCCTGGGAAAGACTGGAAACAATTGGGATTATACTGGGACCACACTGGGAGGGCTGGCATGTGACTGGGATCAAACTGGAGTTTACTGGGATCACACTGGGCTTGAAAGGGAGCAACTGGGATCACACTTTGGGCTACTGGGAGCAGGTGAGGGAAACTGGGATGATGCTGCAAGCAAACTGGAGGAACTGGGAAGGACTGGATGCCTGCTGGAGGCAACTGGGATATACTGGGCATGACTGGGGGATCATACTGGGAGAACTGACACCTTACTGGGGCCACTGCCAGTACCTGGAAATGACTACAGACATGCTGGGGGCAACTGGGATATACTGGGAGTGTCTGGAAGCATACTGGGGGGACTGGAACCACCCTGGGAACAGCTGGGATCATGCTGGGGAGAACTGGGACTGAGTGGGACCATGCTGGGAGGGAGTGGGATCATACGGGGAGTGACTGGGGACTAGAGCAGGGGTAACTGGGTTCAACTGGGACCATACTGGGAGTGTCTGTAACCATAGGGGAGTGATGGAAGCACACTGGGAACAGCTGGGCCCATGCTGGGAGCAACTGGGATCACACTGGAGGCACTGGCATCAGACTGGGAGTGACTGGGATCATACTGGGAGTGGCTACAATCAGACTGGGATTAGAGTGGGTGTGACTGGATCCTGACTGGGGGTTATTGGGAGCTACAGGGCCCATGCTGGCAGCCAACTTGGGACACAATTAGAGGAACTGGGAGAAACTGGGATAAAACTGGGGGCATGTGAACCACCCTGAGGGAACTGGGAGTGCCTGGCAATGACTGCTAGAATGTTCACGGCAACTGGGATATACTGGGAAGGTCTGAGACCATACGGGTGGTGACTGGGACAAGACTGGGAGGGACTGGGAATGTGCTGGGGGAACTGGGAAAAGGCTGGGGGCAAGTGGGAGTGAGAGAGGCCCTGCTGGGAGAGACTGGGATCATACTGGGAGTGACTAGGACTGTGCTGGGGAGAATTGAGGGAACTGGGAACACACTGGATGAAAGTGGCAGGAACTGGGAGCAACTGGGACCATGCTGGGAAGAAATTGCATCAGCATAGGGAATGACCGGGAGAGACTGGGCTCATACTGGGAGCAGCCACTGCCGGCACCGGCACCCCTGAACCCCTTTCCCGGCCATCCCGCCCCTCCAGCCCCAGCACCCCCCATTGCCGGGGGCCCGGCAATCCCAGGTGTCCCCCCCCCCCCCCAGCTCGGGGTCCCCGCTTTGCCCTTCTGGGGCTCTCCTCTCTCGGGGCTCCCGCTCGGGGAAAACCGCGGCTCTCCCGGGGCTCCCCAGAACCGGTGTCCCCCCGCCGCTGCCGCCGCTCCCGCGCGGTCCCCCACGTGGCCCCGGCAGAGCTCGCAGGGCCCGGCCGGGAAGCCCAACCCCCACCGCGGGGGGACCCGCATCCCCCCGCCCCCCGCCGGGGCTCTGCCGCCACCCGCACCGGGACCCCCCAAAACACCTCCCGGGGACCCCCCATGTCCCCCCGAGGGCCATCTGCGGCTCGGCTTTGGAGCCCTGCCAGCTGCCAAACATCCCCCACAAAAAACCCCAATCCCAGGCACCCCCCGGCACATTTGGGCTGCGCTCACCCCTGCCCGGCCACCTGCGGGAATGGGGGGCAATGCTCCCGGGGCTGCGGCGACTCCAGGGTTCCCTCTCCCCTTCTCCAGCTGCTTCTGCTGCCGCTCGGCCTCTTCCTCCCTCCCTCCTCCTCCTGCCCCGTTCCCGAAGGCCGAACCGTGAGGGGAAAGGGGGCGGGGAAAGGGCGGAACCGTGAGGGGAAAGGGGGCGGGGAAAGGGTGGGAACTGTGAGGGGAAAGGGGGCGGGGCCAAGGGGATGCACGGTCCTAAAAGTGCCCGGTTTGGTTTAAAATCACCCAAAAGGGCCTCAAATGCAGCTGAATTCCGACAGGTTTGGCCTAAAATCACCCAAAGGTGCCCTTGCCACAAATATTTTGGGGCATACAAAATGACCTAAAATCACCTTTTCATATCTCAAATGCACCTAAAATCCACCCTGAAAGAACCTGGTTTTTCCTGTTTTTCGTTTTTTTTTTCCAGAGCCAAGTGGGCTTAAATTCCAGCTGCTTTTGCCTTAAGTCACCCAAACTTGCCTGGAACCAACACAAGGAGACCTAAAGTCACGCTAAAAAGGCTTGGTTTGACCTAAAAACAGAAACCCCACACAAATGTGCCCAAAATCACCAAAAAAGGGGGCCTAAAATCACCCACGCAGCATTAAGATTCACCCATTTGGAAATAAAATCATCCAAAGTGATCTAAAATCCATCCTAAAACAGCCCAGATTATTGTAAAATCACCTTAGTGGGCCTAAACCCCACCCACATGGGCCTCAAATCATCCAAAGGGATCCAAAATCCCCCTCAACCCCACCAGATGGGCCTCCAATCAGCCAAAGGGGCCTAAAATCCCCCCGGCCAGGCTGGGAATCCCTGCCAGGGATCGGAGCCCACCCTGACCCTGCCCAGGCCGGCCCCAAACGCCCCCGAGGGGCCGAGGCTGAGGCCGAGCCCGGGATGGGCTCCGGGCTCGCTCCGGGCCCGCCGCGTTCGCTCCGGGCAGTTTTGGCCGCGGCCCCGGACGGGCCTGGGCGGGACTGGGAGGGCCCAGGGAGGGCTGGGCAGGGCTGCGGCATTTGGGGCTCTGTGGCCTGGGGGAGTTTGTTGGGAGCTCAGGGGCCATTCTTGGGGTGTGTGGAGAGAAGGATTGGGTGTGGGGGTGTTGGGGAATTTTGGGGAGGTGTTCTGGTTTTTGGGGGTTTTATTGGCACCTTGGGGGGGGGGATGTTATAATTTTGGGGGGGATGACTGGGATTTTTTGGGATTCTCTGGAATTATGGGGGTTGCTTTGGGTGGTTTTTAGGAGATTTTGGATGTGTGGTCCAATTTTACTGGAACTGTGGGGGTATTTAGTTGAATTCTTTGGGGGTTTAGGTATTTTTAGGAATTTTTTTGGATTTTTGTTGGGAGTTGGGGGGATTTTGTTGCGTTTTTGGGGTGTTGCCAGGATTTCTTTCAGTCTTGGGGGGGGGAGGATTTTTTGTGACTTTTTATGGTTTTTGGGGACATTTTTTGGGGGATTTCTGGGGTTTAATTGGGATTTTGGGGGGTTGTTTGGATTTCAAGACACTTTGTGGGCTTTTATTGGGATTCCAGGGTGTTCTAATAGGATTCTGTGAGGTTTAGTTGGGACTTGAGGGGTTTTATTGGGACTTTTGGGTGTTTTAAGGACATTTTCATGCCTCTCAGCCCTTCCCCACACCCAGGGACTGCCCCAAAGGCCCCCAAAATTCTACTAAACCGTGCCCAAATCCCATAAAAATTACTACAAGATTCACAGAAACCACCCCAGAGAATCCCAAAAAATCTCAGTGGAACCCACCAAAATTTAAAAACCTCCTAAAAATTTCAATAATTCCTCCCCCAAAAACCCCACAATCCCCCCCAAAAAACACCCAGAATCCAACCCCCCCCATATAAACAAAACCCCCCAAAATCATGTAACCACCCCAAACCCCAACAATTCCCCCCAAACTCCCAACAAAATTCCCACAAGCCCAAAAAAGCCACCCCAAGATCCCCAAAAACCCTCTCAAAACCCCAAAATCCCCACAAATCCTCCAGAACCCCCCAGACTCACCAGGGGCCGTCCTGAATCAGGGGGGCCCTCGGAGATTCTCCCCCGGGAGAAATCTCCCCCGGGACCCCTCCAGGAACCCCAAACCCCCCAGAGCTCCCCCAGGGCTGGCCCAGAACCACCCTGGACCCAAAAGCCTCCCCCGGACTCTCAGACCCCCCCATTTCCCCCCAAAATTCACCCCAGACACACCTGAGACCCCCCCCCAAATCCATCAGACTGCCCCACATCCCCCTCAGACCCCTCAATGCCCCCAAACCCTATGAAATCCCCTCAGACTCCCCCAAATTTCCACAGACTCACCTCAGAAGACCCCCGATGCCCTCAGAACCCCCCAGTTCCTCTCAAAATTCCCCCAAAATCCCCTCAGACCCCTCCCAATTCCCCTCAGATCCCCCTAAACCCACCTGAGAACACTCCAGACCCTCGCAAGCTTCCCCCCAAGCTCCCTAAAGCCCCCTCAGACCTCCTCATTCGCCCCAGACCCACCGCACATCCCCGATTTCCCGTCAATGCCCCCAAAAATCCCCAATTTCCCCTCAGACCCGCCCCAAACCCCCCCAGTTTCCCCCCGGCCCCACCTCAGCTCCTCCTCAGCCCGCTCCCGCCTCCGCCGCGTGCGCGGGCTCCCAGCAATGGCGGCACGCCCCGCCCCGAACCAGCCAATCACGGCGCGGCTCCCCTCAGCAACGCCCGCCTCCCCCGCGCCGCTCCAGCCAATCAGAGGCGAGCCGGAAGCGGCGCCCCCCTTCCCCGCCGCCGCCGGGACCCCCCGGGCTCGGGACAGGAGCGGGAGGGGCCTGAGAGGGGATCGGGGGGGGCGGGGGAGGGTCCGGGGGGTCTGGGGGGGCTTTGGGGAGGGGTCCGGGGGTTTGGGGGGGTCTGGGGGGGCTGGGGAGGGGTCCTGGGGCATTGTGGGGGGACCTGGGGGGTGCGGATGGGTCCTAAAAGGGTCTCGGGCGGGGGGGGGTTCGTGGCAGGGTCCGGGGGTTTTGGGGAGGGGTCGTAGGAAGGGCTTGGCAGGGTCTGGGGGTGTTGGGATGGTCCTGGGTGAGTTTGGGGAGGGCTCTGGGGGGTCCTGAGGGGGGTCCCGGGAGGGTTTTGGAGGTTTTGGGGGAGGGGCTCTGGGGGGCTCTTGGCAGTGCGATAAACAGGGCCAGCAGAGCAGCTCCTTTAAAAAGGCCTCGATTAAAGACAGCTCTGGGCGCGGAACCCGAGGGGTCGCGCACAGCGCCGCTGCTCCCACAGGACCCGCGCTGAGCAGCAGCAGCAGCAGCAGGAGGAGGAGGAGGAGGAGGAGGAGGAGCAGCGCAGCTTTGTCTCTCGGGCAGAGCCGGGGCTTCCGTCCTCACCAGAGTCCTTGGGAAGGCAACGCTGCCTCGGAGCTCAGGGGGATCCTCCAAGCTGAGCGCTATGAAAATGATGGCGGCAGCACGGAATCCGGCTCTGCTCAAGGCTGGGTGATTTCGTGCGGTTCTGCTGGGTAAAGTCATCGTTTTATGGGCTGCTTTGTTGTTTGCAGAGGGTTCCTGGAGTTCCCACAGCCTCTCATTGAAATTCAGCCTGGCACGGGAAGGGATACAAACCCGGGCTGAGACGGAAAGGGGCACAAATCCAGAGTGGGACGGGGAGAGACACAAATCCAGGCTAAAATGGGAACACTGAATAGCGGCAACTAAAGGCAACTCCTCGAACTGTGACATTCAATGGTTAACAACAGACCAACGCTTCCAATTCAGACCCTATCAACTTCATTAACACAAACTAGCAATTACTGCTCTGAGAAAGAGCTCTCATCTCCGGGCTTTCATTTCTCAAATCTCTTGGAGCAAAGATGAGCAATGTGCCCTGCTGGTGCTGAGATGTTCTGAGTCCCTCAGCTGGGAGCTGGGTTCCCGTGCTGTCCTGCCTGGTGCTCGCTGGATGTGCTGGAACAAAGAGCTCGGGCCCTTGATGAAAACGACCTCAAACGAGTTCCTTGGGATTTACTGGGCTCAGAGTAAAAGGGATCAAGTTCAGGTTTGATCTAGAAAATGCTTCTTCCCTGTCAGGGTGCTGAAGTCCTGGCTGCACAGCTTGCTCAGAGAAGCAGAGTAAAGAAAGTTTCCGAATTCTTCCTTTGTGTCCCATTGCTATTCCATCCGTTCAGGTTTGGTTTTCAGAGTGCCACCTTCTCAGCTGGTTGCCATTTGTGTCCTGCTTTCTCTCCTGCCTTCCTTGGTCTGCTCCTTTTCCCTTCCAGGGTCTCTCTTTAGCTCGGGCAGCTCCCAGCCAAAGACCCTCCCCTGATTTTATTTTGTTTTTCCTTCCCCATCCAGGCGCTCAAAGAGCCCTGGATGAAGTTCTGGAGGCTGGCAGTGAAATGTCTGTGTAAGATCTTGCTGCCCTTGTGTCTTGGCCCCTTCAGAATTTGGCCCTGAAGGGCAGGAGCAGCTTTTCCTTGCTGGCAGCTGGAATTGCAGCCCATTGCAGAGTGTGCCAGAGATGCCAGAGGGCGATTGCTGAGGCTGCCAGGGCGCTGCTCCTGCCGTGCCTGCCAAGGGAGCTGTGCAGGGCAGGCTCAGGCTGCAGCAGCTGCCTGGGCTCCCCGAGCAGACAGCAAAGGCGGCTCTGCTGCACATTCTGCAGCTGGGAGCAGAGGCAAGAAGGGCAGGGAGCCCCTGACAGAACCCTGGAATGCTTGTGGCTGGAAGGAACCTGCCCCCAGAGCCCAATGGGGCCCAGCCCGGGATGTGCCCTGAGACCCCCCGAGAGCCTCTCCCCAAACCCTTCCAGAGCCCCCAGAGCCCCTCCCCAAAACCTCCAAAACCCCTCCGGGACCCCCCCTCAGGACCCCCCAGAGCCCTCCCCAAACTCCTCCAGGACCATCCCAACACCCCCAGAACCCTGCCAAGCCCTTCCTACGACCCCTCCCCAAACCCCCCCCAGACCCTCCCACGACCCCCCCCCCCGAGACCCCTCTTAGGACCCATCCGCACCCCCCAGGTCCCCCCACAATGCCCCAGGACCCCTCCCCAGCCCCCCAGACCCCCCAAACCCCCGGACCCCTCCCCAAAGCCCCCCCAGACCCCCCGGACCCTCCCCCGCCCCCCCCCGATCCCCTCTCAGGCCCCTCCCGCTCCTGTCCCGAGCCCGGGGGGTCCCGGCGGCGGCGGAGAAGGGGGCGCCGCTTCCGGCTCGCCTCTGATTGGCTGGGGCGGCGCGGGGAAGGCGGGCGTTGCTGAGGGGAGCCGCGCCGTGATTGGTTGGTTCGGGACGTGCAGCGTCATGATTGGTTGGTTCGGGGCGCGGCGCGCCGCCATTGTTGGGAGCCCGCGCACAGCGGCGGAGGCGGGAGCGGCTGAGGAGAAGCTGAGGTGGGGCCGGGGGGGAAACTGGGGGGGTTTGGGGCGGGTCTGAGGGGAAATTGGGGATTTTTGGGGGCATCGACGGGAAATAGGGGGGTGTGCGGCGCGTTTGGGGGTGAATTGGGCGGAATGAGGGGGCTTTGGTTGGTGTGAGGGGGCTTTAGGGAGCTTTGGGGGAAGCTTGAGAGGGTCTGGAGCGTTCTCAGGTGGGTTTAGGGGGATCTGAGGGGAATTGGGAGTGTCTGAGGGGATTTGGGGGGGATTTTGAGAGGAAACTGGGGGGTTCTGGGGGGATCGGGGGGTCTTCTGAGGTGAGTGTGGAAATTTGGGGGAGTCTGAGGGGATTTCATAGGGTTGGGGGGATTGAGGGGTCTGAGGGGGATTTGGGGCAGTCTGATGGATTTGGGGGGGTCTCAGGTGGGTCTCTGAGGGGGGATTTGGGGCAGTCTGATGGATTTGGGGGGGTCTCAGGTGGGTCTGGGGGTGAATTTTGGGAGGAAATGGGGGGGTCTGAGAGTCCTGGGAAGTTTTTGGGGATCCAGGGTGGTCCTGGGCCAAACTTGGGGGGCTCCCGGGTGTCCGGGGGAGATTTGGGGGTCCCGGGTGGTCCCAGGCCCACCCTGAACCGGGGGTCTGGGGGTTTCGGGGGGAGGGGGCACAGCAGGGGTTCCCCCTCCTCCCCCACCCCCGGTTTTTGGGGTCTCCCATGGCGCCCCTTCCCCAAAGAGCTCCGAGGGCCCCCCCCAATTCAGGACGGTCCCTGGTGAGTCTGGGGGGGTTCTAGGGCGATTTTTTTTGAGGATTTGGGGCATTTTGGGAGGGCATTTTGGGTTTTGGGGGATTTGATTGTCAGTTTAGGAGGAAATTATTGGAGCTTTTGGGGGAGAATTACTGGGTCTTGGTGTGAGTTACATGATTTGGGGGTTTTGGATTTTGGGGCATTTTATTGGGGTTGTGAGGGGGTTTCTTGAGGGGGGATTAACTAAAATATTTGGGAGTTCTTTTAAATTTTGGTGAGTCCCACTGGGATTTTCAGAGATTCTCTGGGGTTTGTGAGGGGTTTCTTGTAATTTTGGGGGATTTTGTGGGGTTTTCATGGAATTCTAGAGGGGCTTTGGGGCATTCCTTGGGTGTGGGGAAGGGCTGAGAGGCACCAAAGTCTCCTTTAAATCTCCAAAAGTCCCAATCAAACCCATGAAATTCCAATTAAAGCTCCCAAATTCCCATTAGAAACACCCTAGAATCCCAATAAAAGCCCACAGAATCCTTTGAGATCCCGGATAACCCCAAAAAATCCTGATTAAAGTCCACAAATTCCCCAAAAATGTCCCCCAAACCATAAAAAGTCCCACAAAATCTCCCCCAAGATCCAAAGAAATCCTGGCAACACCCAAAAAAGCCCCACAAAACACCCCAAATCCCCCAATGAATCCCACTGAATGCCACCACAATTCCAATAAAAATGCCCCAAAATCGTCCTAAAAATCCCAATATAAAACCCCCAGAATTTCTGAGAATCCAAAAAAAATCCCAACAAAATCCCAGTAAAACCCCAAAAATTCAAAAAAGGCACAAAAAATTTCAATAAACCCCCAAACGCCCCAAGGAAAAACTCCCCTTCAAAATGCCAATAAAATCCCCAAAATCCAAACCCCCCAAAATCCACCAAACCAGCCACTCCCAGTCAATCCCAGTATGATTCCAGTCGCTCTCAGTGAAATCCCAGTGTAATCCAGTATGGACTCAGCTGCTCTCTCTGTGATCCCAGTGTGATCCCAGTTGCTCCCAGCATAATTCCAGATGTTCCCAGTTCCCCCCTTCCCATTATGATCCCAGTTTCCCCAAGAACAGTCCCCGTCCCTCCCAGCAGGGTCCCAGTTGTGCCCAGTTGCCTCCAGGGTAGATTCAGTTTCCCCCAGCATGGTCCCAGTTGCTCCCCAGCATGATCCCAGCTGTTCCCAGTGTGGTTCCAGTCCCCCCAGTATGGTCAGAGACACTCCCAGTATGTTTTAGTTACCTCAGAATGAGCCAGTCTCAGTTACTCCCAGTTTCATCTGGCATCATCACAGTTTCCATCTGTTGCTCAAAGGGTGGTCCCAGTGTGGGTTCCAGTCACCCCGGTATGGTTCCAGACACTCCCAGTATATCCCAGTTGCCCCCAGCATGTCTGTAGTCTGACTCAGGAGCCTCAAGAGCCTGGAGAGGGGCAGGGGGGACTCCTTGGAGCCGCTGCAGCCCAGAGCAGAGAATGAGGGGAGAAGGGAGCCCGGGGAGCCCAAAGAGCCCCGGCATCCCGGAATGGGGAGAGCCAAGAGGGGGGAGCTTTTGGCATTGCTGGCACTGCCAGCAGCCTGGGCAGGGCGGGCACCCAGGAGAAGGGGGACCCCCAATCCAGGCGTGACCCCCAGCAGCTGGGACAGGGGGGAACCCCCGAACACCCGAGGGGAGGGACCAGGGACGGGGAACTCCTGGGAGGCTTTTCCAGGGCTGAATCTTGGTGTTAGGGAGGGTTTTCTGGAGCCCAGATATCCAGTGACTTGTAGAGATGGACTTGGGCAGAGGGACCTTGATACTCAGTGTGCTCATCCCTTGTTTTCCCCCAAACCAGGACTGCCCATTGCCAACCCCTGGGAGGCTGCGAGGGAGAGGAAGATGCCCCAGGACACTGAGGCAGGTGAGGAGGAAGTCAGTGTCCCTTTCCCCCTCTGTGCTGCTGCATCTCCCAGCCCAGCACGGCCCCGGCTGCAGCTCAGCCCTGGGGGGATCTCGTTGCCCTTGCCTGTGGCACGGAGGCAAATCCCATCGTGTCCTTGTCCTTCCTCGCCCAGAGCAGGTGCTGAGCATGGAGAGCAGGGAGGACAAATGCCCGCGGCAGAACCTGGTGGAAGAGGCCGTTTTGAGCGGCTCCACGGCGCAGGAAGGCAACGGGGAGGAAAAGACCCGGAGATGCCGCACGAGGAGGGGCTGCAAAACGCAGCAGGCGGGGATCTGAGGGGGAAAGAGCCAGCCTGGGCCGGGAAGGCGGCCGGAGATGGAGCCAGAGCTCGGAGCTGGTGCTCCATGAGCAGCTCCATGATGGGGAGAAGCCCCACACGTGTGGGGAGTGTGGGAAGAGCTTCAGGTGGAACTCTGAGCTGATCAGGCACCAGAGGACCCACACTGGGGAGAGGCCCTACGAGTGTGGGGAGTGTGGGAAGAGCTTCAGCCAGAGCTCCAGCCTGAGCAACCACCAGAGGATCCACACTGGGGAACGGCCTTTCAAGTGTTCCATGTGTAGGAAGAGCTTCAGCGAGAAATCCACCCTTAACTCACACCAGAGGATCCACACAGGGAGAGGCCCTTTGAGTGTGGGGAGTGTGGGAAGAGCTTCAGCCGGAGCTCCAGCCTGATCAAGCACCAGAGGACCCACACTGGGGAGAGGCCCTACGAGTGTGATAAATGCAGGAAGAGGTTTCAGACCAGCTCCCATCTCCTCCGGCACTATCGGAGTCACACAGAGGAGAGGCCCTTCCAATGCCCCGACTGTGGGAAGGGATTCCAGCGCAACTCCCACCTCATCACCCACCAGCGCATCCACACTGGGGAGAGGCCCTACGAGTGTCCCCAGTGTGGGAAGAGCTTCTCCAGGAGCTCTACCTTGACCCGACACCAACAGAGGCACCACTAAGGGAAGCCCTGCCAGTGCCCCCGAGTGCGGGAAGAGTTTCGTGCGCTGCTCCAGCTCCATCCCCCACTGGAGGAGGCACTTTTGGGCACAGCCCTGGTCACTCACATCCCTGTGATCCATGTTGGGAACACACCTGTCTGCTTCTGCTTTTAATTTCATCTTAATTTTTTTCTATTCTTCATCTCTTTGCACTCCAAAAGTCATGAGGGATCACTCTGTCACGTCAAAAGCACTTAAATTCACTGAAAACATCTCAATCTTACCTCAAAAGGGCTCCATTCCACTTCAAAAAAACTCAATCCCACACCAAAGTCACTCGATTGCACAGCCACCAAAGTGAGATGGGGTTGGGAGGAGATTGGGACAAGTGGGATCCCAATTTGGAGCAGTGGGATGGAGATTGTGAGGGGCTGGCTGGGTGGGATGTATTTGATAGCAAATAAAACTCTCAGACTTACTGAATTCTCTCCCTTTTCATGTTCAGCTCCGTTGCAGTTCTGTTTGCAGAGCGCCGCCTCCAGAGCGTCCCCTCACAGTTGCCGCCCTTGGCCTGAGCCCGCCTCCTTTCCCCCTCACGGTTCCGCCCTTTCCCCGCCCCCTTTCCCCTCACGGTTCGGCCTTCGGGAACGGGGCAGGAGGAGGAGGGAGGGAGGAAGAGGCCCGAGCGGCAGCAGAAGCAGCTGGAGAAGGGAGAGGGAACCCTGGAGTCGCCGCAGCCCCGGGAGCATTGCCCCCCCATTCCCGCAGGTGGCCGGGCAGGGGTGAGCGCAGCCCAAATGTGCTGGGGGGTGCCTGGGATTGGGGTTTTTTTAGGGGGGATGTTTGCAGCTGGCAGGGCTCCAAAGCCGAGCCGCAGATGGCCCTCGGGGGGACATGGGGGGTCCCCGGGAGGTGTTTTGGGGGGGTCCCGGTGCGGGTGGCGGCAGAGCCCCGGCGGGGGCGGGGGGGATGCGGGTCCCCCCGCGGTGGGGGTTGGGCTTCCCGGCCGGGCCCTGCGAGCTCTGCCGGGGCCACGTGGGGACCGCGCGGGAGCGGCGGCAGCGGCAGGGGGACACCGGTTCTGGGGAGCCCCCGGGAGAGCCGCGGCTTCCCCGAGCGGGAGCCCCGAGAGAGAGAGCCCCAGAAGGGCATAAACGGGGACCCCGAGAGGGGGGGGGGGGACCCCTGGGATTGCCAGGCCCCCGGCAATGGGGGGTGCTGGGGCTGGAGGGGGCGGGATGGCCGGGAACGGGTTCAGGGGTGCCCGTGCCAGCAGTGGGCTGCTTCCTGTAAGAGCCCAGTCTCTCCCAGCAGGACCCCAGTCACTCCCGGTCATTCCCTATGCTGATGCAATTTCTTCCCAGCATGGTCCCAGTTGCTCCCAGTTCCTGCCACTTTCATCAGTGTGTCCAGTTCCCTCACTTCTCCCCTAGTACAGTCCTATCCACTCCCAGTATGATCCCAGTCTCTCCCAGCAGGGCCTCTCTCACTCCCACTTGCCCCCAGCCTGTTCCCAGTTCCCCCAGCACATTCCCAGTCCCTCCCAGTCTGGTCCCAGTCAGCACCCCTATGGTCTCAGACCCTCCCAGTATATCCAGTTGCCCTGAACATTCTGGCAGTCATTGCCAGGCAATCCCAGTTCCCTCAGGGTGGTTCACATGCCCCTAGTTTTATCCCAGTTTCTCCCAGTTCCTCTAATTGTGTCCCAAGTTGACTGCCAGCATGGGCCCTGTAGCTCCCAGTAACCCCCAGTCAGGGTCCAGTCACACCCACTCTAATTCCAGTCTGATCCCAGTCACTCCCAGTCTGATGCCAGTGCCTCCAGTGTGATCCCAGTTGCTCCCAGCATGGGCCCATCTCTCCCAGTGTGCTTCCATCACTCCCCTATGGTTACAGACACTCCCAGTATGGTCCCAGTTGAACCCCAGATGTCCCTGCTCTAGTCCCAGTCACTCCCCGTATGATCCCAGTCCCTCCCAGCATGGTCCCACTCACTCCCAGTTGCCCCAAGCATGGTCCCAGTTGTTCCCAGGGTGGTTCCAGTCACCCCAGTATGGTGGCAGAAACTCCCAGTATATCCCAGTTGCCCCCAGCATGTCTGTAGTCATTTCCAGGTACTGCCAGTGGCCCCAGTAAGGTGTCAGTTTTCCC
This sequence comes from Calcarius lapponicus, assembly GCA_039654755.1. NCBI lineage: Eukaryota > Metazoa > Chordata > Aves > Passeriformes > Fringillidae > Calcarius > Calcarius lapponicus. The sequence goes on along the minus strand of JBBFKN010000052.1, from coordinate 751,127 downwards.
AGTATGATCCCCCAGTCATGCCCAGTATATCCCAGTTGCCTCCACCATGCATCCAGTCCTTCCCAGTTCCTCCAGTTTGCTTGCAGCATCATCCCAGTTTCCCTCAGCTGCTCCCAGTAGCCCAAAGTGTGATCCCAGTTGCTCCATTTCAAGCCCAGTGTGATCCCAGTCACATGCCAGCCCTCCCAGTGTGGTCCCAGTATAATCCCAATTGTTTCCAGTCTCTCCCAGTATGGTCCCACCTGTCTCCAGCATGGTTCCAGTTGCTTCCTAGATCAGCCCAGTCAGTCCCAGTATGATGCTATTTGCTCCCAGTTGCTCCTAGTCAGGCCCAGTATGGGGGATGATGTGCAGGGTGTGTTCCAAGTCGCTCTCAGATGCTCCCAGTATTAGTCCAGTCCCTCCCAGTATGATCCAAAGATGAGCCCAGTGTGTTCCCAGTCCCTGCCAGTATGAACCAGCTGTGCTCCACATGGTTCCAGTTGCTCTCTTTCACCCTCACTTTTGTTCCAGTCACTCCCAGTATGTCTCAGTGTAGCCCAGTTCCCTCCAGCATCTTTCGAGTTCCTTCCAGTATGATCCCATTTGCTCCCAAGCACTCCCAGTCAGCCTCCGTGTAGTGGCACTCACTGCCAGGATGATCCCACTCACCTCCAGCATGATCCCAGTTCATCCCAGTAGAAGCCCAGCAGTTTCCAATCACTCCCAGCATGCAGCCAGTCACTCCCAGTTCCTCCCAGTTGCTCCTAGCATGATCCCAGTTGCTCCCAGCTGTTCCTAGTCACCCTCAGCATAATCCCAGTCACTCCCAGTATATCCCATTTGCCCCTAACATGGTCTCAATTTCCCCCAGCAGGCTCCTACTCACTCCCAGTATGATCCCAGTGTCCATCAGTGTGATCACAGTCTGCCCTGGCATGGCAGTACGATCCCAATATGATGTCAGTCCAAAGCCAGTACAGCCCCAGTCACTCCCAGTCCGATCCCAGTATGATGTCAGTCCAAAGCCAGTACAGCCCCAGTCACTCCCAGTATGATCCCAGTATGATGTCAGTCCAAAGCCAGTACAGCCCCAGTCACTCCCAGTCCGATCCCAGTCCAGCCCAGTCCCTGGCAGCGCTGCCACTGCTGGGATCCCCCAGCCCTGTGTGCGTTCCCCCCTGGCGGATGTGCCGAGAGGAGCCCCAAGGGCTGGCAGTGGCCACGCAGGGTCCCCAGCAAGGCCCAGTTGGGATGTGCAGCCCCCAGTTTGCCCAGTTTGCCTCTCCTTTGGCCCGGGCCGGCTTCCCCCCGCCCGCAGCGGCTGGGAGCAGCCGAGAGCACCGCGCTGCCCATCCCGACCTGTCCCGGCTCCATCCCCGCTCCTGCCGCGGGCTGCGAGGGCTGCGGGAACGGGGCACCGAGGGTGCGGCTGCTGCTGGGGGAGGAGGAGAAGGGAGGGAAGGGCAGGGATGAAGGGGGAGGAGGAGGCGGGGTCAGGGGGGAGGAGCAGAGGGTGGAGCAGAGGGAGGGATCAAGAGAAGAAGGAGGTGGGGATAAGACAGAGGAGGAGGTGGAGTGGAAGAGGAGGAGCGGGAGAAGAAAGAGGAGTGAAGGAGGCAGGGTGAGTGGGGAGGAGGAGGAGGAGGAGGAGAAGGAGGTGGGGATTAGACAGAGGAGCAGCGGGAGGAAGAGAAAGAGGAGGGACAAAGGCGGATCAAGGCTGAGCAGACGGATCCACGCGGTCCGTCCCGGCCTGAATTCGCAGCCCCCACCTCTGGGATCATCGCCCCCCCCATAGCGCCGGTGAGCGGGGAGCGGAGCACAGCCCGGATATCCTGGGGGGTCCCTGGGTTGGGTTTTTGGGGGGATGTTTGGAGAATGAATAAGTCCAAGGCTGAGTGGAAAAGGCCCCTGGGGGGGACATCGGGGGGTGGCGGTGCCGTCCTGCCGGGGACGCCCTGGGGGGATCTCCTTGCCCTTGCCTGTGGCACGGAGGCAAATCCCATCGTGTCCTTGTCCTTCCTCGCCCAGAGCAGGAGCTGAGCATGGAGAGCAGGGAGGACAAATGCCCGCGGCAGAACCTGGTGGAAGAGGCCGTTTTGAGCGGCTCCACGGCGCAGGAAGGCAACGGGGAGGAAAAGGCCCGGAGATGCCGCACGAGGAGGGGCTGCAAACGCAGCTGGCGGGGATCTGAGGGGGAAAGAGCCAGCCTGGGCTGGGAAGGCGGCCGCAGATGGAGCCAGAGCTCGGAGCTGGTGCTCCATGAGCAGCTCCATGATGGGGAGAAGCCCCACACGTGTGGGGAGTGTGGGAAGAGTTTCAGGTGGAACTGCCCCCTGATGCTGCGCCAGAGGACGCACACTGGGGAACCGCCCTATGAGTGTGGGGAGTGTGGACAGAGCTTCAGCCAGAGTTCCCAGCTAATCAGCCACGAGAGGACCCACACTGGGGAGAGGCAATATGAGTGTTCCAAGTGTGGGAAGAGGTTTAAGACCAGCTCCCATCTCCTCCAGCACTATCAGAGTCACACAGAGGAGAGGCCCTTCCAATGCCCCGACTGTGGGAAGGGATTCAAGAACAACTCCCACCTCATCAGGCACCAGCTCATCCACACTGGGGAGAGGCCCTCTGAGTGTCCCCAGTGTGGGAAGAGCTTCTCCAGGAGCTCTAACTTGATCCAACACCGACGGAGGCACCAGTAAGGGAAGCCCTGCGAGTGCCCCGAGTGCGGGAAGAGCTTCGTGCGCTGCTCCAGCTCCATCCCCCACTGGAGGAGGCACTTTGGGCACAGCCCTGGTCACTCACATTCCCTGTGATCCATGTTGGGAACACACCTGGCTGCTTCTACCTTTAATTTCACCTTAATTTTTTTCTATTCTTCATCTCTTTGCACTCCAAAAGCCATGAAGGATGGATCTGTCACGTCAAAAGCACTTAAATTCCACTGAAAACAGCTCGATCCTACCCCAAAAGGGCTCACAGCCACCTGAAAAAACTCAGTCCCACACCAAACTCACTCGATTCCACAGCCGCCAGGCTGAGATGGGGGAGGGCGGAGATTGGGAGAATTGGGATCCCATTTCGGAGCTGTGAGATGGGGATTGTGTGGAATATATTTGATGGCAAATAAAACTCTCAGGCTTACTGATTTCTCTCCCGTTCATGTTCAGTCCGTTGCAGTTCTGTTTGCAGAGTGCCGCCTCCCAGAGTGTCCCCTCACAGTTCCCACCCTTGGCCTGAGCCCGCCCCTTTCCCCTCATGGTTCCTGCCCTTTCCCCGCCTCCTTTCCCCTCACGGTTTCAGCCGGTTTGGGGAGAGGAGCAAGGCTAGGGGAGATGGAAGAGGAGGGATGAAGGCGGAGAGAGAGCAGCGATGGAAGGAGGAGAAGAAGGTAGGCTTAGGGAGCAGGAGGAGAGGAGATGGAAGGGGAGGGATGGAAGAGGAGAAGGTGGGGGAGATAACACAAAGGAGCCGGAGGAGGGATGGAAGAGGAGGAGCGGGAGGAAGAGGAAGAGGAGGGACAAAAGTGGATCAAGGCTGAGCTGAAGGCTCCGGATGGCAGAGCCCTGCCTGAATTCGTAGCCCCATCTGTGGGATCATCGTCCCCCCCAATCGCGCAGGTGAGCGGGGAGCAGAGCCCAGCCCGGATATCCCGGGGGGTCTCTGGATTGGGTTTTTGGGGGGGATGTTTGGAGAATGAAGTCCAAGGCTGAGCGGAAAAGGCCCCTCGGGGGGACATCGGGGGGTGGCGGTGCCGTCCTGCCGGGGACGCCCTGGGGGGATCTCCTTGCCCTTGCCTGTGGCACAGAGGCAAATCCCATCCTGTCCTTGTCCTTCCTCGCCCAGAGCAGGAGCTGAGCATGGAGAGCAGGGAGGACAAATGCCCGCGGCAGAACCTGGTGGAAGAGGCCGTTTTGAGCGGCTCCACGGCGCAGGAAGGCAACGGGGAGGAAAAGGCCCGGAGATGCCGCACGAGGAGGGGCTGCAAACGCAGCTGGCGGGGATCTGAGGGGGAAAGAGCCAGCCTGGGCCGGGAAGGCGGCCGGAGATGGAGCCAGAGCTCGGAGCTGGTGCTCCATGAGCAGCTCCATGATGGGGAGAAGCTCCACATGTGTGTGGAGTGTGGGAAGAGCTTCAGGTGGAACTCTGAGCTGATCAGGCACCAGAGGATCCACATGGGGGAGAGGCTCTATGAGTGTGGGGAGTGTGGGAAAGGCTTCAGCGAGTGCTCCAGCCTGATCAGCCACCAAAGGACCCACACAGGGGAGAGGCCCTACAAGTGTTCTGAGTGTGGGAAGAGTTTTCTGACCAGCTCCCATCTCCTCTGGCACTATCGGATTCACATAGAGGAGAGGCCCTTCCAATGCCCTGACTGTGGGAAGGGATTCAAGAACAAATCTGTCCTCATCACCCACAGGTGCATCCACACAGGGGAGAGGCCCTATGAGTGTCCCCAGTGTGGGAAGAGCTTCGTGTGCTGCTCCAGCTCCATCCCCCACTGGAGGAGGCACTTTGGGCACAGCCCTGGTCACTCACATTCCCTGTGATCCATGTTGGGAACACACCTGGCTGCTTCTACTTTTGATTTCACCTTAAGTTTTTTCTATTCTCCATCTCTTTGCACTCCAAAAGCCAATATGGATATATCTATCACCTCAAAGTCACTCAAATCCCACTGAAAACAATTCAGTCTTACCTCAAAAGCGCTCAATCACATCTCAGCAAAACTCAATGCCATACCAAACTCACTTGATCCTCAGCCACATAAGTAAGATGGGGCTGGGAAGACACTGGCAGAAGTGGGATCCCAATTTGGAGCGCTGGGATGGGGTTTGCGTGCGGCTGGGTTTGTGGGATGTATTTGATAGCAAATAAAACCTCAGACTTACTGATTTCTCTCCCGTTCATGTTCAGTCCGTTGCAGTTCTGTTTGCAGAGCGCCTCCCAGAGCTCCCCTCACAGTTGCCGCCCTTGGACTGAGCCCGCCCCTTTCCCCTCACGGTTCCGCCCTTTCCCCGCCCCTTTCTCCTCACGGTTTGGCCTTCGGGAACGGGGCAGGAGGAGGAGGGAGGGAGGAAGAGGCCGAGCGGCAGCAGAAGCAGCTGGAGAAGGGGAGAGGGAACCCTGCAGTTGCCGCAGCCCCGGGAGCATCGCCCCCCATTCCCGCAGGTGACCAGGTAGGGGGAGTGTGGCCCAAATGTGCCGGGGGTGCCTGGGTTTGGGTTTTTTTGTGGGGATGTTTGCAGCTGGCAGGGCTCCAAAGCCGAGCCGCAGTTGGCCCTCAGGGGAACTCGGGGTGTTCCCGGGAGGTGTTTTTGGGGGTCCCTGCGTCTGCAGTGGTTGCTCCCAGTATGAGCTCAGTCATTCCCAGTATGAGCCCAGTTGCTCCCCCCACGTGCTCCCAGTTTCCTCAGCACTCTTAGTATGAGCTTGGTCACTTCTCGTCACTCCCTGCAAAATCCTGTTTGCTCCCATTATGAGCTCAGTCACTCCCAGTGATTCCCTATGATGATGCAATTTGATCCCAGCACGGTCCCAATTCTTCCCAATTTCATTCACCATGTTCCCAGTTCTCCTATTGTCTCTAGTATAGTCCTAGGCACTCCCAGTATGATCCCAGTCTCTCCCAGCAGGGCCCCAGTCCTTCCCACTTGCCTGCAGTGTGTTCCCAGTTCCACCAGAATATTCCCAGTTTCTCCCAGTCTGGTCCCAGTCCCACACCCATATGGTCTGAGACCCTCCCAGTATATCCCAGTTGCCCTGAACATTCTGGCAGTCATTGCCAGGCACTCCCAGTCACCTCAGTGTGGTTCACTTGCCCCCAGTTGTCTCCCAGTTGTCTCCCAGTTGCTCCAATTATGTCCCCAGTTGGCTCCCAGCATGGGCCCAGTAGCTCCCAGTAACCCCCAGTCAGGGTCCCCTCGCACCCACTCTAATCCCAGTATGATTGTAGCCACGCCCAGGATGATCCCAGTCACTTGCAGTCTAATCCCAGTTGCTCTCAGACACTCCCAGTACAATTCCAGTGCTCCCACTGTGATCCCAGTTGCTCCCTGTCAATGCCAGCATGACCCCAGTAGCCTCCAGTATGATCCCAGTGACTCCCTGTCTCTCCCAGTTTATCCCCGTTGCTACCAGCTTGTTCCCAGTCACTCCCACTTCTTCCCCGTTGCTTTCAGCATGATTCCAGTTGCTCCCAGTCAATCCCAGCATGATTCCAGTCACCCTCAGAGTGATCCCAGTTGCTCCCAGCATGGGCCCAGCTGTTCCCAGTGTGCTTCCATCACTCCCCTATGGTTACAGACACTCCCAGTATGGTCCCAGTTGAACCCAGTTACCCCTGCTCTAGTCCCAGTCACTCCCCGTATGATCCCAGTCCCTCCCAGCATGGTCCCACTCACTCCCAGTTGCCCCCAGTGTGGTCCCATTTTCCCCCAGTGTGGTCCCAGTTCTCCCCAGCATGGTCCCAGTATTTCCCAGTGTGGTTCCAGTCATCTCAGTGTGGTTCCATGTTGAGAGTTTTTGCAGATTGAGGAGTTCTTGCAGGACAATGGCCATATTCAGCCGATGCACAATCCAGCCTGCTTGTACTAATGGACAATGGACACGAGCACAAACAATGAATAATGGACACGTTCAGAAATGGGGTCGGTATATCCTGGAAAGAGATACAAGAAGAGTCATCAGGACTCAGCCAGTTTGTCAGTGAGCTTGGGAAAGTCAGAAAAAAGTGAGCCATGGGTGGGCCAGACGAGCACAGCAAGATGTGTGAAAAATTAGATGATCCAATCAGCATTCTATTATAGATGTGTGAGCAGCTGGGATTAACCAATCATGTATTAACCAGAAACGCGTGGACAGTGGAGATTTATTATAAATATAGTCTTGTGAGGGATAATAAATTTGGCTTCCCTGGATCCTGTTGGTCATGGTGTGATGTCCCTGAAGCTGCGCACCCTGCCCAGGCGGGCTCTGCTGTGCCCGTGGCAGCGCCAGGGGAGTGCCCTGTCCCTGCCCTGAGCCCAGCACGAGCCTTTCCTTGGCCGTTCTGTCCCTGCCCGGGGCAGGAGGGCACTGCCGGAGCGGCTTTGGTGGCCCCGGGCACCCGGCCGGGCTGCAGCCGCTGCAGGGGCCCCTGGGGAATGTTCCAGAGCAAAGCTCAAAGCAAACAACAGTTCCTGGAGGGGATTCTGCCCCTGGGCCTGTGCTGGGAGCCCAAGGGAACAGCCCCAAGGGCTGGAGCTCAGTGTCCCTCGGCCAGGCCGTGTTCCCTGGCTCTGCCCTGTCCCTGTCCCTCAGCTGTCCTTGTCCCCTGTCCCCTGTCCCTGTGCCCTGTCCCTGTCCCTCGGCTCTGTGGGGTCAGAGGTGGCAGCAGGACCCGGAGCAGCCCTGGGGGAGAACAACCCTGACCCCAGCTGGCCCAGTTTCCCCCAGGGGTGCCCAGGTCACTCCCAGCATGGGCCCTGTGGCCCAGTATGGTCCCAGTCACTCTCAGTTACATCCAGTACAATCCCAGTATGGTCCCAGTCACTCCCGGTATGATCCCAGTCACTCTCAGTATGATGCCATTTGCCCCCACTATGGTCCCAATTGCTCCCAGTCACCTAGTATGCTCCCAGACACTCCCAGTTTGGTCCCAGTCACTCTCAGTACGATGCCATTTGCCCCCAGTATGGTCCCAGTTGCTCCCAGTCACCCAGTGTGGTTCCAGTTGCTCCCAGTACAATCCCAGTCACTCCCAGGTACTCCCAGTATTATTCCAGAAGCTTCCTTTAGGGTTGCTCTGTGATCCCAGTCACTCCTGGTCTCTCCCAGTATATCCCAGTTGCCCCCACTGTGCTTCCACACACTCCCAGTTGCTCCCAGTAGCTTCCACCATGATCCCAGTTGCTCACTGTGACTCCCAGTCAAATCCAGCATGATTCCAGTCACTCCCTGTATATCCCCGTTGCTGCAGCATGGTCCCAGCTGTTCTCAGCCTGCTCCCAGTCACTTCCAGTATGATCCCAGTATGACCCCAGTCACCCTCAGTGTGGTGCCAGTTGCTCCCAGTATGATCCCAGTTGTCCCCAGCATGATTCCGTTTCCTCTGAGGGTGATCCCAGTTGCCTCTAGCATAGACCCAGTCACTCCCAGTATGATCCTGCTCTGATGCCATGAGGATCCCAGTTGCTCCTGGCATGGTGCCAGTTGCTCCCAGTTGCTCCCAGTTGCTCCCAGTTGCTCCCAGTCTGATCCCAGTTGCCCCTAGCACAGACCCAGTCATTCCAAGTGTGATCCCAGTCTCCCCCAGCATGGTCCCCGTCAAACCAGCCACCCCAGTATGGCTACAGACAACTGCCAGTATATCCCAGTTGCCCTCAGCACACTCAGAGTCATTCCCAGTCACACCCAGCTACCCCAGTACAGTTCCAGTTTCCACCATTATGATCCCAGGCACTTCCAGTGTATCCCAGTTGCTGCCACTATGATCCTTGTTGCCCCAGTTCTGGTCCTGCTGGGTCCCAGTGTGCTCTGGTCCTGCTCCAGTGGGTCCCAGTCCTGGGAGCGGTGTGTCCCAGTTTATCCCGGTGTATCTCAGTATATCCCAGTGTGTCCCGGTGTGTCCCGGTGTATCCCAGTCTATCCCAGCGTGTCCCAGTCCATCCCAGCCAGTCCCAGTCCATCCCAGACTGTCCCAGCCCACCCCAGCCTGTCCCAGCCCACCCCAGCCTGTCCCAGTCCATCCCAGCCAGTCCCAGTCCATCCCAGCCTGAGTCATGCCCAGTTGCCTCAAGCATGGTCTGAGATGTCCCCAGCAAGATCCCAGCTGTTCCCAGTGTGGTTCCAGTCCCCCCAGTATGGTTCCAGTCACTCCCAGTTTATCCCATTTGCCTCTAACATGGTCTCAATTGCCCCCCGGAACCTCCTACTCACTCCCAGTATGATCCCAGTATGACCCAAGTGTCCATCAGTGCAGTCACAATCTGCCCTGGTATGGCAGTATGATCCCAGTATGATGTCAGAACAAAGCCAGTACAGTCCCAGCATGATACCAGTATGATATCAATAGAAACTTAGTACTGTCCCAGTCACTCTCAGTACGGTCCCAGTACGATGTCAGTCCAAACCCAGTACTGTCCCAGTCACTCCCAGTACGGTCCCAGTACGATGTCAGTACGAAGCCAGTACAGTCCCAGTCTGATCCCAGTATGATCCCAGTATGATGTCAGTCCAAAGCCAGTACAGCCCCAGTCACTCCCAGTATGATCCCAGTATGATGTCAGTCCAAAGCCAGTACAGCCCCAGTCACTCCCAGTACGATCCCAGTCCAGCCCAGTCCCTGGCAGCGCTGCCACTGCTGGGATCCCCCAGCCCTGTGTGCGTTCCCCCCTGGCGGATGTGCCGAGAGGAGCCCCAAGGGCTGGCAGTGGCCACGCAGGGTCCCCAGCAAGGCCCAGTTGGGATGTGCAGCCCCCAGTTTGCCCAGTTTGCCTCTCCTTTGGCCCGGGCCGGCTTCCCCCCGCCCGCAGCGGCTGGGAGCAGCCGAGAGCCCCGCGCTGCCCATCCCGACCTGTCCCGGCTCCATCCCCGCTCCTGCCGTGGGCTGCGAGGGCTGCGGGAACGGGGCACCGAGGGTGCGGCTGCTGCTGGGGGAGGAGGAGGAGGGAGGGAAGGGCAGGGATGGAGGGGGGAGGGAGGAGGCGGGGTCAGGGGGGAGGAGGAGGAGAAGGAATGGAAGGGGCGGGATGGAAGAGGAGAAGGAGGTGGGGATAAGAAAGGAGGAGGAGGAGGATGATGGGGGATGGAAGAGGAGGAGCGGGAGGAGAAAGAGGAGAGACGGAGGCGGGGTGAGGGGGGAGGAGAAGGAGGTGGGGATTAGACAGAGGAGGAGCGGGAGGAAGAGGAAGAGGAGGGACAAAGGCGCATCAAGGCTGAGCAGACGGATCCACGCGGTCTGGTCGAGTTCTGGCTGAATTCGCAGCTCCCACCTGTGGGATCATCGCCCCCCCCCATCGCACCGGTGAGCGGGTAACGGAGCCCGGCCCGGATATCCCGGGGGGGTCCCTGGGTTGGGTTTTTTTGGGGATGTTTGGAGAATGAAGAAGTCCAAGGCTGAGCAGTAAAGGCCCCTCGGGGGGACATCGGGGGGGTGGCGGTGCCGTCCTGCCGGGGACGCCCTGGGGGGATCTCCTTGCCCTTGCCTGTGGCACGGAGGCAAATCCCATCCTGTCCTTGTCCTTCCTCGCCCAGAGCAGGAGCTGAGCATGGAGAGCAGGGAGGACAAATGCCCGCGGCAGAGCCTGGTGGAAGAGGCCGTTTTGAGCGGCTCCACGGCGCAGGAAGCCAACGGGGAGGAAAAGGCCCGGAGATGGCGCACGAGGAGGGGCTGCAAACGCAGCAGGCGGGAATCTGAGGGGGAAAGAGCCAGCCTGGGCTGGGAAGGCGGCCGGAGATGGAGCCAGAGCTCAGAGCTGGTGCTCCATGAGCAGCTCCATGATGGGGAGAAGCCCCACACATGTGGGGAGTGTGGGAAGAGCTTCAGGTGGAACTGCCACCTGATTGTGCACCAGAGGACCCACACTGGGGAACGACCCTACGAGTGTGGGGAGTGTGGACAGAGCTTCAGCCACAGCTCCAACCTGATCAAGCACCAGAGGACCCACACTGGGGAGAGGCCCTATGAGTGTGATAAATGCAGGAAGAGGTTTCAGCGCAGCTCCCATCTCCTCCAGCACTATCAGAGTCACACAGAGGAGAGGCCCTTCCGCTGCCCTGACTGTGGGAAGGGATTCAAGAACAACTCCCACCTCATCACCCACCAGCGCATCCACACTGGGGAGCGGTCCTATGAATGTGATAAATGCAGGAAGAGATTTCAGAGCAGCTCCTGTCTCCTCCGGCACTATCGGGGTCACACAGAGGAGAGGCCCTTCCAATTGCCCGACTGTGGGAAGGGATTCCAGTGCAACTCCCACCTCATCACCCACCGGCGCATCCACACTGGGGAGAGGCCCTACGAGTGTCCCCAGTGTGGGAAGAGCTTCTCACAGAACTCTACCTTGACCCGACACCAACAGAGGCACCGGTAAGGGAAGCCCTGTGAGTGCCCCGAGTGCGGGAAGAGCTTCGTGCGCTGCTCCAGCTCCATCCCCCACTGGAGGAGGCACTTTGGGCACAGCCCTGGTCACTCCCATTCCCTGTGATCCATGTTGGGAACACACCTGGCTGCTTCTGCTTTAAATTTCACCTTAATTTTTTTCTATTTATCATCTCTTTGCACTCCAAAAGCCCAGAGGGATCACTCTGTCACATCAAAACCACGGAAATCCCACTGAAAACATCTCAATCTTACCTCAAAAGGCTCAATTCCCCTTCAAAAAAACTCAATCCCACACCAAAGTCACTCGATTGCACAGCCACCAAAGTGAGATGGGGTTGGGAGGAGATTGGGAGAAGTGGGATCCCAATTTGGAGCAGTGGGATGGAGATTGTGAGGGGCTGGCTGGGTGGGATGTATTTGATAGCAAATAAAACTCTCAGACTTACTGATTTGTCTCCCGTTCATGTTCAGTCCGTTGCAGTTCTGTTTGCAGAGCGCCGCCTCCCAGAGCGTCCCCTCACAGTTGCCGCCCTTGGCCTGAGCCCGCCCCTTTCCCCTCATGGTTCCGCCCTTTCCCCTCACGGTTCCGCCCTTTCCCTGCCCCCTTTCCCCTCACGGTTCCGCCCTTTCCCCGCCCCCCTTTCCCCTCACGGTTCGGCCTTCGGGAACGGGGCAGGAGGAGGAGGGAGGGAGGAAGAGGCCGAGCGGCCACAGCACAAGAGGAGAGGGAGAATCTCGTTGCCCGGGCGGTCCCTGCAGTGGCCGCAGCCCCGGGAGCATCGCCCCCCATTCCCGCAGGTGGCCAGGCAGGGGCGAGCGCGGCCCAAATGTGCCGGGGGGTGCCTGGGATTGGGGTTTTTTAGGGGGGATGTTTGCAGCTGGCAGTGCTCCAAAGCCGAGCCGCAGATGGCCCTCGGGGGGACATGGGGGGGTCCCCGGGAGGTGTTTTGGGGGGTCCCTGCATCTGCAGTGGTTGCTCCCAGTATGAGCTCAGTCATTCCCAGTATGAGCCCAGTTGCTCCCCGCATGTGCTCCCAGTTTCCTCAGCACTCTTAGTATGAGCTTGGTCACTTCCCCTCACTCCCTGCAAAATCCTATTTGCTCCCATTATGAGCTCAGTCACTGCCAGTGATTCCCTATGATGATGCAATTTGATCCCTGCGCGGGTCCCAGTTACTCCCAATTTCATTCACCATGTTCCCAGTTCTCCCAGCTCTCCCTAGCGTAGTCCTAGGCACTCCCAGTATGATCCCAGTCTCTCCCAGCAGGGCCCCAGTCCTTCCCACTTGCCCCCAGCGTGTTCCCAGTTCCCCCAGAATATTCCCAGTTTCTCCCAGTCTGGTACCAGTCACTGCCCGTATGGTCTCAGACCCTCCCAGTATCCCAGTTGCCCTGAACATTCTGGCAGTCATTGCCAGGCACTCCCAGTTCCCTCAGCGTGATTCACTTGCCCCCAGTTTTATCCCAGTTACTCCCAGTTCCTCTAATTAAGTCCCCAGTTGGCTCCCAGCATGGGCCTGGTAGCTCCCAGTAACCCCCAGTCAGGGTCCAGTCACACCCACTCTAATCCCAGTATGATTGCGGCCACTCCCAGTATGATCCCAGTCACTTGCAGTCTAATCCCAGTTGCTCTTAGACACTCCCAGTACAATTCCAGTGCCCCCAGTGTGATCCCAGTTGCTCTCTGTCAATGCCAGCATGACCCCAGTAGCCTCCAGTATCATCCCAGTGACTCCCTGTCTCTCCCAGTGTCCTGGTTTAGGGCAAATTTGGTAGAGAGTTTCCAAAGGAGGGCCCCTCTAGAAAGCAAACCCACAGGGCCCCTCCCTCCAGCCGGTTCAGGAAGAATTCCTCAGAGGCAAATCCCATCCTGTCCTTGTCATTCCTCGCCCAGAGCAGGAGCTGAGCATGGAGAGCAGGGAGGACAAATGCCCGCGGCAGAGCCTGGTGGAAGAGGCCGTTTTGAGCGGCTCCACGGCGCAGGAAGCCAACGGGGAGGAAAAGGCCCGGAGATGGCGCACGAGGAGGGGCTGCAAACGCAGCAGGCGGGAATCTGAGGGGGAAAGAGCCAGCCTGGGCTGGGAAGGCGGCCGGAGATGGAGCCAGAGCTCAGAGCTGGTGCTCCATGAGCAGCTCCATGGAGAAGCCCCACACGTGCATGGAGTGCGGGGAGAGCTGCAGGTGGAACTGTGACCTGATCGTGCACCAGAGGACCCACACTGGGGAACGGCCCCATGAGTGTGGGGAGTGTGGGAAGAGCTACAGCCAGAGCTCCAACCTGATCAACCACCAGAGGACCCACACTGGGGAGAGGCCCTACGAGTGTGATCAATGCAGGAAGAGGTTTCAGACCAGCTCCAATCTCCTCAAGCACCAGCGCACGCACACAGAGGAGAGGCCCTTCCGCTGCCCCGACTGCGGGCAGGGCTTCAGGCACAAGTGCAGTCTTGTCCTGCACCAGCGCATCCACACTGGGGAGAGGCCCCACGAGTGTGGGCAGTGTGGGAAGAGCTTCAGCCAGAGCTCCAACCTGATCAGCCACCAGAGGATCCACACTGGGGAACGGCCCTACCATTGTGGGGAGTGTGGACAGAGCTTCAGCCACCATTCCTACCTGACCCGCCACCAAAAGATCCACACTGGGGAGAGGCCCTACGAGTGTGATAAATGCAGGATGAGGTTTCAGACCAGCTCCCATCTCTTCCAGCACTATTGGATTCACACAGAGGAGAGGCCCTTCCGCTGCCCTGACTGTGGGAAGGGATTCAAGCACAACTCCACCCTCGTCACCCACTGGCGCCTCCACATTGGGGAGAGGCCCTACGAGTGTCTCCAGTGTGGGAAGAGCTTCTCCAGCAGCTCTCACTTGACCTGACACCAACGGAGGCACCACTGAGGGAAGCCCTGCGAGTGCCCTGAGTGCGGGAAGAGCTTCATGCACTGCTCCAGCTCCATATCCCACTGGAGGAGGCACTTTGGGCACAGCCCTGGTCACTCACATTCCCTGTGATCCATGCTGGGAACACATCTGGCTGCTTCTACTTTTAATTTCACCCTAATTTTTCTCTGTTCTCCATCTCTCTGTACTCCAAAAGCTAAGAGGCATGGATCTGTCACCTCAAAACCACTCAAATCCCACTGAAAACAACAATTTTAACCCAAAAGGGCTCAATCTCACCTCAGATTGCTTGTTCCCTCCTCAAAAAAACTCAGTCCCAGGCCAAACTCTCTCCATTTCACAGCCGCCAGGGTGAGAAGGGATTGGAAGAGGATTGGTAGAAGTGGGATCATAATGTGGAGCAGTGGGATGGGGATTGTGTGGGGCTGGGTGTGTGGGATGTATTTGACAGCAAATAAAACTTTCAGAGTTACTGATTTCTGTCCCGTTCATTTTCAGTCAGTTCTGTTTGCAGAGTGCCACCTTCTCAGCTTATTAAATTTCTATAAAAATCCGATTTTTTAAATCATCTAATGCAAACAATCCAAAAATCAATATCCAAATAAAACCACCCACACACAATTAAATTTTTAAAAATAATTTTTTTAAGAGTACTTAAGGATGTGATTAAAGTTTAATTATTTGGTTCAAATGTCTGAGAAATTATAGTGGTGTTTGGTTTTGTGTTTAGTATATTTGTAATATTAATTGTTTTACTAAGGTATGTTAGATTGTATGTTAGTTTTTTAAACATTTTTTATCAAAAGCATATTAGTCATCGAGTTAAAACTTTCAAAAGCTATTTCTTAGTATATCATTTGTTTGTTTATATTTATTGCAATGCTATAGTAATAGTTATTGCTGTTTTGGCTTAAATCATTATTGGAGTATTGTTAGTAAGAGCTGAAATTACTATATTTAATTTTAATTATAATTTATTTATTTATAATTATATTTTTTGAGATGTGTCCTGGTTTAGGGCAAATTTGGTAGAGAGTTTCCAAAGGAGGGCCCCTCCAGAAAGCAAACCCAAAGGGGCCCCTGCTGCAACTGGTTCGGGAAGGATTCCTCAGAGAGAAGTGGAAAGAACCTGTTTATTCAGAGGCACAGCACCCCCAGCACACAGAATGAACAATACCGGGTGACACCACTTTGTCACTGCTCTGACAAAGATGACAAATTCAGAGAGTCTCTCTCGGGGGTGGTCGCTCTGTTCTCAGTCCCTCCAGCGCCAGGGCAGCTGCTGCAGCCACAAGGTGCAAACTCTCGGTGTTCCCAGGTCCCAGTCTGGAGCAGGTTCAAGTAGTTCCAAAAAAAGGAAAGGAAAAACAGTCCAGGGAAAAATTCGGACTGCTTAGCTAAACTAACTGATGAGCAGAAGCAAAAAGCAAGAGCAAAGCAGGAGGAAGAGCAAGAGCAGAGCAAAAAGCCAAGCAATAAGCAAAAGCAGCACCATGTACTGCCCCGTCTCTGTGTCCCACCAGCCGTGGGGGAGCAGCTGATAGCAAAACCAAAACAAAACTTTCACTCTTCAGAGCCAGTCTTGAAGGCACAGAACATAATATCCAGCATAAACAGAACACACAAATGGGGATACAAGCATCGTAATGTCACCCTAGGACAATGTCCCAAAGGTCCATTTGCTGTAGATGGGACGACTTGCACGTCAGTGTTTTCCAAGGTCACTTCTACAGCTGCTGCCACATCGACTCCTGCGCTCCCTGCTGGGTCTGATTGAGGAATGTCCAGGCAGCCGCCTGGTTGTGGGGAGCATTTGTGTCACACGCGCCCCCTTTAGCGCTCGGTTCCGTGGTTCCCAGCGGTTCCGTCTCTCGTCTGTGGATTTGCATTCGCCGCTTCGGTGCCCCTGCTTGTCACATCTGCTGCACTTTCCCTTGGAACCAGTAGCTGTTGCTGTTTGTTACTTTCCTTTACGGCTCTAACTTTGCACCCGTGGCTGCTGCACCGAAGGCAAACCCGACTGGGGCTGTTTTTTCCGTGCTGCACAAGTGGTTCAAGGGCAGTTGCCATTGTGTTGCTGGATAGGTGGCTTTGTCCTCTGGAGTTCCTATTCTGGAACAAGCTTCTATCATGTCTACCACATTAGCTGTTGTGGGCAAAGTTTGCAGGATCCTGTTGCAAGTGAGATTTGCATTTTCTACTGCTAATTGCATTCCTCTTACAGCTTTAACCTCTGGGCACATTCCTGGACCCTGATCTATTGCATTTCTGAGGCAGTCTGGGAAACTCATAAAAGTCTCATTTGCCTTTTGTCCAATGGTGGTATAAGATGGAGGTGGTAGTCCCATATCTGGAACTGCATGAGAAGCCTCTCCTGCAAGTTTCTGAGACTGTTGCAAAATAGCAGTATGCAAACGTGCTTGAGCTTGTGGGTCAGCAAAAGGGCCTCTCCCCAGCATCATTTCTGGGGGGCCAAGCTCCCTAGGGTTTCTTTCTAAGGGGTTTTGATTCTTTTTACCATTTCAACACTTTCTGTGTGTCCCTGCGAGTGAGTAAGCACCACAGAGCTTCTCCCTCAAAGCCCTAAGGTAGTGCCAAGGCAGAACTTGTTCATGCTCTTTTCTCCTGGTGATTTTCTAATCCCATCCAGACTCTGATAGCAAAGCTGTGCTGGTGACAAAGGATTGACCTTGGCATCCTGGGCACTTTCTGGGTGGGTGTTTGAATCTGCTTTTCCAGGCCTTGGGCTGAGCAGGGTGAGGCCGAGGCCCGGGGCCCTCCAGCTGGCGCCGGGAGCCCCCGGGGCAGCGGCGAGGGGCGGCCCTGAGGGGCGGCACAGGCGGCATTTCCCCCGAGCAGGCGGGCGGGCGGGCGAGCGGCGGGGAAAGGCGCCCCGGGCACAAGGGCGGGCACAAGGGCCCCGGCTCTCTGCAGGGAGGGCGGCCCAGCGCCAATCGCTGCTCCCAGAGCCGCTGCCAGGGCCGTGTCTCCTCCCCGCCCTGACCCTGCCCCTGCAGCGCTGCCTCCGGCTCTGCCGGGCTCCCCGGCACGGACGGCAAGGACGTGGACACGCTGCAGCAGGGCCCAGCAGGGACACCCAGATGGTGCCAGGGCTGCAGCTCCTCTCCTGCAAGGAAAGGCTGACACAGCTCGGCTCCTGCAGCCTGGGAAAGAGACCCAGCCTTGATCCAGCTGTGGCCTTCCAGTACCTGAGGGCAACCTACAAGAAAGCTGGACAGGGACTTTGAATGAGGGCAGGCAAGGACAGGACAGGGGAGAATGGATCCAAATGGAGAGAGATGAGGTTTAGGTAAGGGATTCAGGAAAAAGACTCTCCTGGAACAGGTTGCCCAGAGAAGGTGTGCATGTCCCGTCCCTGACAGTGTTCAAGGCCAGGCTGCGTGGAGCTCTAGACAAGCCGGTCTGGTGCAAGGGGTCCCCAGCCACAGCAGGGGGGTTGCAGCCATGGGATTTTTCAGATCCCTTCCAAGCCAAACCATGCCACAACTCCATGATGCTGGGATACTTCCCCTCCTCATCCTCTGGCAGAAAAAGAAATTTGGCCCCACGTTCCCCACTGCAGACCATGTCTTTTGGCAGCTTGGAACTGTGTCAACAGAGGATGAGAAGAGATGACATTACTGACACTATTTCCCTTTTCTACTTGAAAATTAAATGCTCTGCTCCTGTCCACTCTGGCAAAATTGTCACAAGAGGCAATTCTTCCCCATGAAATGCTTTGTCTCATGCAAAGAAGAAAGAAGCCACAAGCCAACACTCTTCTTTATTGCTACATGGTTTTATTTGGTTACTTCTCTAATAGGAATGACTTTGGGGTGTGATTTGTTTGTTTCTCTCTTTGTTCCTTGGGGCGCGCAGCGGCTCCTCTGTTGGGTTTGTGGGAGCAACGGAGGAACGGCCGCGAGCTCTGGCGGCTCCGCAGCAGCAGCAACAGCAGCAGCAGCAGCAGCAGCAGCAGCAGCAGCAGCAGCGCTTCTCTCGATCGGTTTTCTGCTTGACTTTTCACTCGCTCCCCATCCCCTTCTCCCTCCCACATTCACTCTACTCCTGTCCGTCCCGTCCCATCCCGTCCCGTCCCGTCCCGTCCCGTCCGTGTTCTGCCTCTCCCAGCCCGGCTGATGCCTCGTCCCGCCAGGCTCCCCTCGGCGTGGCCGCCCCATGCCCGCCCCTGCCCGGCCTGCCGTGGTTCCGCCTGGGCCGGGCTCTCTCCGTGCTGGCTGTGGCGCTGCCGGAAGAGCCGCTCGCTCTGGTGCTGGCGGAGCAGCGCGGTCTTTTGGCTGCGCCTGGTGCGGGCTCTGGCCCAGCCCCGGCCGAGGCCCCAGCCCCGAACGAAGCCCCTGCCACAGTTCCGCCCGCAGCCGCCCCACTGCCGCCCGGCTCCCGCCCCGTGGCCGACAGCGTGGCCGGCAGCTTCTCCGCTCCGAGCTCCGCCGCTCGCCAGCTCGGCCGCCGGCCCTGAGCTGCCGTAGCCCGGGCCAGCTCGGCAAGCAGCAGTGCGCCAGGCGGGCGGGTGCCCCGGGCAGAAGAGCGAAGAAGCCTCCCCTAGAGCAGCTCTACCAGGAGGGCCCGTGTTGCCTTTAAGGCATGGCGACCTGGTTCTCAGTCCGGCACGGTGACCCAAAGCCCAGGGTCACTCGGTCCATAAGCTCCTGACACCAACGTGGTGGACAGCAAATGGCGTTTATTGAGAGGTCTCAGGGGTTTATATGGCTTGGGCAGTCAGTGTCATTTCCTTCTGGTCACGTCAGGCTGGGTGCGGCCATGCACGGAGCAAAAGGTCAGACTGCAGGGTGAGGGGGAGTCCTATCTAACCGTACAGCCCGATTTCTTCTGCACGCAGATCCTAACTGTCCACAGGCCTGCTGCTGGGTAGCGGTGGCTGCGGCAGCGTTTACTCCGTGACCCGGCTCGCCAACGGCGCCCCAGTTAGAGACAGGGCCAGCTTGGAGGGTGGTGGGTGACGAGCTCAGCCCACCGCTGGCCTTGGCTTGCAGGTGGCCATCAAGCGAGTGTCCCGGGAGCGCATCTCGCAGTGGGAGCGGCTGGGGAGTGAGCGGGGCCAGCGGGAGGAGCCGGCGGGGCGTGCCGGGCAGGGCTGAGGTGAGGCCTGGCAGGGCGGCAGCCGGAACGCTGCGAGGGCAGCGAGCGTGGAGTGAGTGGGGGCCGCGCAGCACCCTGGACCAGGCCATGGCGAGCCGCGGCGGGGCCGGGCAGGGGCTGCCCGAGGCGTGGCGCAGCATCGGCCCGGCTGACGGCATCGCGGTCCCCCCGCAGCGCAAGGGCGCCCTTGTGCCTCCGGGGCTGGCGATGCTGTGTAAAGTGTCGCGGCCTGGCTTCCGCGGCGTCGTGTGGCTCCTGGACTGGTTCGAGGTGCCCGAGGGCTTCGCGCTGCTCATGGAGCGTCCGCAGCGCTATCGGGACCTCTGGTACTCCCTGCACGAGCGGCGGTTCCTGACGGAGCCCGTGGCGTGGGGGCTGTTCCGCCAGGTGCTGGAGGCCGTGCGGGGCTGCAGCAGCCACGGTGTCCTGCACCGCCACATCAAGGCCGAGAACGTCCTCGTCAACCTGGCCATGGGCAAGGCGAAGCTCATCAACTTTGGCTGCGGCACGATCCTCCAGGACACAGTCTACACCCGGATGTCAGGTGAGCCCAAAGCCGGGGCCCAGGGGGCAGAGGAGGTTCCCCCCTTGCCTGGCAGAGGGGGAAGAGGGAGAGAAGGAAGGAGGGGGAATCCTTCTTCAGCCAGCTGCAGCCAAGTTGCTTTTTGGCAGGGCAGGGGCTGGCTGTTGTGCAACAGGAGCTGACTGGGAGGGAGGGAGCAGCATGGGCCTGATGAGCTGCGCCCGTGTCCCGTAGGAACGCCGGAGTTCAGCCCACTGGAGTGGATCCTCTCTGGCTGCTACCATGGCCAGCCAGCCACCATCTGGTCCCTGGGCATCCTGCTCTATGAGCTGCTCTGCAGGCACCTTCCTTTCCACACCAATGAGGACATGGTCTGGGGCCAGCTCTTCTTCCCAGCCCGGGTGTCTCAAGGTGGGGATGAGCCTTCAAGGCACGAGGGGAAGAACGGGGTTGGGAGGAGCAGCTGGCACATAAGCGTCCTGCTCTTGCAGCTGGTGAGGAGGTGGATCTCTTGGGCTTAGCTGTAGGAGGTGGCACCTGTGCCTCTGTGCTAGTGTCCTCCGCCAGAGAGGATCGATAGGAAGCTTTTGGCTGCAGCTCTGAGCACTCCTGGTGTGGCCTGGGCACTGTGGAATGTGGGAGAGCATGGACAGGAGCCTTGTCCCGCTGAGCGGCGGTTTCTGGTTTCTCTCCATGTGACAGTGGTCACAGGCGTCTTCGGGTGAGGGGAGAGACGAGAATGTTGACTCCATGTTCAGAAGGCTTGATTTATTATTTTATGATAAATATATTACATTATATAACTAACTTACATCATATAACTAACATTATAACTAACTAAAAAGAATAGAAGGAAAGGTTTTCTCTCAGAAGGCTGGCTAAGAATAGAATGGAATGAAAAACTAAGGTCTGTGGCTCAGACAGAGAGTCCAAGCTATCTGGTCTGTGGTTGGCCATTAATTGTAAACATTCAAGATGGCCCAATCACAGACACACTTGATGCATTCCACAGCAGCAGATAACCATTGTTTACATTTTGTTTCTGAGTCCTCAGCTTCTCAGAAGGGAAAAAAATCCTAAGAAAGGATTTTCACAAAAGATATGTGCGACACTCTCCACAGAGTGCCAGCACCTCATCAGGTGGTGTTTATGCATGGACCCCACAGACAGGCCATCACTGGAGGACCTTTTTGAGCATTCTTGGCTGCAGGAGCCCTGCCTGGCCCAGGAGACAGCAGAGATGGATCCCTGTGCACAGTAGGATCCAGGAGCCCAGCAAGCAGCAGCAGCACGCGTCTCATGGCGCTGGAAGCAAACCCCGGAGCATTTCCCTGCGGCCGCAGCGCGGAGGAGAGAGCGCAGCCGAGGAGATGCTTCCGCTGGTCCCCGCGAGCTGTGGAGGGAGCGGCTCCGTGCTGCCCGTCCCATTGGAGAAGTGGTGGCAGTGCGGTGAAGGTGCCACGGACTTGGGCAGGGGAAACATCCCCCTGCAGCTCAATGGCACCGTGATGTCCCCAGCAGCCGAGGCACAGCTGGCGTGTTCTTCTGGAGCACGACGTGGAGCTGGGAACACCATCCTGGAGCTGGCCGCTGGCGGGGCAGAGCCCATTGGCTTTGGCTGCGGCCCCTGCCTGGAGGACACGCTCTGCCCCCGATGGAATCAAGATGAGTCCCCAGCCGGCGCAGGGCCAGGGGGATGCTGGTGCTCCCAGGCACGGCAGGGCTCGGCCTGGCCACACGCTGGAGGTTCCCTGCTCGGCGGCCCTGGGGAATATTAATTTTTCTGCCGGCCACTGAGTTGCTTTTTGGCGGGACAGGGGATGGATGTTGTGGAAGGGGAGCCGTCTCCTGGCCTTGCTGACAGCATCTACCAGCCAGCCTGGCACGGGCTGAGGCGGGGGCAGCCAGCCTGACAAAAGCACCCATCCATGTGCATGGGGGGCGGCACAGAGGGACGGGTTCCAAAGCCGTGCCCCAGCTGGTCTGCTCTGCAGGCCCTCGAGGAAGGGGTGTGTTTACAGGAAGGAAAGGTGGGGATTTTCCCCACCTGTGGACAGGTTTAATTCTCACATGGAGTGGTCAGATCCTCCTCAGGCCCGTGAAACGGTGACAGGCTTTGTGCTTTTTCTTGTTTCCAGGTCTTGTTTTGAATTGACTTTCATGCAATTGTTCTTTGTTTTTCCCAGCAGGATTACACCTGGTGCCCGGACCGGACGGGGAAGCACCTGCAGCGTCCGTGGAGCGTGTCCAGTGCCAGCGCTGCCCCAGGGGCCACAGTCTGCAGGGACAGCCCCTTCCAGAAGGACGAGGACCTGGTGTGGGATCGGCTCCTCTCCTGGCAGCAGCTCTGCAGAGGTGGGCACCCGGCTCCACAGCTCGGCTGGCAGAAGGGCTCCGGGCAGGCGGCAGCGGGCACACGGGCATCCCGCTCCTGCAGCTGCTGAGGAGGTTGCTGTACCGTGATTAAGCAGAGGAGGTGGAACGTGGCTGCCCCGCTGCCCTTCTCTAGAAACAGAGAATGGGTCGGGAGGTTTGGGCTCTGAGCACAGCCAGCAGCCTGGCCCGGGCACAGCCATGGCGGGACAGGGGGACAGGAGCTGCTGCGACTGACCGCAGCTCTCTGGTTTCTCTCCACAGGCTGCCAGCACCTCATGCCATGGCAACGGCCCCGCTCGGCCTGCCAGGCTGGGAGGGCTGGAGGGCGGCCGGTGTTCATTTGCTCTCAAAATAAATTTGTTTGGGTTTTTTTTGTTATTGTCATCATTGGATCATTTCTTTCCTCCTTTTCCAAGCTTTTGGCCTCCCTTCCTCCAGGGTAATCTTTTTGTGTCCTTCCTCAACCGCTTGATGGCATTTGGCAGGGGGGGTTAAGAAACGTGAACAATTCAACAACAGCTCCAGCAGCCCCTTCAAGAGCCCTGAGCTTCCACCATGGTCAGTGTGTGCCTTGCAAAAGGAAGTGGTTTGCAGTGATGGGGTTGTTGCCCTGCTGCAAAAGCTGGGAGGAAATCAGAAATGGCAAAATGCCAATTTGGCTCAACCCCCGCCCAGGTTCTTCATCTTTTCCCTCTGCTCTGTGATAGGCAGGCAGGGCTGGACTCCAGGAAGCTTCAAGTTCTTGGTGCTCCCTGGCACAAAGGGATCAAGGAAACTCTTGTCTGCAGGGAATGCAACAGGGCTACTTGTCAGAACCCAGGAAATTCCTCTGGCTGCCCTGTGGGACTTGAGACCCTGCCCAGGGCGCTCAGAGACCCTGGCACAGAGCCCAAGACCCCTGCGCCTTTGATTTAGCCCTTGGAAAAAAATAACCTTATACAAAGAATTGCGAGCCATGAGAGTTTAAGTAGGATGATAGTGAATTTATCACAGAGTGGAAAAATAGATTTTTTGGGGTTTTAGAATGGGGCTTCAGGGGGCAAGGTGGAGGAATCTGGGCGTGTCCAGCCTTTCTCCTTCTTCCTTTTGGCCTCCATCTTCTGCTGCGATGTTGGCACTTTTAGATTGGTCTAGACTAGAAGCTCACTGTCTAACATATGGGATAGGTGTTGGAAAGTAATTGTAAATATTGTGCACATCCTTTTTAGTATAAAAAGATAACACCGCCCCGGGGCAGGCAGAGTGCCTTAGACTGCCTTGCTGAGCGGACCTCGGCAGGACAGGAGAAAGAATTTTATAGACAAGATCCAATAAACAACCTTGAGAGCCAGAAATTAAGAGCTCTGGCTCCTTCTTCGACTGCCAGGCTGGGCAAAGAGACTTTCTAACTTATCTTGGGGTCACTCTGACCAGCTAGAGACCCCGACAGGTGGGGGATTTTCTGGATTTTTGGGAACATTTCTGTAGTTTTTGGGAATGTTTCTGGATGGGGAACTGGGTTGATTTTGGATGTTTTGAGGAGGAATGTTTCTGGATTTTCTGGGAAAACTTCCTCATTTTTGGCAATGTTCCTGGATTTTTTGGGGGAACATTTTTGGATTTTTTTGGGGAACATTTCTGAATTTTGAGGGGAATATTTCCAGATTTCTTTTTAAGAACCTTTCTGGACATTATTTGGGGAACTGTTACTCAGCAGTGAACATTTCTGAATTTGGGGGGGAACATTTCTGGATTTTTTTGGGAACATTCCCGGGTGTCTGTGGAACATTCCCGGGTGTCTGTGGAACATTCCCAGGTGTCTGTGGAACGTTCCCGGGTGTGTGGGGCACATTCCCGGGTGTCTGTGGAACGTTCCCGGGTGTCTGGGGCTCTCCTGGCCCCGTTCCCAGCCCGGGTTCCCGGTTCCAGGAGCTGCCCTGGTGCCCGGGCGCCGCGACATCGCCTGGGTGCAGTTGGACCCCGAGGTGCAGCGGGCGCCGCCCGTGAGGCCCTGCAGGGCTCCAGCATCACCCAGAGCAGCGCCAGGAAGATCTCCTGCCCAAAAAGGGACCCACAGCACCCCAAACCCCACCAAAACACCCCCACACCCAAAACAACGGGCCTGAAATACCCCAAAATCCCAAAAAAACTGCCTCAAACCCTAAATACCAAAAACTGCCCCAAAACACCCCAAATCCCTCCAAACCACCCCAAAATCCCATAGAAACACCCCAAAATCTGTCAGAAAGACACCAAAATTATTCAAAACTCCCCCTGAATACCCTAAATAACCTCAAATGCCTTTAAGGTGCCACAAAATTCCATAGAAACACTCTAAACTCCCTCCAGACCACCCCAAAATCCCAGAAAACTGCCCAAAAAATGGTCCTGACCCTACCCCAAACTCACCACATGCCCCCACTCTCCCAGGTAAGCTCAGCTCAGTGCAAATCCTCCTTTTTTATTCCAAATCCTTGTTTTTATCTTTTTATCCTAAATCCTCATTTTTTCAACCCCAAAATCTCTCTTCATCCCAAGTCTCCTTTTTTTAGACCCCAAATCCTTCTTTGTGCACCCCAAATTTCCTTTTCCCACCCCAAATCCTCCTTTTCCCACCACAAATTCTTCTTTTTCCACCCCAAATCCTTTGTGTGTCCCAAATCCCTTTTCCCATCCAAATATCTCCCTTTTCCACCCCAATTTCCCACCCCAAATCCCATTTTTCTACCCCAAATCCTTTTTTGTGAATCCCAAATCCCTTTTCCTCACCCCAAACCCTTTCCCCATCCCAAATCTCCTTTTTCAACCCCAAAATCCCCTTTTCCCACCAAAAATCTTTCCCTATCCTGAATCCCCCAATTCCCACCCCAATCCCCCATTTCTCCTTCCCACCCTAAATCCCCTTTTACCACCTCAGTCCTGACCCCAAACCTGTAATCCCCACCCTCAACCCATTTTCCCATCCAAATCCCATTTTTCTCTCACAGCGCTGGCCAATCAGAGACTGCGCGGGGCCATTTCCAGCCAATCAGAGCGTTTGTCGCTGATGACTCATCAGTTGCCAGGAGCGGAATTTGGGGCGGGGGGAGGTGACCCCGGGGATGGGGATGGGGCGTGCGGGGGCAGCCGGGGCCGCACTGGTGGCACTGGGGGCGCTGGGAGAAGGGGGGCGGGGCCCAAATTCAACCAAAGGGGGGTCGGGACCCCCAAAGGGAGCAGGAGGGGCCTGGAACCCCCAAAACCAAGCACGGGGGAGGGGACTGGGGACTGGGGGAACGATGGGGAAGGGGGCGGGAGAGCGGGGGGAAGAGGGGGATGGGATGCCCAAATTGAGGGAGGAGGGAGCTGTGGATTGGGGGACACCACCATCAAATCCCATAAAATCACATTAAATGCCACTAATTTCCCATTAAATTCCATTAAAATCCCATAAAATCCTATTAAATTCCATTAAAATCCCATCAAATTCCAATAAAAGTCCATAAAATCCCATTAAATCCTATTAAATTCCATTAAAATCCCATTAAATTCCCTTAAAATCCTACCAAATTCCTATTAAAATCCATTAAAATGATCCAAAATCCACACAAAATTGGCCCTGAATTACACCACACACACACGGCCCTAAAAATCCCAAAATGTGAAAAATTACCGCAAATTATCCCAAATTTACCCTGAATAACCCCCAAAAAACCCCAAATAACCCCAAAGGTGCACAAAGAACCCAAATCCCCCAAATGACCCAAATCCCCCAAACAACCCCAAATCCCATAAATGACCCCAAATCCCATGAATGACCCCAAATCCCATAAATGGGACCGGGAGAGGGGAGGAGAGGGGAGGGAAAGGTGGAGTGGGAAAAACTGGGCGAGAAAATCAAACTCCGCAGTCAGACAGAGCAGGGATTTGTTTGTCCAGCGCTGGGAGCGAGGGGGATCTCTCTGGCAAAAACCCACTGGATCTCCTTTAGCCTTCAGTTCCATTTTAACAGTCACAATTACAACACTTCATTAGCACACTCACATTTGCATAAAGCTGTGTCTCGGTTTCACAACCCTGTGTGGCCTCAGCGCCTGCGTCAGTTCCTCCTGTGGTGCTCGTCACTCTTCTGGTGCTCTTTTGATGAAGGCTTCTGTCGTCCTCCTCACGTTGGAACGTTTTACCTGGATCATCAGCCCATGCCTGGTGCTCCTTGTTCTCCAGTCTAACCTGGTTTGAGCTGATTTTGCCCTTTGCAGGTTCTGTTCAAACTTGCTCTCTTGCTCTTGGTGCGTTTGCTGTGTCGCTTGCTCTGCTCTCTCGCTTTCTCTGCTCTCTCGCTGGCTTTGCCTGCACATCTCGCTCCAGGGCTGCTTGTGGGGAACCTTTCCTTGCACAGCCCTGAGGATTCCCCCAGCCCGGGCTCCCAGCAGCTCCACGCCCGGCCAGGAGGAGCAGCAGGGCCAGGGCTGACAGGGCGTCCCCCCAGATGTGGCCCCCGCTTGTGACACAGCCGGGCCCTTGGGAGGCTGCCTCAGGCTTTATTGTCCACCAGCATCCCAGGAGGGAGCAGAAAATCCTCCTGCAGACGCTGATTCCGGAGCCTCCCAGCGCTTCCTTGTCTCCAGGAGCTTCTGCCGAGCCCCAGTGAAACCTCGGTGCCACATTGTTCCCCAGCCTCACAGCGCTCTCCTGGCTCCCATGAGGTCCCTCTGTGTCCTGCTGAGCCTTGGCTCCATCAGGGTCTCCTGGCTCCATCAGGGTCTCCTGGCTCCATCAGGGTCTCCTGGCTCCATCAGGGTCTCCTGGCTTCCATCAGGGTCTCCTGGCTTCCATCAGGGTCTCCTGGCTCCATCAGGGTCTCCTGGCTCCATCAGGGTCTCCTGGCTTCCATCAGGGTCTCCTGGCTCCATCAGGGTCTCCTGGCTCCATCAGGGTCTCCTGGCTTCCATGATGCTCCACTCTGTCCCAAGGGGCATCCACAGCTCAGCTTTGGAGCCCTGCAAGATCCAAAGATTCCCCCCCAAAAACACCAGCCCAGGGACCCCCAGGATATTTGGGCTGAGCTCCCACTCCCCAGGCACCTGCATGGAACCCAAGTGACCGCTGGGACTCCATGGAATGTCCTGGAACAAACTGTCCCTGGTCAGACAGGGGTGCCCTGGAACACAGGAGCCACTGGGACCCGAACACTGCCCATGGAACCGAGTGACCATGGGGACAGAGCTGGGGCTGATGGAACACTGGAGAACATTGTTACCCCATGGAATCTCATGGAACCAGGTGTCCATGGGGACAGAGCCGGGCCTGATGGAACCTACTGGAACACAGGAGAACATTGTTACCTGTTGGAACCCTGGCTGCTGAGAATTTCGGACTTTCTGAGCTGACAGACACTGACCCCCAAGAGAACACTGCATTTGACCTGAGACTGTGGAGAAGGCTTCCAAAATGGAATGACAGAACTGGGATAATGGGTGTGGAGTTTGAATAGAAGGGTGTAATATCACAAGGTGGACAACTTGGAGTTTAAGGTTTTAGAATATAGTAATATATATAAAGCAAGATGGAGGTTTTAGGGCAGAGGCTGATCCTTTCTCTTTGCCTTCTTCACTTCTTCCTCACCTTCTTCTCCTCCTTCTCCTTCTTCTTCTCCTTCTCCTCTTCCTCATCCTCGTCCTTCCTCTTCCTCCTCCTCCTCGGGTTTGGGTGGTATTGTGTAATTGGATAAAAAAGTCTGCCTTCTTGGGCATGGATGGTTGGTTATTGGGTTAAAAGTAAAAATAATTTAGGTGTCATTACTTAATTGGACAGTTTATCTTCAAAAGACCTTGCAGAGAGAGAGATGGGGCTCCATTTTTACCTTGTTAGCCAAGTGCTGCACAACTCACAGCTTGTGCGACTGTTCTAGAGACAAGAGCTAATGAACACCTGAGTCCAAACAAGAAATGCTGTCTTGTGATTTCATCCCGACCTTGGCAGAAAAGAAGCAAAAGAATTAACTGTTACCCCATGGAATCTCATGGAACCAGGTGTCCACTGTTTCACAGTGCAGACCCAGAGAGTGGTGAGACCATTGTGTCACCATGGAATATCCTGAAACCAAGGCTCCCTTGTGACAAACCTGGGCTTTATGAAACCAAGGACACTGCTGGGATGCAATGGAATCTCAAGGAACCAAGGGTCAACTGTCAACACATCAGCTTCTCAGGAAACCACGGAGAACACTGTGACACAGAGAGGGGCCTCATGGTACCCAGGAGACCATGGTGACACCGTGGTGGAATCTCATGGAACCAAGTGTGAATTGTGCCAGGACCCAGGAGACCATGGTGACACCATGGTGGAATCTCACGGAACCAAGTGCCCAGAGTTTCACGGCTCAGCCTCATGGAGCGCTGGAGACCATTGTGTCCCAATGGGAACACAGGGGACAAAGGCTCCTTAGTGACACAGCAGGGCCTCATGGAATGCAAGAGATCATCCTGATGGAATGGAAACTCATGGAACCAAGGGTCCACTCTTTTGCTGCGTGGCCTCATGGAATGCTGGAGACCATTGTGGCACCATGGAAACGAATGGCACAAAGGCTCCACTGTGACCCAGCAGGGCCTCATGGAACCAAGGACGCCGCTGTGATACAATGGAGTCTCATGGAACCAAGGTCCAGTTGTGACAAAGCTGAGCCTCAAGGAACCAAGGACACTACCATGATGCAATGGAATCTCTGGGATCCAAGGATCAATTGTCAACACATCAGGTTCTCATGAAACCAAGCAGAACATTGTGACCCAGTGGAATCTCATGGGAGCAAGGCTCTGCTTTGATCAAGTGGGGCCTCGTGGGACACAGGTGCCACTGGGACATTGTCAGGCCCAGTAGGAACAAGACCCCACTGTGTCAGACCAAGGCCCCATAGGACCTGGGAGAGCACTGTGACACAATGGGACCTGATGGAACCAAGGGCCCAGTGTGACACGGCAGGGTCTCATGGAACCCCTGTGCCACTGGGACATGGCCAAGGCTCGTGCAAGCAAGGTTCCCCTGTGACAAAGGCAGGCCTCGTGGCACCCAGGAGACCATTGTGGGACAATGGAATCTCATGGAACCAAGGCCCCACTGTGACAAAGCACGGCCTCATGGAAGCCCAGTGCCACTGGGACATCTCCAGCCTTGGCGGAAGCAAGTGTCCATTGTGACACAGCACAGCCTCAAATCACAGGAGAGCAGAGGGATGCCATGGAATCTTGGGGAACCAAGTGTCCATTCTAAACACAGCGAGGACTCATGGAACCCAGGAGACCATTGTGATGCTGCCCTTTGTCACAATGGGGCCGTGCTTCTGTGAGGATCCATGGGCCCACAATGTTCTCCTGGGTTCCAGGAGGCCCCGCTGGGTCACAGTGGCCCCTTGCTCCCACGAGCCACAGCACGGTCCCCGCTGACCCTGGGTTCTGTGAGGCCGTGCTGCGTTCACAGCTGACACTTGCTTCCATGCGATTCCAGTGTGTCACAGTGGTCCCCATGTTTCCATGAGGTTCTGCTGTGTCCCAGTGGACACTGGGTTCCACAAGAGCTGGCAATGTCCTGCTGGCACCTGTGTCCTGTGGGCCCCACTTTGCCAAAGCAGAGCCTTGGCTCCATGAGATTCCAGGCTGTCCCAATGCTCTGCTGAGTTCCCTGAGGCTGTGCTGTGTCCCAATGGACACTGAGTTCCACCTGCCCTGCCAATATCCAAGTGGCCCCTGGCTTCCACGAGGCCCCGTTGTGTTTGCAGGTGACACTTGGTTCCCCAAGATGTCATTGTCACGCCGCTCTCCTGGGCGCCCTGAGGCCTTGCTGGGCAATAATGGAGCCTTGTTCCAGCCAGACCTGGCAATGCCCCAGTGGCACCTGTGTCCCATGAGGCCCCACTTGGTCACAGCGGAGCCTTGGCTTAACAACTGACCCTTGTTTCCTCGAGATTCCATTTGTGAAAAGCACGTTCACTCTCCTGTGAAAATGTGAAAAGTTTAATAAAGGACAAAGGGAGACCAGGACCATGGAGCAAAGGTTATCACGGCCGGGTGCATCTTGGCACTCAGCCAGGAGCACCCTGTTACCTTCGGGTATCCCCCTGAAATACCTTTCCCCTTACATCAGCCTGGTGCATATTCATAGACCCTCATGCATATCCATAAACTACTTTACATATCCCAGGAACTATTTTACATGGCCCCTCCTTGGGTCTGCCTTTTCAGAGCATGTGTGTTTCTTGGCTGTGCTTTTGGCTCCTTCTCTTGATCACCTCCAGTTTTTGGGCCTTGCTCCACTCTGCCTTCAGACGGGGAGTGCTGATAGTTGGCAGATCTGTGCAGGTGTCCTCATCCTGTGTGCATTGGATGTTATCCCATCCAAGCAGGCAGTTTAACACAAGCAGCTATTTCACTGAGCATAATTAACAACAGAAATAAAAACTATAGAACAAAGTTACTTTAACAAATGGTCCCAGCCCATATTTGATCCCAGTCTGTGTGGTCCTGATCCATATGGTCCCAGTCCAGGTGATCCCAGTCTGTGTGGTCCCAGTCCATAGGATCCCAATCCATATTTGATCCCAGTCCAGCTGATCCCAGCGTGTGTAGTCCTGCAAACACTCCCAGGGTCTGGAATTCCAGTTCCCAGACAGGAAAAAATGTTCCTGCCCTTGAACTTCCTTCCTATCCCCTCAACAAACTGCAATAAAATTATAAACAAAGAAAGAAAAACTGAAATTAAATAAACTATAATAAAAATGAAATATAAAAATCTCAACTCTTTTTTTTCAATACTCCAACGATTCAATCGAAACCAACAACTATTACTATAATATTACCAATGCATATAAATAAACAAATTATATATCACAAAATACCTTTTGAAAGTTTTAACTCAGTAACTAATATACTTGAGATAAAAAATATCTAAAAAAACTAACATGCAAACTAACACACCTTAGTAAAACAATCCATATTACAAATATACCAAACACAAAACCAAACACCACTATAATTTCTCATATATTTTACCCAAACAATTAAACTTTAAAACCATCCTTAAGTACTCTAAAACAATTACAATTATTTTTAAAAGATTTATAGGGGTTGTGTGGTTTTATTTGGATATTGGTTTTTCAATTGTTAGAGGCTAGATGATTTAAAAAATGGGACTTTTATAGGAGTTGAAACAGCTGAGAAGGCGACAGTCCACAAACAGAACTGACTGAAAATGAATGGGACAGAATCAGTAACTCTGAAAGTTTTATTTGGTATTGAATACATCCCACCCGGCTCCACACAATCCCCATGCCACTGCTCCAAATTGTGATCCCACTTCTACCAATGGCCTCCCAAACCCATCTCACCCTGCTGGCTGTGGAATGGAGTGAGTTTGGCGTGGGATTGAGGTTTTTTGAGGAGAAAACAAGCAATCTGAGAGAGGTTTGAGCATTATGGGTTAAAATTCATTTGTTTTCAGTGGGATTTGAGTGGTTTTGAGGTGACAGATTGATTCCCTTGTGGCTTTTGGAGGGCAAAGAGATGGAGAAGAGAAAAAAAATTAGGCCAAACCGAGAGGAGAAGAAGCAGGTGTGTACCCACCATGGATCACAGGGAATGTGAGAGACCACGCCTGTGCCCAAAGTGCCTCATCCTGTAGGAGATGGAGCTGGAGCAGCGCACGAAGCTCTTCCCGCACTCGGGGCACTCGCAGGGCTTCCCTTACCGGTGCCTCTGTTGGTGTCGGGTCAAGGTAGAGCTCTGTGAGAAGCTCTTCCCACACTGGGGACACTCGTAGGGCCTCTCCCCAGTGTGGATGCGCTGGTGCTTGACGAGGGTGGAGTTGTGCTTGAATCCCTTCCCACAGTCGGGGCAGCGGAAGGGCCTCTCCTCTGTGTGAATCCGATAGTGCCGGAGGAGATGGGAGCTGGTCTGAAACCTCTTCCTGCATTTATCACACTCGTAGGGCCTCTCCCCATTGTGATTGTGCCGGTGGGTGATGAGGTGGGAGTTGCGCTTGAATCCCTTCCCACAGTCAGGGCATTGGAAGGGCCTCTCCTCTGTGTGACTCTGATAGTGCAGGAGGAGATGGGAGCTTATCTTAAACCTCTTCCCACACTTGGAACACTCATAGGGCCTCTCCCCAGTGTGGGTCATCTGGTGGACGATCAGGCTGGAGCTCTGGCTGAAGCTCTTCCTACACTCCCCACACTTGTGGGGCCGTTCCCCAGTGTGGACCACCTGGTGCCTGATCAGGTTGGAGTTCCTCCTGAAGCTCTTCCCACACTCCCCACACTCGTAGGGCCTCTCCCCAGTGTGGATCCTCTGGTGCTCGATCAGGTTGGAGTTCCTCCTGAAGCTCTTCCCACACTCCACACACCTGTGGGGCTTCTCCCCATCATGGAGCTGCTCATGGAGCACCAGCTCTGAGCTCTGGCTCCATCTGTGGCCGCCTTCCCGGCCCAGGCTGGCTCTTTCCCCCTCAGATCCCCGCCAGCTGCGTTTGCAGCCCCTCCTCGTGCGGCATCTCCGGGCCTTTTCCTCCCCGTTGCCTTCCTGCGCCGTGGAGCCGCTCAAAACGGCCTCTGCCACCAGGTTCTGCCGCGGGCATTTGTCCTCCCTGCTCTCCATGCTCAGCTCCTGTTCTGGGCGAGGAAGGACAAGGACACGATGGGATTTGCCTCCGTGCCACAGGCAAGGGCAAGGAGATCCCCCCAGGGCTGTGCTGCAGCCAGGGCCGTGCTGGGCTGGGAGATGCAGCAGCACAGAGAGGAAAGGGGCACTGACTTCCTCCTCACCTGCCTCAGTGTCCCGGGGCATCTTCCTCTTCCTCACAGCCTCCCAGGGTTGGCAATGGGAAATCCTGGTTTGGGGAAAACAAGGGATGAGCACACTGACTTTGAAGGCTCCTCTGCCCAAGTCCATCTCTACAAGTCACCGCCCATCTGGGCTCCATAAAATCCTCCCGAACACAAAGATTCAGCCCTGAAAAAGCCTCCCAGGAGTTCCCCATCCCTGGTCCCTCCCCTCTGGTGTTTGGGGGTTCCCCCCTGTCCCAGCTGCTGGGGTCACGCTTGGATTGGGGGTCCCCCTTCTCCTGGCTGCCCGCCCTGCCCAGGCTGCTGGCAGTGCCAGCAATGCCAAAAGCTCCCCCCTCTTGGTTCTCCCCATTCCGGGATGCCGGGGCTCTTTGGGCTCCCAGGCTCCCTTCTCCCCTCATTCTCTCCTCTGGGCTGCAGCGGCTCCAAGGAGTCCCCCCTGCCCCTCTCCAGGCTCTTGAGGCTCCTGCATCAAGACTACAGACATGCTGGGGGCAACTGGGATATACTGGGAGTGTCTGGAACCATACCGGGGTGACTGGAACCACACTGGGACCACCCTTTGAGCAACAGATGGAAACTGGGATGATGCCAGAGGAAACTGGGAGTAACTGGGAAAGACTGGCATCATTCTGAGGGAACTAAAACATATTGGGAGTGTCTCTGACCATACTGGGGGCACTGGAACCACACTGGGAACAGCTGGGATCATGCTGGGAGCAACTGGGACCATGCTGGGGGAAACTGAATCTACCCTGGAGGCAACTGGGCACGACTGGGACCCTGCTGGGAGGGACTGGGACTATTCTTGGGGCAACTGGGATTATAATGGGAGGAACTGGGAACATCTGGAATTATGCTGGGAGCAACTGGGATCACACTGGGATCACAGAGAGAGCAGCTGAGTCCATACTGGGTTACACTGGGATCTCATGGAGAGCGACTGGAATCATACTGGGATTGACTGGGAGTGGCTGGTTTGGTGGATTTTTGGGGGGTTTGGATTTTGGGGGATTTTATTGGCATTTTGAGGGGTAGTTTTTCTGGGGGTGTTTGGGGGTTTATTGAATTTTTTTTTATGGCTCTTTTTTTTGAATTTGGGGGGTTTTACTGGGATTTCGTTGGGATTTTTTAGGATTCTGAGAAATTTTAGGGTTATTATTGGGATTGTTAGGAGATTTTGGGGCAACTCATTGGAAGTGTGGTGGCATTAAGTGGGATTAATTGGGGATTTGGGGGTTCTTGGGATTTTTGGGATTTGAGGGGTTTTGTGGGGTGTTTGGAGTGTTGTCAGGATTTCTTTGGATCTTGGGGGAGATTTTGTGGGACTTTTTATGTTTTGGGGGACATTTTTGGGGAATTTGTGGACTTTAATCAGGATTTTTGGGGTTATTGGGATTTCAAAGGATTTTATGGGCTTTTATTGCGATTCTAGGGTGTTCTAATGGGATTTTGGGAGCTTTAATTGGAATTTCATGGGTTTGATGGGGACTTTTGGGGCTTTCAAGGACACTTTGGTGCCTCTCAGCCATTCCCCACACCCAGGGAATGCCACAAAGCCCCTCCTGAGTTCCATGAAAACCCCACAAAATCCCAAAAAATTACAAGAAAACCCACAAAAACCCCAGATAATCTCCAAAAATATCAGTGGAACTCACCAAAATTTAAAAATACTCCCAAAAATTTCAGTAAATCCTCCCCCAAGAAACCCCTCACAACCCCAATAAAATGCCCCAAAATCCAAAACCACCGAAATCACGTAACTCCCACCAAAACCCAGTAATTCTCCCCCAAAAGCTCAATAATTCCTCCTAAACTCGCAATCAAATCCCCCAAAACCCAAAATGCCCTCCCTAAATGCCCCAAATCTCAAAAAATCCCCCCAGAACCCCCCCAGACTCAGTGGGGCCATCCTGAATCAGGGGGGCCCTCGTAGCTTTTTGGGCAGGGGGCACCATGGGAGACCCCCCAAAAACCGGGGGGGGGGGGGGGGGGAACCCCTGCTGTGTTCCCTCTCCCCGAAACCCCCAGACCCCGGTTCAGGGTGGGCCTGGTACCCCCCGGGACCCCCAAATCTGCCCGGGACCCCTCCAGGAACCCCAAACCCCCCAGAGCTCCCCCAGGGTTGGCCCAGAACCACCCTGGACCCAAAAAACCTCCCCAGGACTCTCAGACCCCCCCATTTCCCCCCAAAATTCACCCCAGACCCACCTGAGACCCCCCCCAAATCCATCAGACTGCCCCACATCCCCCTCAGACCCCTCAATCCCCCCAAACCCTATGAAATCCCCTCAGACTCCACCAAATTCCCCAGATCCACCTCAGAACCCCCACCCGATCCCCTCAAAACCCCCAGTTCCTCTCAAAATCCCCCCAAATCCCCTCAGACCCTCCCAATTCCCCTCAGATCCCCCTAAACCCACCTGAGAACGCTCCAGACCCTCTCAAGCTCCCCCCAAAGCTCCCTAAAGCCCCCTCAGACCCACCAAAGCCCCCTCAGACACCCCCATTCACCCAAAACCCTCCACACACCCCCGTATTTCCCGACAATGCCCCCAAAACCCCCCAATTTCCCCTCAGACCGGCCCCGAACCCCCCCAGTTTCCCCCCGGCCCCACCTCAGCTCCTCCTCAGCCGCTCCCGCCTCCGCCGCGTGCGCGGGCTCCCAACAATGGCGGCGCGCCCCGCCCCGAACCAACCAATCACCGCGCCGCACTCCCTGCCCCAACCAATCACGGCGCGGCTCCCCTCAGCAACGCCCGCCTCCCCTGCGCCGCCCCAGCCAATCAGAGGCGAGCCCGAAGCGGCGCCCCCTTCCCCGCCGCCGCCGGGACCCCCCGGGCTCGGGACAGGAGCGGGAGGGGCCTGAGAGGGGATCGGGGGGGGCGGGGGAGGGTCCGGGGGGTCTGGGGGGGCTTTGGGGAGGGGTCCGGGGGTTTGGAGGGGTCTGGGGGGGCTGGGGAGGGGTCCTGGGGCATTGTGGGGGGACCTGGGGGGTGCGGATGGGTCCTAAGAGGGGTCTCGGGGTGGGGAGGGTCGTAGGAGGGGCTGGGGGGTTTTGGGGAGGGGTCGTAGGAAGGGCTTGGCAGGGTCTGGGGGTGTTGGGATGGTCCTGGGGGAGTTTGGGGAGGGCTCTGGGGGGTCCTGAGGGGGTCCCGGGAGGGTTTTGGAGGTTTTGGGGAGGGGCTCTGGGGGCTCTGGAAGGGTTTGGGGAGAGGCTCTGGGGGGGTCTCAGGGCACATCCAGGGCTGGGCCCCATTGGGCTCTGGGGGCAGGTTCCTTCCAGCCACAAGCATTCCAGGGTTCTGTCAGGGGCTCCCTGCCCTTCTTGCCTCTGCTCCCAGCTGCAGAATGTGCAGCAGAGCCGCCTTTGCTGTCTGCTCGGGGAGCCCAGGCAGCTGCTGCAGCCTGAGCCTGCCCTGCACAGCTCCCTTGGCAGGCACGGCAGGAGCAGCGCCCTGGCAGCCTCAGCAATCGCCCTCTGGCATCTCTGGCACACTCTGCAATGGGCTGCAATTCCAGCTGCCAGCAAGGAAAAGCTGCTCCTGCACTTCAGGGCCAAATTCTGAAGGGGCCAAGACACAAGCCCAGCAAGATCTTACACAGACATTTCACTGCCAGCCTCCAGAACCTCATCCAGGGCTGTTTGAGCACCTGGATGGGGAAGGAAAAAAAAATAAAATCAGGGGAGGGTCTTTGGCTGGGAGCTGCCCCAGGTAAAGAGAGACCCTGGAAGGGAAAAGGAGCAGACCAAGGAAGGCAGGAGAGAAAGCAGGACACAAATGGCAACCAGCTGAGAAGGTGGCACTCTGAAAACCAAACCTGAACTGATGGAATAGCAATGGGACACAAAGGAAGAATTCAGAAACTTTCTTTACTCTGCTTCTCTGAGCAAGCTGTGCAGCCAGGACTTCAGCACCCTGACAGGGAAGAAGCATTTTCTAGATCAAACCTGAACTTGATCCCTTTTACTCTGAGCCCAGTAAATCCCAAGGAACTCATTTGGGGTGGTTTTCATCAAG
Source organism: Calcarius lapponicus (assembly GCA_039654755.1). NCBI lineage: Eukaryota > Metazoa > Chordata > Aves > Passeriformes > Fringillidae > Calcarius > Calcarius lapponicus. Next base: position 714,329 of record JBBFKN010000052.1, on the reverse strand, counting down.
GGCCCGAGCTCTTTGTTCCAGCACATCCAGCGAGCACCAGGCAGGACAGCACGGGAACCCAGCTCCCAGCTGAGGGACTCAGAACATCTCAGCACCAGCAGGGCACATTGCTCATCTTTGCTCCAAGAGATTTGAGAAATGAAAGCCCAGAGATGAGAGCTCTTTCTCCGAGCAGTAATTGCTAGTTTGTGTTAATGAAGTTGATAGGGTCTGAATTGGAAGCGTTGGTCTGTTGTTAACCATTGAATGTCACAGTTCGAGGAGTTGCCTTTAGTTGCCGCTATTCAGTGTTCCCATTTTAGCCTGGATTTGTGTCTCTCCCCGTCCCACTCTGGATTTGTGCCCCTTTCCGTCTCAGCCCGGATTTGTATCCCTTCCCGTGCCAGGCTGAATTTCAATGAGAGGCTGTGGGAACTCCACGAACCCTCTGCAAACAACAAAGCAGCCCATAAACAATGACTTTACCCAGCAGAAGCGCACGAAATCACCCAGCCTTGAGCAGAGCCGGATTCCGTGCTGCCGCCATCATTTTCATAGCGCTCAGCTTGGAGGATCCCCCTGAGCTCCGAGGCAGCGTTGCCTTCCCAAGGACTCTGGTGAGGACGGAAGCCCCGGCTCTGCCGAGAGACAAAGCTGCGCTGCTCCTCCTCCTCCTCCTCCTGCTGCTGCTGCTGCTGCTCAGCGCGGTCCTGTGGGAGCAGCAGCGCTGTGCGCGACCCCTCGGGTTCCGCCCCAGAGCTGTCTTTAATCGAGGCCTTTTTAAAGGAGCTGCTCTCCTGGCCCTGTTTATCGCACTGCCAGAGCCCCCCAGAGCCCCTCCCCAAAACCTCCAAAACCCTCCCAGGACCCCCTCAGAACCCCCCAGAGCCCTCCCCAAACTCCCCCAGGACCATCCCAACACCCCCAGACTCCTGCCAAGCCCTTCCCACGACCCCTCCCCAAACCCCCCAGACCCTCCCACGACGCCCCCCATCCCCCCCGGGACCCCTCTTAGGACCCATCCGCACCCCCCAGGTCCCCCCACAATGCCCCAGGACCCCTCCCCAGCCCCCCGGACCCGCCCCAAACCCCCGGGACCCCTCCCCAAAGCCCCCCCCAGACCCCCCGGACCCTCCCCCGCCCCCCCCCGATCCCCTCTCAGGCCCCTCCCGCTCCTGTCCCGAGCCCGGGGGGTCCCGGCGGCGGCGGGGAAGGGGGCGCCGCTTCCGGCTCGCCTCTGATTGGCTGAGGCGGCGCGGGGGAGGCGGGCGTTGCTGAGGGGAGCCGCGCCGTGATTGGTTGGTTCAGCGAGTGCGACGCGGTGATTGGTTGGTTCGGGACGTGCAGCGTCGTGATTGGTTGGTTCGGGGCGGGGCGCGCCGCCATTGTTGGGAGCCGGCGCACGCGGCGGAGGCGGGGAGCGGCTGAGGAGGAGCTGAGGTGGGGCCGGGGGGAAACTGGGGGGGTTTGGGGCGGGTCTGAGGGGAAATTGGGGATTTTTTGGGGGCATTGACGGGAAATCGGGGGGGTGTGCGGTGGGTTTGGGGCGAATGAGGGGGTCTGAGGGGGCTTTGGTTGATGTGAGGGGGCTTTAGGGAGCTTTGGGGGAAGCTTGCGAGGGTCTGGAGCGTTCTCAGGTGGGTTTAGGGGGATCTGTAGGAATTGGGAGGGTCTGAGGGGATTTGGGGGGATTTTGAGAGGAACTGGGGGGTTCTGAGGGGATCGGGTGGGTCTTCTGAGGTGAGTGTGGAAATTTGGGGGAGTCTGAGGGGATTTCATAGGATTTGGGGGGGATTGAGGGGTCTGAGGGGGATGTGGGGCAGTCTGATGGATTTGGGGGGTCTCAGGTGGGTCTGGGGTGAATTTTGAGAGGAAATGGGGGGGTCTGAGAGTCCTGGGGAGGTTTTTGGGGTCCAGGGTGGTTCTGGGCCAACCCTGGGGGAGCTCTGGGGGGTTTGGGGTTCCTGGAGGGGTCCCGGGGAGATTTGGGGGTCCCGGGGGGTCCCAGGCCCGCCCTGAACCGGGGTCTGGGCGTTTCGGCGGGAGGGGGCACAGCAGGGGTTCCCCCCCCCCCCCCGGTTTTTGGGGGGGTCTCCCATGGCGCCCCCTCCCCAAGAATCTCCGAGGGCCCCCCTGATTCAGGACGGCCCCTGGTGAGTCTGGGGGGTTCTGGCGGGATTTGTGGGGATTTTGGGGTTTTGAGAGGGTTTTTTGGGGATTTTGGGGTGGCTTTTTTGGGCTTTGTGGAATTTTGTTGGGAGTTTGGGGGGAATTATTAGGGTTTGGGGTGGTTACATGATTTTGGGGGGCTTTGTTTATGTGTGGGGGAGTTTTGGATTTTGGGTGTTTTTTGGGGGGATTGTGGGGTATTTTTGGGGGAGGATTTATTGAAATTTTTAGGAGGTTTTTTAAAATTTTGGTGGGTTCCACTGAGATTTTTTGGGATTCTCTGGGGTTTCTGAGAATCTTGTAGTAATTTTTAGGGGATTTGGGGGCGGTTTAGTAGAATTATAGGGGCCTTTGGGGCGTTCCCTGGGTGTGGGGAAGGGCTGAAGAGGCATGAAAATGTCCTTAAAACACCCAAAAGTCCCAATAAAACCCCTAAAGTCCCAACTAAACCTCACAGAATCCTATTAGAACACCCTGGAATCCCAATAAAAGCCCACAAAGTGTCTTGAAATCCCAACAACCCCCCAAAATCCCAATTAAACCCCAGAAATCCCCCAAAAATGTCCCCAAAACCATAAAAAGTCACAAAAAATCCCCCCCCTCCCCAGACTGAAAGAAATCCTGGCAACACCACAAAAATGCAACGAAATCCCCCCAACTCCCAACAAAAATCCCAAAGAATTCCCAAAAATACCCAAACCCCCAAGTATTCAACTAAATACCCCCACAATTCCAGTAAAATTGGACCACACATCCAAAATCCCCTAAAAACCACCCAAAACAACCCCCATAATTCCAGAGAATCCCAAAAAATCCCAGTCATCCCCCCCAACATTATAAACCCCCCCCACAAAAATTCAAAAACCCCCCAAAACACCCCCAGAACCCCCCCCAAGGTGCCAATAAAACCCCCCAAAATTCCCCAACTCCCCCACACCCAACCCTTCTCTCCACACACCCCAAGAATCGCCCCTGAGCTCCCAACAAACTCCCCCAGGCCACAGAGCCCCAAATGCCGCAGCCCTGCCCAGCCCTCCCTGGGCCCTCCCAGTCCCGCCCAGGCCCGTCCGGGGCCGCGGCCAAAACTGCCCGGAGCGAACGCGGCGGGCCCGGAGCGAGCCCGGAGCCCATCCCGGGCTCGGCCTCAGCCTCGGCCCCTCGGGGGCGTTTGGGGCCGGCCTGGGCAGGGTCAGGGTGGGCTCCGATCCCTGGCAGGGATTCCCAGCCTGGCCGGGGGGATTTTAGGCCCCTTTGGCTGATTGGAGGCCCCATCTGGTGGGGTTCAGGGAGATTTTGGATCCCTTTGGATGATTTGAGGCCCATGTGGGTGGGGTTTAGGCCCATTCAGGTGATTTGAGAATAATCTGGGCTGTTTTAGGATGGATTTTAGATCACTTTGGATGATTTTACTTTCAAATGGGTGAATCTTAAGGCTGCGTGGGTGATTTTAGGCCCCCTGTTTTTTGTGATTTTGGGCACATTTGTGTGGGGTTTTATGTTTTTAGGTCAAACCAAGCCTTTTTAGCGTGACTTTAGGTCTCCTTGTGTTGGTTCCAGGCAAGTTTGGGTGACTTAAGGCAAAAGCAGCTGGAATTTAAGCCCACTTGGCTCAGGAAAAAAAAACGAAAAACAGGAAAAACCAGGTTCTTTCAGGGTGGATTTTAGGTGCATTTGAGATATGAAAAGGTGATTTTAGGTCATTTTGTATGCCCCAAAATATTTGGAGCAATTTTAGGCCCTTTAGGTTGGATTTTAGACCCATTTAGATACTTCTAATGCCATTTGGCTGATTTCAGGCCAAATCTGGTGGATTTAGGATGGATTTCAGGGCCCCTTTGGCTGATTTTAGGCCAAACCTGGCGGATTTCAGCTGCATTTGAGGCCCTTTTGGGTGATTTTAAACCAAACCGGGCCCTTTCAGGACCGGGCGTCCCCTTGGCCCCGCCCCTTTCCCCTCACGGTTCCGCCCTTTCCCCGCCCCCTTTCCCCTCACGGTTCGGCCCTTTCCCCGCCCCCTTTCCCCTCACGGTTCGGCCTTCGGGAACGGGGCAGGAGGAGGAGGGAGGGAGGAAGAGGCCGAGCGGCAGCAGAAGCAGCTGGAGAAGGGGAGAGGGAACCCTGGAGTCGCCGCAGCCCCGGGAGCATCGCCCCCCATTCCCGCAGGTGGTCGGGCAGGGGGAGCGCGGCCCAAATGTGCCGGGGGGTGCCTGGGTTTGGGGTTTTTTGGGGGGATGTTTGCAGCTGGCAGGGCTCCAAAGCCGAGCTGCAGATGGCCCTCGGGGGGACATGGGGGGTCCCTGGGAGGTGTTTTTGGGGGTCCCGGTGTGGGTGGCGGCAGAGCCCCGGCGGGGGGCGGGGGGATGCGGGTCCCCCCGCGGTGGGGGTTGGGCTTCCCGGCCGGGCCCTGTGAGCTCTGCCGGGGCCACGTGGGGACCGCGCGGGAGCGGCGGCAGCGGCGGGGGGACACCGGTTCTGGGGAGCCCCGGGAGAGCCGCGGCTTCCCCGAGCGGGAGCCCCGGGAGAGGAGAGCCCCAGAAGGGCAAAGCGGGGACCCCGAGAGGGGGGGGAGGCCCCTGGGATTGCCGGGCCCCCGGCAATGGGGGGTGCTGGGGCTGGAGGGGCGGGATGGCCGGGAAAGGGGTTCGGTGGTGCCCATGCCGGCAGTGGCTGCTCCCAGTATGAGCCCAGTCACTCCCGGTCATTCCCTTTGCTGATGCAATTTCTTCCCAGCATGGTCCCAGTTGCTCCCAGTTCCTGCCACTTTCATCCAGTGTGTTCCCAGTTCCCTCAATTCTCCCCTAGCACATTCCTACCCACTCCCAGTATGATCCCAGTCTCTCCCAGCAGGGCCTCTCTCACTCCCACTTGCCCCCAGCGTGTTCCCAGTTCCCCCAGCACATTCCCAGTCGCTCCCAGTCTGGTCCCAGTCACCACCCGTATGGTCTCAGACGCTCCCAGTATATCCCAGTTGCCCTGAACATTCTGGCAGTCATTGCCAGGCACTCCCAGTTCCCTCAAGGTGGTTCACATGCCCCCTGTTTTATCCCAGTTGCTCCCACTTCCTCTAATTGTGTCCCAAGTTGGCTGCCAGCATGGGCCCTGTAGCTCCCAGTAACCCCCACTCGGGGTCCTATCACACCCACTCTAATCCCAGTATGATTGTAGCCACTCCAAGTATGATCCTAGTCACTCCTAGCCTGATGCCAGTGCCTCCAGTGTGATCCCAGTTGCTCCCAGCATGGGCCCAGCTGTTCCCAGTGTGCTTCCATCACTCCCCTATGGTTACAGACACTCCCAGTATGGTCCCAGTAGAACCCAGATGTCCCTGCTCTAGTCCCAGTCACTCCCCATATGATCCCAGTCCCTCCCAGCATGGTCCCACTCACTCCCAGTTGCCCCCAGCATGGTCCCAGTTGTTCCCAATGTAGTTCCAGTCCCCCCAGTATGGTTCCAGACACTCCCAGTATATCCCAGTTGCCCCCAGCATGTCTGTAGTCATTTCCAGGCACTGCCAGTGGCCCCAGTAAGGTGTCAGTTCTCCCAGTATGATCCCCCAGTCATGCCCAGTATATCCCAGTTGCCTCCAGCAGGCATCCAGTCCTTCCCAGTTCCTCCAGTTTGCTTGCAGCATCATCCCAGTTTCTCTCAGTTGCTCCCAGTAGCCCAAAGTGTGATCCCAGTCACTCCCTTTCAACCCCAGTATGATCCCAGAAAGCTCTAGTTCGATCCCAGTCACATGCCAGCCCTCCCAGTGTGGTCCCAGTATAATCCCAGTTGCTTCCAATCTCTCCCAGTATGGTCTCAGCTTCCTCCAGCATGGTTCCAGTTGCTTCCTAGATCAGACCAGTCAGTCCCAGTATGATGCCATTTGCTCCCAGCGTGCTGCCAGTCCGGCCCAGTATGGGGGATGATGTGCAGGGTGTGTTCCAAGTCGCTCTCAGATACTCCCAGTATGATCCAAAGATGAGCCCAGTGTGCTCCCAGTCCCTGCCAGTATGAACCAGTTGTGCTCTACATGGTTCCAGTTGCTCTCTTACACCCTCACTTTCCTTGCAGTCCCTCCCAGTATGTCCCCCAGTGTAGCCCAGTTCCCTCCAGTGTCTTCCCAGTTCCTTCCAGTATGATCCCATTTGCTCCCAAGCCCTCCCAGTCAGCCTCAGTATGGTGGCACTCACTGCCAGGATGATCCCAGTCACCTCCAGCATGATCCCAGTTCATCCCAGTATAAGCCCAGCAGTTTCCAATCACCCCCAGCATGCAGCCAGTCACTCCCAGTTCCTCCCAGTTCCTCCTAGCATGATCCCAGTTGCTCCCAGATGCTCCCAGTCACCCTCAGCATAATACCAGTCACTCCCAGTATATCCCATTTGCCCCTAACATGGTCTCAATTGCCCCCAGCAGGCTCCTACTCACTCCCAGTATGATCCCAGTATGATCCCAGTGTCCATCAGTGTGATCACAGTCTGCACTGGCATGGCAGTACGATCCCAGTATGATGTCAGTCCAAAGCCAATACAGTCCCAGTCACTCCCAGTACGATCCCAGTATGATGTCAGTCCAAAGCCAATACAGTCCCAGTCACTCCCAGTACGATCCCAGTATGATGTCAGTCCAAAGCCAGTACAGCCCCAGTCACTCCCAGTCCGATCCCAGTATGATGTCAGTCCAAAGCCAGTACAGCCCCAGTCACTCCCAGTCCGATCCCAGTCCAGCCCAGTCCCTGGCAGCGCTGCCACTGCTGGGATCCCCCAGCCCTGTGTGCGTTCCCCCCTGGCGGATGTGCCGAGAGGAGCCCCAAGGGCTGGCAGTGGCCACGCAGGGTCCCCAGCAAGGCCCAGTTGGGATGTGCAGCCTCCAGTTTGCCCAGTTTGCCTCTCCTTTGGCCCGGGCTGGCTTCCCCCCGCCCGCAGCGGCTGGGAGCAGCCGAGAGCCCCGCGCTGCCCATCCCGACCTGTCCCGGCTCCATCCTCGCTCCTGCCGCGGGCTGCGAGGGCTGCGGGAACGGGGCACCGAGGGTGCGGCTGCTGCTGGGGGAGGAGGAGGAGGGAGGGAAGGGCAGGGATGGAGGGGGAGGAGGAGGCGAGGTAAGGGGGGAGAAGGAAGAGTAGGAGGAAGAGGAGGGAAAAAGGCTGAGCAAGGAAAGTAGAAGGGAGCACCCAAGGGGTCCAGCCCTGCCTGAATTCGCAGCCCACACCTGTGGGATCATTGCCCCCCCTCCATTGCACAGGTTAGTGGTGAGGGCAAGCTCAGCCCGGATATCCCAGGGGGTCTCTGGGTTGGGTTTTTGGGGGGATGTTTGGAGAATGAAGAAGTCCAAGGCTGAGCGGAAAAGGCCCCTCGGGGGGACATCGGGGGGTGGCGGTGGCGGCTGCCGGCAGAGGCAGCCTGGAGGAGCAGAGCCCTGTGTCCCCCAGGAGCCCAAAGTGGGGAGCCCAGAGCGGGGGGAGCGGCGCCATTGGCGGGAGCCTCAAGAGCCTGGAGAGGGGCAGGGGGGACTCCTTGGAGCCGCTGCAGCCCAGAGCAGGGAATGAGGGGAGAAGGGAGCCCAGGAGCCCAAAGAGCCCCGGCATCCCGGAATGGGGAGAGCCAAGAGGGGGGAGCTTTTGGCATTGCTGGCACTGCCAGCAGCCTAGGCAGGGCGGGCACCCAGGAGAAGGGGGACCCCCAATCCAAGCGTGACCCCAGCAGCTGGGACAGGGGGGAATCCTGAACACCAGAGGGGAGGGACCAGGGATGGGGAACTCCTGGGAGGCTTTTTCAGGGCTGAATCTTTGTGTTTGGGAGGTTTTTCTGGAGCCCAGATATCCAGTGACTTGTAGAGATGGACTCGGGCAGAGGGACCTTCAAACTCAGTGTGCTCATCCCTTGTTTTCCCCAAACCAGGATTTCCCATTGCCAAGCCCTGGGAGGCTGCGAGGAAGAGGAAGATGCCCCGGGACACTGAGGCAGGTGAGGAGGAAGTCAGTGCCCCTTTCCCCTCTGTGCTGCTGCATCTCCCAGCCCAGCACGGCCCCGGCTGCAGCACAGCCCTGGGGGGATCTCGTTGCCCTTGCCTGTGGCACGGAGGCAAATCCCATCCTGTCCTTGTCCTTCCTCGCCCAGAGCAGGAGCTGAGCATGGAGAGCAGGGAGGACAAATGCCCGCGGCAGAACCTGGTGGCAGAGGCCGTTTTGAGCGGCTCCACGGGGCAGGAAACCAACGGGGAGGAAAAGGCCCGGAGATGCCGCACGAGGAGGGGCTGCAAACGCAGCTGGCGGGGATCTGAGGGGGAAAGAGCCAGCCTGGGCCGGGAAGGCGGCCGGAGATGGAGCCAGAGCTCAGAGCTGGTGCTCCATGAGCAGCTCCATGATGGGGAGAAGCCCCACACGTGCATGGAGTGTGGGAAGAGTTTCAGGAGGAACTGCCACCTGATCGAGCACCAGTGGATCCACACTGGGGAGAGGCCCTACGAGTGTGGGGAGTGTGGGAAGAGCTTCAGGAGGAACTCCAACCTGATCAGGCACCAGAGGAGCCACACAGGGGAGAAGCCCTTTGAGTGTGGGGAGTGTGGGAAGAGCTTCAGCGAGAGCTGCAGCCTGATCAGGCACCAGAGGATCCATACTGGGGAAAGGCCTTTCAAGTGTTCCGAGTGTGGGCAGAGCTTCAGCCGGAGCTCCAACCTGATCCTGCACCAGAGGACCCACACTGGGGAACGGCCCTATGAGTGTTCCAAGTGTGGGAAGAGGTTTCAGACCAGCTCCCATCTCCTCCGGCACTATCAGAGTCACAGAGAGGAGAGGCCTTTCCAATGCCCCGACTGTAGGAAGGGATTCAAGCACAACTCTGACCTCGTCAGGCACCGGCACATCCACACTGGGGAGAGGCCCTACGAGTGTGATAAATGCAGGAAGAGCTTTCAGACCAGCTCCCATCTCCTCCAGCACTATCAGAGTCACACAGAGGAGAGGCCCTTCCAATGCCCCGACTGTGGGAAGGGATTCCAGCGCAACTCCCACCTCATCACCCACCAGTGCATCCACACAGGGGAGAGGCCCTACGAGTGTCCCCAGTGTGGGAAGAGCTTCTCGCAGAGCTCTCACTTGACCCAACACCAACAGAGGCACCGGTAAGGGAAGCCCTGCGAGTGCCCCGAGTGCGGGAAGAGCTTCGTGTGCTGCTCCAGCTCCATCCCCCACTGGAGGAGGCACTTTGGGCACAGCTCTGGTCACTCACATTCTCTGTGATCCATGTTGGGAAGACACCTGGCTGCTTCTCCTTGTGGTTTCACCTTAATTTTTCTCTGCTTCTTCTTCATCCCTTAAAAACACCCCAATCATGGTTAAATGGAATAAATTGATCAAAGATGTCTAACGTTCCACAATTTCAGAGGTTTTTAAGGGGGAATTGATGGTTTTTGGACAATATTCTAGAGGATTTGTGGGTTCTGTGGGGGGATTTTTCACAGTGTTCTCCATCTCTTTGCACTCCAAAAGCCAAGAGGATCACCTCAAAACTACTGAATCCCACTGAAAACAACTGAATTTTAATTCATATAGGCTCAATCCCACTAAGAAATGCCTTGTTCCCACCTCCAAAAAACTGAATCCCACGTCAAACTCACTTGATTCCACAGCCACCGGGGTGAGATGGGGTTGGAAAAACATTGGGAGAAGTGGGATCCAAATTTGGACTGATGGGCTTGGGATTGTGTGGGGTTGGTTGGGTGGGATGTATTTGATAAAAAATAACGCTTTCAGGGTTACTGATTTCTGTCCCATTCATTTTCAGTCCATTGCAGATCTGTTTGCAGAGTGCCACCTTCTCAGCTGGTTGTGTTTGTGTCCTCCTTTCTCTCCTGCCTCTCTTTGCCTGCTCTGTTTTTCTCTCAGTGCCTCCCTTGAGCCAGGGCAGCTGCCACCAAAGACCCTGCCCTGATTGAATTCCCGGTGCAGGAGCTACAATGGCCATGGCTGAAGTTCTGAAGGCTGGCAGTGAAATGTCACTGTAGGTTCTTGCTCCACTTGGCTTTCGGCCCCTTCTTAAGAGCTTTGCCTTCAAGGGCAGGAACATCTTTTCCTGGCTGGGAACTGGAATTCCAGATCCTTGGAGTGTGTGCCATGCAGGACCATACAGACTGGGGTCATATGGATCAGGACCATGCAGACTGGGATCACATGGACTGGGATTGTATGGGTTGGGATTGTACAGACTGGGATCAAATGGACCGGGGTTTCACAGGCTGGGACCGTATGGATTAGGAGCAGAGACTGGGATCATACAAACTCTGGACCATATGGACCGGGATGGCTGCAGCGGACCAATGTGAACCGAGGGGGTCCCGCCCTGCCCAGGGGTCCCTCCCCATCCTGCCCGGGGGTGCAGCCAAAGCTCCCTGGAGTGAACGCAGAGGCCCAGGAGGATCCCAGTGCCAATCCCATTTCCAATCCCATTTCCGATCCTGGTGCCTGTCTCAGAGTGATCCTGGTGCTGATCCCGGTCCCAGTGCCAGCCTCGGTCTCCGTCTCAGTCCCGGAGCACTCCCGGTGCTGGTTCTGGTTCTCATTTCAATCTCAATTCCAGAGTGGTGCTGGTCCCGGTCTCAGTCTCGGTCCCAGAGTGGTTCTGGACCCAGTGCTGCTGCTGGTGCCAGTCTTGCTCCCGGAGGGCTCCCAGTGCCAATCTCAGTCTCGGTGCCGGTCTCAGAGCGCTGCCAGTCTCGGTGCTGGTTCCGGTGACGCTCTCGGTCTCAGTCCTGGAGGGCTCCTGGTCTCGGTCCTGGTCCTGGTCCCAGAGCAGTCCCGGTGCGGGTGCCGGGTTCCAGTCTCGGTCCTGATCCCAGTCCTGGAGCGCTGCCGGTGCCAGTCCCAGTTCCAAAGCGCTCCTGGTGCTGGTCCCAGTGTCAGGCTTGGTCCCAGTCTTGGTCCCAGTGCCAGTTCTGATGCTGGTTCTGGTCTGGGTCTCGGTCCTAGTCCCGGTGCCGGTCCTGTAGCGCTGCCAATCCCAGTTCCAGTGTCGGTCTCAGTCTTGCTGCTGGTGCCGGTTCTGCTGCTGGGTTTGGTCTCAGTCCCGGAGAATTTAGGTCCATTTGGGTGATTTTAGACCAAACTGGGCAGGTTCAGGGTGGGTTTCAGATCCCTTGCAGGGATTTCAAGCCTTTTATGGTGGATTTTAGGCCCCTTTGGCTGATTTTCGGCCAAATGTGGTGGGTTTGAGGGTGGATTTTAGATCCCTTTGGATGTTATAAGGCCATTTGAGTGGGGTTTGGGCCTGTTTGAGAGATTTCAGGATAAACTGGGCAGGCTTAAGGTGGATTTTAGATGCCTTTGTCTGATTTTAGTGTCATATGGGTGGATTTTAGGCTTCTTTGGGTAATTTTAGGTTGAACCAAGCCTTTTTATGGTGATTTTAGTTCCCTTTATGTTATAGGTGGCTAATGAGATGATTGGCTCTCACAATTAAGGGATGAATTCTGTGTGAATATGAAGAGAAGCTTTATTGACGTGTCATTATGTTATTGCAGTCTGTTGTTTAGATGTCCTCTGGTCTCCCCACAGTCCCCTTTCCCCCCTGTTGTTACCATCAGACAGCCTGAGCCAGCCAGGACAGGCGCAAAGAAGGCGAGGACAAAAACTCGTTCCTAGGGGAGGGGGCGTGGCATGACAGCACCTGACCCTCCAATCAAGCTGCAGGACAGCAGACTCCACCAATAAACAGCAAAGAAGAGTTGACTGACAGACTGTGGGAGGGGCCAGGGTTGACTGATGCAGCCCGGGGTATAAAAGGCGAAGCGTCCATCTTGAGGAGGAGCCAGGCACGCGGTGGGCAGCCACGAGGGAAGCTCCCAGGGCTGTTCTTCCTTATTTAGTCCTTTTCTTGTCATTTCTGTTAAGGTTGAATAAACCTTTTAAAATTTTGAAAGTCAGCAGTCATTTCTCACAGTAACCAAAGGTTCCTTTACTGGAGTTTGGTGCACAGGAGAAACACCAACCATATATTCTCGTGAGATCAAAATGACACAAAATTTTACTGGAAAAGTACAGAAAATCAAGAAACTTTGGAAAAAGATTTAATAAAACATCCAATTCAATATAAACCACCATAGCAGTAACTTCATTAGCTCAGCCTATTACACCTGGAAACGTTTAATCACTTCAGTTGTTGAGGTATCAAAAAATGTTCCATATCAAGAGCATTAGAAGGAGAAGACAGAGAGACAGGAAGACAGAAGCTCTATAGAAAGAAATGCACATGGCTACCAACTGCTGGGGTTCCAGCGTGGGTGAGACACAAACCCAGCCACGGAGCCCTTGTGACACATCAAGGCCCCTCTGGAGCAAAGAAACCATTGCTGACAGTCCAGAAACTCATGGAACCAAGGGGCCACTGTGACAATGCAGATCCAAGGACACCACGGTGGCACTGTGGAACCTCATGGGAGCAAAGAGACCACTGTGACACTCTGGTGCCTCACGGAGTCAGGGGGACCCTTGTGAAACTCAGGCCCCCTGTGGAACCAAGGGCCAAGGGTGAAGCTGTGGGGCCCGTGGAACCAAGGAGCTGTTGTGACACAGCGGGGCCACAGGGAGCCGAGAGGCCATGGGGACATTGCAGGGGCTCAGGGAAGCCAAGGGGCCGTTGTGACACTGCAGAAGAAAGGAGAACACTGTGACACTGCAGGGACTCGTGGAATCAAGGAGACCATTGGGACACTGTGGGGCCCCATGGAGCCAAGGGCACGGGGAGCAGGTGTGGCTGGTTTGGCCTCCCGGGGGCTGCTGGACAGGTCTGGCTGACCTTGGCATGTCGAGGGCTGCTCCTCATCTGCCCCTGAAGCACTGGGGCTCTGGGCTCTCCTTCCTGTGGGAGAGAACTGTCCTGATCCTCCTCCAGGGCCCATGGCCAAAACTGGGATTCCTTCTCCAAATTCCCTTACATGCACAGATTGTTCCCAGTTGAAATCTGCCAGGAGAGACAGATCTGGCTGCCTTGGCTACCTGGGGCCACCTCTCATCTGCCTTTGAAACCCTGGGACCATGTGCTTTTCTTTCATATGGGAAAAACCATCCATCTCGACCAGGCACCCATGGCCAAAATTGGGCAACTGCCTCTGGAATTCCCTATAGCCAAGGATAGCTCCCAGACAAAAGCTGCCAGGACTGACAAGTCTGGCTGGCCTTGGCTTCCTGAGGGCTGGCACTCATCTGCCTCTGGAACACTGGGGCTCTGTGCTTTCCTTCCTAATGAAAAGAACTCTTCTTCCTGTCCAGGCACCGACAGCCAAAACTGAGATTCCACCTCCAAAATGCCCAGTGTCCAAGGAAAGCCCCTAGACAAAAGGTGCCAGGAGAGACAGGTCTGGCTGGCTTGGCCTGAGGGTGGCCACCTCTCATCTGCTTCCAAAACACTTGGACTTTGTGCTTTACTTTCCTTTGGAAAAAAACCACCCATCTTGACCATGGCCAAAACTGGGATTCCACCTCCAAAACTCCGTACATCCAAGGATTGCTCCCAGGTGAAAGCTGCCAGGACAGACAGGTCTGGCTGCCCTTGGCCTCCTGGGGGTGCCTCTCCCCTGCTGTCCAAACTCTGGGGCTGGGTGCTTTCCTTCCTGTGGAAAAGAACCATCCTTCTTCTACATGCAGAAACAGCCAAAATTGGGGTTCCACCTCCCAAATTCCCGATATCCAAGGGTTGCTTTCAGACAAAAGCTGCCAGGACAGAGAGGTCTGGCTGGCCTAGGCCTCTGATGGCCACCTTTCATCTGCCTCTGAAACACCATTGGTGTTCTGTGCTTTCCTTCCTATGGAAAAGAACCATCCTTCTCCTCCAGTGTCCATGTCTGAAACTGGGATTCCACCTCTGAAATTCTGAATTCTGGGATTCCACCTCTGAAATTCTGAATATTCCACCTCTGAAATTCTGAATATCCAAGGGCTGCTCCCAGGCAAAATCTGCCAGTACCGTCAAGGCTGGCTGGCCTTGGCCTCTGGTGGCTGCCCTGCAACCCTGGGGCTGGGTTCTTTCCTTCCCATGGAGATCCCTGGGACACTGTGGGGACCTCATGGAACCAAGGGGATCATTGTAGCCCCACTGAAGCCCATGGAACCAAGGGGATCATTGTGGCACCCCTGGAGCCCATGGAACCAAGGGGAACCAAGGGGATCATGGTGGCACCCCTGGAGCCCATGGAGCCAAGGGGATCATTGTGGCCCCACTGGAGCCCATGGAACCAAGGGGCCATGGTGACACAGAGGGGCTTCATGGACCCAGAGGCCATTATGGCTCTGTGGGGCCTGATGGAACCATGGAGACCATTCCAACCTTCAGGGCCTCGTGTCACCAAGGGGGCATTATGACACCTCAGGGCCCCATGGAACCAAGGGACCATTGGGACACTGTGGGGCCCCATGGAACCCAGGGAACATGGAACAGCTCTGGCTGCCTTGGCCTCCCAGGGCCACCTGACAGCTCTGGCTGATGTTGGGATGTCAAGGGCTGTCTCTCATCAGCTCCTGGAGTACTGAGGCTCCATGCTTTCCTTGCTATGGAAAAGAACTGTCTGACTTTTCAGATGCCCATTGCCAAAACTGGTACTCTCCCTAAAAAATTTCCTCTATGCAAAGGTATCTCCCAGGAAAAACCTGCCAGCTCTGCCTGGCCTTGGCCTTTGGTGGTCACCTCTTATCTGCCCCTGAAACACTGAGGCTCTGTTCCTTCATTCCTTTGGAAAAGAACCAGCCTTCTTGTCCAGGGACCATAGCCAAAATTAGAATTTGGCCTCCCAAATTCTGTATATCCAAGGATTGCTCCTGGACAAAAGTAGCCAGGACAGACAGGTCAGGCTGGCCCTGTCCTCTGGTGATTTTCTGAGACTCTGAGCTGAATGTTTTCATTTGGAAACACCTTGGAGAGGGCCCAGAGATGTCCCAAGGAAGGGTTGGAGGCCTTGGGCACAAGAGCTCTGTGTAGGCGCAAGGTATCGCGCCATCTAGGACATCTCGCGATATTACACCTAACCCCTTCCCTCCTACCGTTAGCCCTCACCCTTTGCTGTTACCCCGTTATAAATCACCCTGCATTGCCGTTAATAAACGCCATTTCACCGCCCACCACAGAGGTGTCTGCGTGTGCTTTGGCCCTGTGGCAGGGGTGCTGCCACAGTAACCCTTAACCTGGGACCCCACGCCCTTAGCGGTGGCAACAAGTGGTGCCGAGAAACCCGGGATCGAACCCGGACGTGGGAATCTCCTGGGCGAGGGAACGGCAACCGGAGCAGCGGGACTGTCTCCGGCGGGGAGGATACTCCTGGTGGACCGACGAAAGGGGGATAATCTCCCACTGGAAGACCGGCGAAAGAGGAAGGCTCGCGCTAGGGCTGATGAAGGAGGAAGTCTCGCACCGAAGGATTGACGAAGGAGGAAGGCTCACGTGGAGCGGTGGAAGAGGAAGTCTCGCGCCGGGAAAATCGGCGAAGGAGGAGGGCCGACGGAAGAGGAAGGCTCACGTTGTGATTGGTGCAGGAGAAAGGCTCGCGTCAGACTAGTGAAGGAGGAGGGCTCGCGCCGGGGGACCAGTGAGGGAGAGGATGGAGTCCCTTTTCAAGGTCCTTTTTGAATTATGGGGCAGGGTTATGCGGGCTCTTGGGCAGGAGCGGGGAGAGTGCAGGGCCGCCCGGGGCTGCTTGCCGGAGGGGCCCCGGCAGGATGTGGGTGATTATGTGTCCACGGAGGGTGGTGATTTGCGGCTGCGGGAACATCCCCGAGCAGAGAAAAAAAAATCATTTTGGGACGGGCTGCTGGAGGAGGCGCGGGCGGTAGCCGTTGAATCAGAAGTATCAGGCGGGGGCCGTTAGCCTAAGGGCGCGGAGTCCAGCCGTTAAGCTAGGAGCGCGGAGCGGGGCCGTCAGCGCAGGACCGCAGAGCGGAGCCGCCATTGATTCAGGCCTCGAGGAAGGCTGGGCGGGGCCTCCCCCCGGCATGCCGTGGAGCGGCGGACCCCCGAGGGGCGGGGGCGCGGGCACGGCTGGCAGAGACAGAGAAGGGCTACAAGGCACGCGTGAACAGGAGGGAAGGAAAAAGCACGGAGGGGTTGCTGAGACTGCTCAGAGTGCGTTTTTAAAGACTCATTCTCACAAGGCGCAGGCCTTCACTAGCCGGAGGCGGGGCGAGCCTAGAAGAGGGCAGCCCGGGGCTGAGCCAAAGGAGCACGGTCAGACAAGCAGGGTCGGCTGGGCAAGAAGGTCCTGGAACCCGGAAGTCTCCAAGTTCGCTTGGAGGTGGCGCCCCCCACCACTGATTGGGGCTCTGAGGGAGCCGGGACGGGGCTCCCGCCTTGCACGCTGCGGTGCGGCGGGCCCCCAAAGCGGGGAGATCACCATGGCGACCCGCAGCCGGCGGGGCGGCGCGACAGGGGTTGAGCCGCCGGGCTCCCAGCCAGCCATGGCCAAAAGCTGTCAATTTCAGCGGCCGCACCTGTGCAGGGCCGGCGGGCAGCCTGGGCGGCACAGGACAGCTGGACCCTTCCGTGGGCTGGTGGCGAGCGGAGGCGGGCAGCGCGGTGCCGATGTCGGGGCGATGCACCGCACCAGAGAGAGGAGCCGTGCGGGGCGGGGGGAGTCCTGCCCTGCTGCCCGCCGCAGCAGCGGCGACCAGGCCGCCTACATCAGCACCACCAAGCACACCCAGGCCATGGCCACTGACATCATGCAGGAAATGTTAGAAGAGCAGCTTATTGTCCATGCATCTGGAGAAGCTTACCCCCATTGAGCTCAGCTCTTCAATACCAGTGCAATGACATCCAGTATTCATCAGAAGATGGTAATGGAAGATGTTGTAACTCTGACTGTGGGAGAGTATGCAGAAGACATTAATCAGTACCTCTGAGAGGCAGAAGTAAGATTTAGGCCCAAGCCCTACTACAGGAAGAAGCAGCCAGATGTCACAACAGGAATGCGTGCTACCCTGGTAGACTGGCTGGTGGAAGTAGGGGAAGACTATAAACTTCAGACAGAGACTTTGGACTTGGCAGTGAACTTCCTGGACATGTTTCTTTCCTGCATGTCAGCTCTCAGAGGGAAGCTACAGCTTGTGGGAACAGCAGCAATTCTTCTGGCTGCGACGTATTAAGAGATCTACCCACAGATGAAGACACTGAGCTGGGGAGGCCCATGGGGATTCCACGAGATCGACCCCAGAGCCTGACACGGGCACGGGGGGCCGGGGCCCTGGGGGGGACAGGGGGACAGGGACCCCCCGGCAGCGTCCCCGTGTCCCCCAGGGCCAGAGCCTGGGCCAGGGCTCCTTCACCCTGGTACCAACGAGGCCTTGAGAGCACTGAAAACATCCCCAGCAAGGGAGCAGCAAAAACCAGATTGAATATTAAGGGACATCACAGCAAAGTTCCTTGGCAAGAGTCACTCTGCTCCTGACTGGACACTTCAGGCACAGCAAGGAAACAAAGCAACAACAAAACCAAACAGAATCCAGGCAATCAAACCAGAAATTAACCGAGAACTGTCCCTCTGTGTGTGTGTGTGACACAAGGACAGTGAGGACAACGATAAAAGGAATATGGCCTAAAAGCTTAAGAGAGCTCAAACTTAACAGGACTTAACCTTAACTGATACCTTCAACTTCACAATTCAGCAAAAGAGCAGAGTGTAACCGCATTTAACTGAACTTAAACCTATGACTTTGCAATTTAACAGAGGAATAACACTTTGAATATTTAACTTAGCTTATAATTTATAGTAAAGGTAACAACTTAGCAAAAGAACGACTCTTAGCAGCATTTAACTTAGACCTTGTGATTTAACCTTCCCTACAGGCCTGACTGGCTCAGCTCTCCAAGGCACTCAAGCCCCTCAGAGAGCAGCATTTCTGCCACATTTCCCCAGCACAGGCACTCCTGGGTGCACACAAACACCCAGAGTCAGTGCAAGGCACCTGTGAGCAATTCCCCTGAGGGCAGGGAATGTGTGGGAATGTTAGTTATTAGACTGGAAAAATACTGTGCTTAGCCTTCTGATTTGAGTTCTTGCACTTTCGAAAACACTGTCCTTGGGCCTGTCTGAGTGCGATAACGAGGAGTCAGAGAGACGTGGGAAAATGGAATGTAGCCTGAAAGAATGAAGAAGAGTTGATATATAGCTTAACGAATAGAATGCTTAGTTTACAGAATATGCATGAACTTCATTAACACTATTATAAAAGCATGTAAGCTGTATCAATAAATTGGAGACCAATGATCATCACCCCTAAGATGTGCGCGTCTCCCCTTCACCTTCCGCAAATGGTGAACCCTGACGTGATAATGCGACGCACCACGGAGGAGGTGAAGAACCAGGTCGGGTCCTGAAAGCAGCCAGGACGGCAAAAAAGCACAAAGAAAAAAAAAAAGGGGGAGAAAAGTGAAGATGAGACGTGCTGAGCCTCGAGTGTCGTACAGGCGAGCTCGATCGATACGTGCTGCGGTGACCTTGAAGAGCTGCAAACAGCGCTGACGATTTTAGGTATGGAAAGGCAAGCAGCATATTATTTATTTACTGCCTTTTTACAAAAACGGCAGGTTAGGGGAATAGACTTGTAAAATGACTTACCAGGGCTTTTGTCTTATGGATATGCTAAGGGAGTTTTTATTAACCCCCATACAGTTTACGAGTTAACGGAATGGCGTGAATTTGGTGATTTATTATGGGAGGCCACTTTGGAGGACAGTAAAACTGCCAAGAAGTTAAGTAAATTATGGAGGGATAAGCTCCCGCAAAGCAATGAGCCGATCCCTGAGGCAGAAAACAACCTAGCAGAAGCTATTGCAAGGGAATGCAAAAAGCTTGGGCTGTGCTGGCGAGAGAAGCCATAGAGAAAGGAAATGATAAGGTTATCAACAAGGCAAGTGGCACATAGACTTTTAAATGCGTTTTAGAAAAGCGGACTATAGACTATAAACCTGGGAAAAAGGCTTCCGCAGCTTTTTGGTGCAGGCGGGCTCCTGCAGCCACTTCTGGCGTGCTCGGCTCCCGCCGCGGCATGCGGGGGGCCTCCGGAGCGCGCGGCTCCCACTGTTGTTTTCGGAGCGCTGCAGCACCCGGTAACCAGCAAAAGCCTTAGTTTGAGCCTGGCACCCTGAATGGACTGTGCTTTAAACAGACTACAAGCTGCAGCGTGTCCATGGGAAAGTTACAGAGTCTTGCTGCAGCCGGCAGAAAAAGCTTTGTCATCAGACACTGAGCTGCTGGCATGTTTGCGACTTGTTGTTTTAGACTAATTGGTAGCAATTCACATCGAGCCTTTGAAATGCATATAGAGTTACAGATCAGCGGCTGTGCTCGGATGGAAACAGCAGCCGCGGCTTGGCTGTCCGCGGCTCGTGGCTCGCCTGAGGCAGTGGCAAGCAACAATACGAACAGCACGGAGCCCGAGCAGAGCAGGCAGCGCTGTGCCCGCGGTGCGGTGCGCGCCAGCAGAACTGGGTGCGCGGGGCGCAGCAGCGAGCGAGTCCCGTGGCGGGTCCCGCCGTCCCCTGCTAACGGCCTGAGGTGGCGGCGGTGACAGAGCAAGGAGGGAGCGGCGTGGCGGGGGGGCCTCCCCCGCGGAGGGGCATCGACTCACGCCGCCAGAGTGAGTGCTGTGCTGCGTCCACCAGAGTGCTGTGCTGCGTCCGACAGCAGCTGAGTTAACCCATCGCATCACAGCAGCTCAAGCGGCGCCCCAGGACCCGAGCACCGTCCCAGCACAACTAGTTCCCCCCCTCCGCCCCGCGGCCGGCGAAAAGCTTCAGTGTTAGACCTAATAGCTGTAATAAACATGACTCTTATCGACAATGAACCACAAAAGATCCCTACTGCCGGTAAAAGACCAGGGATGATAAATGAGTAACACAACACCGTTCTCCAGATGTGTGGAGAGAAAGCAGAGAAAGCTAAGGAGCTCCGACTGGATCTGGAGGATGTGAGGGGCATGTGCAGGACTCGGATGGATGGACTTTTGAAACAGAGAAAAAATTAATTCCTCGTAGAACTGTTAGCATTGTATAGTGACAGACTGTAAAGACAACTGTTTATGTAAATGTTGAATTTAAATGTTTTGTAGTAAAAACCCCTGTATTATAGAAATAAGACTATATAATAGAGTTCATATGTTGACAAGAGAATCAATGTTTTAAGTGTCCTGTTCTGTGTGCAGTTAAATTATTTGCATAATATTTAATAGGTTTTCTTTAGTCATCGCTTTATTTAAGTTTTTGCTAAATGGTGGGCCATTTTACATAAACAGCAGAAATTTTGATTGTTATCTTGTAAGACAGCCTTAGAAAGCATGAGTAGTACTAAAGCAGCTCTTAATTCGTAATCTTTGTAAACCTCTGGAAATCACTTTAGAAGTCTGTCTCAAGTGTTCATATGAGTTTTTTAAAAATCTCATCAAGTAATCTTTAATAACTAAGTAGCAGAGACTTGCTGTCTAAAGCATACCTGGTAAATATTTTCCATGACAAGAAAATCTTAGATTTGTGCTTACAACATCTGAACATGTCAAGGTGACTATTTTTAGACAAATCAGTTTAGTCTGACTTTTTTTCACCAAGTCCTCTAAAGCAGAGTGTGAGACTCAGATGAGACTTCAAATTACAGCTTCACCTTAGATATTGCTTGTGTTTCTTGAGCAGTCTGGAGACAGCAGCTCTGCTTGTAATGACAAATGTGTTTAACTTTTAACACCAGAAATCTCAGCTGTTAAATATCCTGTTTTAGATTTAGTAGCTGATTTTTAACAGTAGCTAGAACAGTTCAGAAGAATGCAAGGAACTGATTTTTTAAAAAATAAATTGTTGCAGATTTCATGGTTCCTGCCTGTTGTAATTTAAAAACTCTTTTCCTGCTTAAGTATTTAGTGACCTGACACAAAAAAAGATGGGTTAAAGCGATTATATAAATAAAATGCAATAAGTATGTTTTTGTATTCCTTAAGCCTTACTTAGATGTGGTAGGTGTAAAAAGCAAGCACTGAATTCAAAGAGATTTTTCCACAGGTATACCTTATGATTGTGTGCACACAAGTATAAAAATGCTGAAGCAAACACACGAAGAAAGTTGTTTTAGATTAGAATTTTAGAGTCAGGCTTGTAAGTAAGTTATAATAAATTCTATATTTTATTTCTATAGTAAATTTTATCTGTTGCTAAATAGTTTAAGTTAAATTGTTTATTAAGTGCCATTAAATGTTAAATACTCTTAAGGTTAAGTGTTTTTAAGTTTAAGTTCTGTTAAAATTAAGTGATGTCACATGTAAGTTCTGTTGATTTGAAAATCTGATAAGGTTAAGTTTTGTTGAGTTTAATTTCTGTTAAGTTTAAGTAAAGATAAGTTTAAGTGATGTTAAGTTCTGTTAAGTATAAGTATTTTAAGTTTAAGTGTTATAAGTTTAAGTGCTATTAGGTTTAAGTGATGTCAAATAGATTTATGCTAGACGCTTATTTTATGACTTGTGTGCAAGGTGTCACCATGAACATCAGAGAAACTCTAATTATAAAAGACAATTAGAAGCATTTGTAAGTAGAATCATTTTTGTTTAAAATATATTTGTTGTTTAAGAATGGGAAACAAGCTTACCAAACAATCAATGCAGATGAAACTCGCACACATGTTATTCTTTTAGCTTTTTTTTTTAAGTTGTATTAGCACACCTAAGTTTTGCTTAAGCCTTGTAACAGCATAAAATTTATTTTGTGTTTATTTTGTAGCATATCTTATAGATTGTAATAAGCTTTGTCAGTTTGTCTCCCTAGCTTAAATCCCTTATAACAGAAAACTTTACTAGTTAAGAAATATTGTTTATAATATAATAGTTATTAGAATTGCCTATTCTTATATTTTAGAGAGTGTAGCGTAATTAACCAATGAAGCTTTGCTTATTTAAAAGAAAACAGGGGATATGTGGGAATGTTAGTTATTAGACTGGAAAAATACTGTGCTTAGCCTTCTGATTTGAGTTCTTGCACCTGCGAAAACACTGTCCTTGGGCCTGTCTGAGTGCGATAACGAGGAGTCAGAGAGACATGGGAAAATGGAATGTAGCCTGAAAGAATGAAGAAGAGTTGATATATAGCTTAACAAATAGAATGCTTAGTTTACAGAATATGCATGAACTTCATTAACACTATTATAAAAGCATGTAAGCTGTATCAATAAATTGGAGACCAATGATCATCACCCCTAAGATGTGCACATCTCCCCTTCGCTTTCCTCAAGTAAAAGGTTAGTGTTTTATTTTACTGTTTAAAAGATGTTATTTTGCTATGTGTTATCCTGGAGATAAAAACTGCTTTGGTTTCTTGGGTTGTTTGGGTTTTTTCCTTGAGTTGCTGGGAATTTTTCTGGTTGAAATTTTTTAAAAAAGGGGAGAAAAGAAAAAAAGGGAGGAAAATGGGAAAAAAGTAAAAAACAAGGGGCAAATCTCTTAAAAATATAAAAAGCAAGCAAAAAAAGAACAGTTACACCTGTTTCCAATGTGCACCTGAGTGCCTTGATTTTTCCATGTTTTTCGGTGTAGTCCTGAGTTGTAGAGTTCTCCGGACAGGATGCTGAGCTTCGTGGAGACTGCGGAGCCGCTGGAGCCATTCCCAGTTTTCCTTCCCACCTGTAGTATCTGATGCCGTCACACATGTGTCAGTTTTGGCGCACCAAAGGTGCCATTTTTATAAATTCCCAACAACCAAAATGACATGATTCCATGGGAATTTGTGAGGGGAACTGGAGGATTCAAAATTCCCGATGCCCAGAATGCTGTTATTCCATGGATTGCCAATGTTAATGGGAAGTTGTGAGGGGAACCAGATGATTCTGAACTCCCAACCCCTAGAATGCCGTTATTCCATGGTATTCCACTATTGCCCACCAAATGCAACCCTGGACCATCAAATCCAAATTTTGACCAATAAATCCAACTGTTCACCACCAAATCCAACCTTGGACCTTCAAGTCCAAACTCTATCAAATTCAGCCTGGGAATTTGACCACCAGGGATGGGATGGGATGGGATGGGATGGGATGGGATGGGATGGGATGGGATGGGATGGGATGGGATGGGACCAAGCTGGCTGCAGCCATCATCTCTGCGGCCCAGCTCTGCCACTCACCCTCCTGCAGTGGCTCGAATGGCACCACCTCTTTGGTCTCCTCTGCTGGGGCAGATCCAGGCTCTTCCTCCTCCTCCATCCAGGCAAGCTTGGGCACACTTGGAGGAGGCCTCTGCTCCATGTGTTTTCCATCTCTCTCCCATTCTGTTCATGGACACATCCCCAGGGATGGGATAGAATGGGATGGGATGGAATGAGATGGGAACGGGACGGGACAGGATGGGATGGGATGGGACAGGATGGGATGGCTGCAGGCCAGCCCACTGGCCCAGCTCTGCCACTCTGCACAACCTCCTCGGTCTCCACTTCTGGGTCAGTTCAGGCTCTTCTTCCTCCTCCCCCACCCAGGCCAGCTTGGGAACTCTTGGGGGTCTCTGCTCAATGATCTTGCCATCCCTGTTTGGTTCTGTCCATGGGAATGTCCCTAGTGGATGGGATGGGATGGGATGGGATGGGATGGGATGGGATGGGGACCAAGTTGGATGCAAGCACCAGCCCTGTGGCCAAGCTCTGCCACTCACCATTCTGCAGAAGCTGGATAGGCACAACCTCCTCGGTCTCCACTTCTGGGTCAGGTTCAGGCTCTTCTGCCTCCTCCTCCACCCAGGCCACCGTGGGAATTCTTGGAGGTCTCTGCTTCATGTCTTTTCCATCTCTCTTCCACTCTGTCCATCGGCACATGCCCGCGTATGGGATGAAATGATGGGATGGGATGGGATGGGATGGGATGGGATGGGATGGGATGGGATGGGATGGGGCCAAGCTGGCTGCAGGCACCAGGCCCTGTGGCCCAGCTCTGCCACTTACCCTCCTGCAGCAGCTGGATAGGCACAACCTCTTTGGTCTGCAGTTCTAGGTCAGTTTCAGGGTATTCTTCCTCTTTCTCCACCCAGGCCAACTTAGGCAGTCTTGGGGTTCTCTGCTCCATGTCACTGATTGAAAGAATGGCTAATTGCAAGACAAATGCCTCTGGAAGGCCACGGGTCACCAAGTCCTGTGGACTGGCCCCAAGGTCACCTTTAGAAACAATGCCTCGGAAAAGCTCCAGGTGGGACACGAACGAGCGCGCTGTGCGGGGGCTCCTCACGGCACCGCTCTGTCCCGTCCTGTCCCGTTGCATACTCCCAGCACTGTGGCCTGCTCTTGTCACTGCCAGCTCCTATGTCACCACGTGTCACAAAGGACACCCTGACCCATTCCATGCCATGGTGACCGTGCTGCAGCATGTCACCAAGGGCCCTTGTGATACACTGCCACCTGCCCTGGGGCCGGCCCCAGCCCACCCAAAGTGGCCCAGGCTGGAAGGAATCCCTGGCCCCAGGTGTCTAAGGCAGCCCAACAGGATTTTTAGGAAGGGCTCAGAGCATCAGCAAACGCTGCCCTGCTCTGCGGGCTCAGGGCAGCAGAAGGAGCACCCAGGGCTGCCGAGGCAGCTGCGCTGGGAAGGGCACGGGGCCTTCCAGGGAAGCTGGCACGGCCTCCTTGGGACATGTCCTGGCTGGTGGCCATCCTAAACCCACGGGGTGTGACACGGACAAGGAACGGGTGGGCCAGGGCACGAATGCTGCTCTGAGCCCTGGGGCCCGGGCAGCGCTGACATCAGCAGCTGTGGCAGAGTCCCCGGCCAAGCAGAGCTGCCACCCCCCGAGCCCTGGCAGTGCTGATGCCCATCTCCTGCCCCAGAGACCTGTGCCCCCGGGGGGTTTCTGTGCCACAGGGAGCCAAAGCCCACGTGCATTGGGGGCTGTGCTCCTTCCTGCAGGGGCTGATGGCTGGAGCACATGGAGCAACTGCTGGCAACACTTGGTCCCTGTCAGAAGGCAGAAGCTGTTAGTCCTGAAAGGATTTTTTTCATGGAAGGGATTGGCAGTAGCACCACAACACCACCAGTTTCTGAGTTTCTCAGGATAATCAGATTTCAATGGAACACTGTGCTTTTCTCACTCTCTTTCTTGCCTTCTTGAAAAAAAAGGAATCTCCCCAGCCTCTGATATTCTAGGCTCTGGTCCCTGCGTGTCTGGATGTGGCAGCTCATGTCCAAACAGCCATCAGCTCTGTGGCCCAGCTGTCCACAGAGCTGATGGCTGTTTGGACATGAGCTGCCACATCCACACAAAACTGCGTCCCTGCTGAGCTTGGCAGTGGATGGCCACAAATAGGGAGGTTCTCCAGTGAACATCAAGGCAGACACATGGGGATGTGCAGTGGATAGGGATAACTCTGGGAGGAGAAGCTGTTCTGTGTCTCTGATTTTGGTGCTGATGCCCGAAAACTAGGCAAGAAAGCAGCCCTCCATAGTATAAGGCCTATGCAGCAGGTATTTGTTTATTCAACGCCGGGAGTGAGGGGCATTGCTCCACCACAAACTCACTCATCCATTCTTTGAACAGTTCTAGCTTTTATACGTTTTTTACTTCATGCGCACATTTTACTTTCCTCACCTTCACATTGCAACATATTTTCTAATCCCATGATGATGCAAGCCCTTGTAGCACATGCAGGGTTTCTGCACAAGGTTGTCATCAGCCTCTGGTGGTCGTTTTGGATGAAGACTCATAAGTCTTCCGCAGGCTTGAGCTCTCCACGCCTGCTTCTTGTGCATGCTCTGTAGGATTGCCTGCTGAAATCGCCAGTGGTCAGCTTTGGCAGGCAGCTTATTCTGCTAAATTTGCTGATTTCCAAAAGGGGCTCCATTGACATACCCTGTTACAAAGTTGCTACTTCTTTCTGCACAGCTACAGCTTTTTGTGTAGCTCAAGTGTTATCTCATTGCCTAGGCATCAAGTTTGCCCTTCATTTTAACTTTTGCAAATTCTTTGGCAACTATAGTCTTGTGGTCTCGAAATATTTACCTGTTTCAATCCTGTATCTCATTTTATTTTGCTTCCATTCGTGATATGTGGTGGCAGTTTGTTTACAATACCATACAAAACATTGGCTCATCATGCAGGTTCCTAAGAATGGTATTCCAGTTCCTAAAATTCCTACAAAAAGTTGTGTAGGCCAGTTCAGATTAGGTAGCCAAGATATCAGAGTTTCCCTCAAATGTTTGCTTCAAGATGTAACACCTTGGGGTACTGCAGGGAATACTTTTGCCTGTGTCCAAATGGCATGGACATCCATTGCTATTTGCCCTGATTGATCTATATCAGTGCAACAACTGGCATTAATTAGAATACAAACTCCTCCCATTTGACTGTTACCGTATCTAACACCCTGTGGTTTTGAAAGACTGCTTCTTTTAGTGAGTCTGTTTCTGTTCGTAGTCTTTCTAAGGCATCTGCTGTTGAATTAGCAATCAGTTCTGTTTTGGCTGAGATGTTTGAAATTGCCTTTTCCAGTTGTGCAATTCCTAAATTTGGGAGCAACGCCCTCACAAAAGTGCGAAGACTCTTGCTGTATCACACCACTGGGTTATTGGGTGTTCTCTTAGTGAGTCTGTTCTTCCACAGTCCTTGAATAATACCTGTCATTTCATGAGTTTGATTTATTCCTGTAGCCAAGGGATAAGGGATCCCATGGTACATTGGCCAGTCCAGTTACCTGCTAATTGTTTTAATGCTATTCCATTCCCACAAAGGCACCCAGATGCATCAGGAAGAAGGCAGTTGGTGTTAATTCTCACTGACTTGTTTCCCATATGTCTATCAAAAAGACAGTTTTTCCATCATCACTCACTGCCTGAGTGCCACTGACCCACCCAGCTGCGTTTCTGGAAACACTGCCGAGGTTTGTTCCAGCCTTTCTCAGCCCTGTGTATCTGTGACTGGCTCAATGAGAAGCTGTAACTGGAAAAGGGGCTTTCCCAAGAAGATCCTGCCTGTCTACATTGAGCACTAGCATTGTGGAAGCTGTGGGGGTTCAAATCTGACCAATTGCTTGATGGCAGCCCTGTTAAGGGAAGGTTCCATTGTTGCACCTCTCCGCAAAGCCTGCAATCCCTGAGTCCTGTATAATTAGCTATGGTTCCTATTAGTGTTATACAGCTGTTAACATCAAAGGCACTGACAGTATAACCAATGAAAAAGACAGTGAAATACAATATGAATTTTATGGTTTAGGAGGGAATTTCAGTTTTAGTACATTATTCGCAATAGGTTTGGTCATGCAGGGTTTAGTTGGTGATTTCTTGAACCAAGAAGATTGAAGGGGTGTAGTGAATCCAGGCAGGTCTTTCCTTTACTCAGACAGATAAAGGTAGTCAGGAGCACTTGGAACAGTCCATCCCACTTTTCCTGCAGAGGATCACCTGTAAAATTCTTAACATACACCCAGCCACCAGGATCAAGTGTATGCAATTTATGATCTGGCTGCTTAGATTGTTTCTCAAACACAGTACTAAACTTCTGGTGCAATTGTTTGTTTATAGCCATTAAATAGTCATAGATATATTGACTATCACCTTGAGCCAAATTTTCATCATCAGTGACATTTAATCCATAAGGTCTGCCATAAAGCATTTCACATGGGCTTTTTCTTTAGACCTAGGTTTTATTGTATCTGATAGGGGCAATAGGTAGAGCTTGATACCAGTATAAATGCACTTCTCGCCAAATTTTAGCTATCTGTTGTTTGATCATATTATTCAGCCTTTCTACTTGACCACTAGCTTGTGGTCTGTAGGGTGTGTGAAGCTGCCATTGGACGCCTAATGCTTTGCTGACAGCTTGCACCATTTGAGATGGCACAGAAATGAGATCCTCTGTCAGAGGATGTTTCTCCAGGTGCACCAAACCTAGGTATGACCTCATTCAACAACACTTTTCTTATCAATTCTCTAGCTTTCTTTGTCCTACAAGGGAACGCTTCTGGCCACCCAGAGAAAGTATCAGTAAGTACCAACAAATATTGGAAACCTCCCTTTCTTGGGAGTTCAGCAAAGTCTATCTGCCACAAGTCTCCAGGAAAAGCTCCTCTGCTCAAAACCTCTTGTTCTAGCCTGACTGCTGGATTTGGATTATTCTTCAAACAAGTCACACATTGTGATGGTCCCTCTTTAACAGTGTTCTGCAAGCCTGGGCCTGCAATTTGTACCTTTAGGGATTGGGTTCTTCCCCCCAGCCAGTATTATCATGGTCAGATTTCACATACTGTCTCATTTACTTTTCTGGTATTATTACTTGACCTGTTTCTAATCGTCCCCAACCATTTTCTGAATGTTTTTCTTTACTTTCATTAATCCATTTATAATCAGAAGGTTGGTATTTTACAGGCTGCTTAGTTGATACTGCAGTAGGTATTAGAGCTGCCACAAGTGGTTCATTTCTTTCAGCAGCAATTTGAGCTTCATAATCTGCAAATCTGTCACCTGCTTCCAGGAGGGTGTTACCTTTAGAGTGCCCTCAGCAATGCACAGTTGCCACTTGCAATGGGAGCTCCACCGCCTCGGGGAGCCTGAGGATTTCAGCTGCATATTTGACCATCTTCTTTTGTGCAGTCAGGAGTCCTCTTTCCCTCCTTATGGTTCCGTGGGAATGAACAATTCCATAGGCATGTTTGGAACCCGTCCAAACATTAACTTCCCTTCCTTTTGCCCCTTCTAATGCTAGAGTGAGGGCTATCAGCTCAGCCTCTTGTGCTGAGGTTCCTGCTGGAAATGGCTTTGACTCAATTACCTCTGGGACTGTGCTCACAGCGTAGCCTGCCATTCGCACTCCCTGTCTCCCAAAACTGCTGCCATCACAGCAGCAGCTCATGGCTGAACCAGTTCACGGCATCTGGGAGCGGCTGTTCCATTGGATCTGGGCGGCTGGAGCGCACAGCTTCCATGGTCCATAGGCAGTCGGGTACTACAGATTCAGCTTTGGACTTTCCTTGCAGAAAAGAGGCAGGGTTAACAATATTGGTCACTTGAATTCCAGTATGATCAGATTCAGCCAGGACTGCTTGGTAGTTTAGGAACCTCAAGGAAGACAGCCAATGGTTCCCTTTCCCATCTGACACTGTGTGTGACACTGAGACAGTCATCTTTTGTGCTAGTGTAAACTACCTCGCTTCTTCAATGTTCATGATCACTGCTGCTACTGCCCTAAGGCAGGCGGGCCAGCCCTTTCTCACAGTATCGAGTTGTTTAGAAAAAAAGGCCACTGCCCTTTTGTAAGGACCCGGCTGTTGTGCCAGAACCTCTCAAGCTATTCTGTCTCTCGTGTGGGAATAACCCAAAGGGCTTGCTCACGTCAGGCAGCCCCACAGCAGGGGCCTTCATGAGTTCACACTTCAGTTCTTCAAAGGCCCTGTTGGATTCGAGGGTCCATATCACGGTATTTTTAGAGATTTTCACCAATTTGTATAAAGGTTTCATGATCAATCTGTAGCTGTATATGCACAGTTGGCACCAAGCTGTCATTCCAAAGAAAGCAGGGAGTTATCTTATGGTTTGTGGTCAAGGTGTCTGACAAATTGCTTCCTTCTGGGCAGTTCCCAAAGACCACTGTCCTCCGGAGACCCCACATCCACATGTTGCTTGTTGTATTGTGTTCTTATGTTTTAGTTGCATTAAGCTGTACTTTGGTTTGCTGCAGTTCCTCCCTGTTACAGTGGTTCTGCCCCCGTTGCCTCCTCCCTCCTTTTTAATGTCAATCTCCCTGCCTCCTTCCCCGCTTCCCTGAAAACTGCCTTGTCATCCCCTCAACCCCTCCCCTGTGTCCTGTCACTCCACAGCCCATCCCTTCCCTCCAGAAACTTCTTCCAAGGGCATCAAGTGATAGGTTCAGGCACTGGGGCCCCTCCTCTGGTTTACCCCCATTGGTTCCCCTATATGTCTGTTTCCCTGCTCCCCACGCCCTCCTGTAATGCCATTGGCAGATGGGCGATCCCCTCCCCTGTTCACTCTCCCCGTTATAACACCTTGCACAGTCCAGTTCTCTGTCTCCAGTTGTCTGGATCCCCTGGGATGCGGATGTGCTTGGAGCTCTCTAATAAAGCTGGACTTTGCCCCCAACTGGAGTCCTCTCTCCTTCTCCCACCAGCGTCGCTTCGGTGTCTCGTCCGCAGAAGGCGAAAGCCTCAGCCGCTCTCCCGGCCTCCCGAGGAGCGGGAGAGTGTCCCCGCCGCTCGCTGTGCCAGGGCAAGCCGGGGGGACTCTGAGCGCCCACTCGCAGGGGCACAGCGAGAGCTGCTGCTCCAGCCGGGCTCTCTGTGGAGATGCTCGATAACCATTCAGTCCAAGAAAATTCAAAAGGTTCACTGCCCACTCAGAACATTCGTTAGTAGTGTCAGTAGCAATTAACAAACCATCTACATGCTGTAGGAGTGTTCCTTCCCCGGGCAGTGATTGCTATTGCTCTAATTCTTCAGCCAAGTGATTCCCAAAAACTGGGAATGTTTGTGAACCCTTGAGGTAATCCTGCCCAGCTAAGCTGCTTTTCCTGCCTGTGCTAGGCTTCTCCCATTCAAAAGCAAATATATTTTGACTTTCTTCTGCAAGTGGCAGGCAGAAGAAAGCATCTTTCACATCTATCACTGGAAACCAAATAAAATCATCTCAAAGTTTAGCTAGTAAGGTAGTCAGGTATAAACCATTAATTGCCTGTAAATCTGGCACTAGTCTCTAAGTTCCATTAGGTTTCTTTATTGCTAATCTGGGAGTATTAAATTTGGACACCCATTCTTCCAATAATCCTAATGTCAGGAATTTATTGATTGTTGGCTCTATTCCTTTCCTATCTTCTAATCTTAAAGGCTGTTGCTTTCTGACTACTGGCCTAACTCTTGTCTGTAGCTGGAATTTAACAGGGTCTGCTCGTTTTGATTTTCCTGGGCTATCGGTATCCCATACTCCTGGGTACACCTGATTCAATACTTGCTCTAAATAGATATTATTGTTTGTGGGTCTTGTGTCAATTGTCAGTCCTAATGCTAAAGCCAATTTGTCTTCAGTTACCTTAAATTTAGTTTTTCTTTTTCTAAATGGAACTGTCGCTTCTAAATTTTCAAGCAAATCCCCATCTAGGACAGATTTGGATGAGTTTGGTAAATAAAAAAAACTGATGTATTCCCATTTTCTTCTTGATTTTACATTTAAGCAGGAAGAATGCATCTTCTGGCTGGCCAGTGGCTCCTCTTGCTTGAAGACAGTTTTCACTTTTGGGTATCAGTGCTTGATTCAAGAGTGAAAATGTGTCTCCAGTATTTACTAAAAATTCAACTTCTTTATCATTCTTTAGCTGTATTTTAACCAGTGGGCCTGCTAGGGTAAGATCTGCCAGTCTCAGTCATTTCTTATCATCTAGAGTGGCTACAAGAGTTTTGTGTACTTTGTCTGCTAACTCTGAGCACTGGCATTTCCAGTGTCCTTCTTTCTTACAATATGCACATTGATTTGGCCCCAGCTTGGTCTGTGGCTGGTTTGAACCTCCGCTGCCTCTGGCATTTTGGTCCCTGCCTCTGCTTCATCCACACCCACGTCCTCTCCCTGGTGCTGATCCAGAGCTGCCACCATGGCTGTAGGGAGTTCTTTTTCTTTTTCTCTGTCTTTATTATCATACACCTTCTATGTTTTTTTCATTAATGCCTTTAAGTCTCTCTTTACAGGCTCTTTCAGCTTCTCAAGTTTCTGCCTGACGTCTGGCCTAGATTGCCCAAACATCAGGGAGATGAACTGCTGCTTTCCCATATCTGACCGGAGATCCAGGGCTGTGTGTTTACATGCAGCTGCTCAGAGCCTGTCCACAAAGTCAGTGGGTGACTCGTGCTGTCCCTGTGTAACACTATATAGTAATGACCAATTTATTGCTTTTGGAATGGCATTTTTTAATTCAATTTGACTAGTTCCTGGTATCTGGTTAACATTGCACAGCTGCCTGCATCATTTGGGTCCCACAAAGGGTTTACAATAGGAAACAACTGGTCCACTGTACCTTGTCAGGCTCCACTAGCAATTTGTCCCTGCACATGTGCTCTGGCTATCTTTATCACCAACTCCTTTGCTGGTTTTCTTAGCTCTGTCAGCATGAAATCAGTATCACCTCAGTCTGGGTCTTGATTCTTGATTATGAACTCAAATTGTTTTGCTACTTTGCTGGGGTTTTCTCTGCAAATTTTAACTTTTCCCCACCAACGGTTCAGGTCACTAGTAGAAAAGCAGAAGTTGACCCACATGGCTTCTCCTGGGGGACCCACTACTTGCCTTAAGGGGGTGACCAAAGGCAAAGCTTTCTTGGTTTTATTCCTTGTACGTGTTGTCACTGGGGTGTCTGCAATTGTCCCCTCACCAGGATTATTCATCTCCTCCTCACTGCCATTCAGGTTTAATTCAGGGGGCAGAGTGGTTGGGTGAGGGGGAATGTACCCGAGCTGGCTGGGGTAACTCGGCTCTAAGTCTTGGACACCTAGAACACAATCTTCCTCGCGCTCTTTAGCCAATTTCAAACATCTCTGCCCTATGCTGCATGCTGAACAACATCTCTTTATTCTCTGCCTGTTATCTATTTCCAAAGTTAGGACTAAACAGTCCTGTGGGGCCAAATCAAAGTCACATTCCTTCTGCCACTCAGGTTTATTCTTAGGGAAAAAACCATGTCTGCATATATCACTTGAATTCATTTTTCTTCTTTTCTTAAAAATAATATCAACTGTCACAATGTATGATAATTTAAAGTTCCATTAGGGGGTCACTTTTCACCACTTTCTAACTGATACCAAGGCTACCATTGGGTAGAGTATTTAATCAGATTACCTTTCTTGGAAAAATTTCCTTCTGGGATTCCTCCCAAATCTTTCTCATGTGCTAAAATACATTATAGTGGACTCTTTAATAATATCTTTACTTCTTGTGTTATTCATTCTTAATGCTATCTAAATTTCCAAACTTATCAGTATGTATTACTACTTCTTCTCTTTTCCTTCTCTTTATGCCCTGTATACTGCACTTAACACACCCTGGGTGTCTCTGAGTCACCCAGCCCCAATATTCTTTTTCATAGTCCTAACAAGCAATGAAAACAAAAGGATTACACGTTGCACACAATCTACAAGGAACTGGGGTATGATTGGACATAAAACAAGTTTCTTAAAACACTGCCTGAAGTGATGCTCAGGAGTATATACTCATGTAAACCTAGAGTTCACAACCCTTGACTTTTTATGTAGTGTCTAAAAGCTTGTGTGACTGCTCGATGTTGTTCAAATACTTCTCAACCTCAGACGGGCTTGGTGCTGTGCCCATTTCCCTGGGGTGTTGCAGTTTGTGTTTATTTATCAGTTATGGTATCATAGTTTGTTTTAATGCACCCCGTGTTTTCCCCAAGTTGGTTTACCCCTAGGTTTTGCCCTCCCTCAAAGCTGTCCCTCATGCCATTCCCCACTCTTTGTTCCAGCTCCTTCCCCACCTGTCAAGGTAATCCAGCTCTTTATTCCTGAATCTTCCCTGTCAGTTTTGTCTTGGACCAATCCCTGACTGCACCACCCCTTTGGAATTGCCCTATTGCTGGAAGCCCCACTGGCCCATGGGACCTACCCTCTCCTCCCAACTGTCCTAATTAGTCCCAAGCAACTGATGGAATCCCCTCGCTCCTCCCCTGCAGATTCCTTCTTGGTCAATCGTTTGTATCCACCCCCTGAGTTGTACCCCTGTAAAATCCCGTGCACAGAAGTGCTCCTGGCTCATTGCTTCTGAATCCTTCCCTTGGAATAAACCTTTGTCTGTGGAAGCTCACAATGGAAGAGCCTCCTCCTTCTCTTTTGCCTGGTCCGTGCTGCAGTTATTAGATCCTGAACCACTGAGCAGTGGCTCATCAGGTCCAGCCGCAGGCAGAACCCACGTCTTGGCCGTTCCCCACTCCTGGCACAGCGCTGGAGTTTTCCCAAGAGCCAGCCCGGGATCCACTGGGCTGCGTCCGTGGGGAACCTCTGCCAGTGCCTGACCGTGCTCTGGGTGAAAAACCTTTTCCTGATACGGAAATGAAACTTGCCCTGTCCCAGCTCCCTGCCCTTTTCTCGAGCCCTGTCACTGGTCCCAACAGTGACGAGAGCTGCAGCAGCCCCTCTGATTCCCCTCAGGAGGATGTTGAAGACCACAATGATGCCCTTTTCTTTCCTCCAGGCTGAACAGACTAGAGTGGCCTCAGCTGCACCTAGGGCTTCCCCTCCAGACCACACTCCATCCTTAAGTCCTCCTTTGCATTCTGGATAATGGCTTAATATGTTTTTATATTGTGGTGCCCAAAACTGCACCGGTCTGCTTACAGCACTTCTCTTCACTGCTGCTTCAGGGTGCAGACACCATAATCAGAGACACAGAACAGCTTCTCCTCCCAGAGTTATCCTCTGTACTTTAACATGTCTCCCTTGATGTTAACTGGGGAACCTCCCTATTTGTGGACACCCATTGCTGTGCTCAGCAGGGACACAGTTTTGTTTGGACATAAGCTGCCACAGCCAGACAGGCAGCAACTGAAGCCAAGAATATCAGAGGCTGGGCAGATTCTATTTTTTCCAGAATGCAGGAAAGAGAGTGAGAAAAGCACAAGGAGACTTCACAGTGTTACTTTGCAATCTAATTGCCCTGGGAAACTCAGAAATGGATGGTGGTCTGGTGCTACTGTGAATGCCTTCCATGAAAAACATTCCTTTCAGGAAGGAGCAACATCATCTGACAGGGACCAAGTGTTGCCAGCAGTTGCTCCAGGTGCTCCAGCCATCAGCCCCTGCAGGAAGGAGCACAGCCCCCAATGCACGTGGGCTTTGGCTCCCTGTAGCACAGAAACCCCCCGGGGGCACAGGTCTCTGGGGCAGAAGACGGGCACCAGCACTGCCAGGGCTTGGGGGGTGGCAGCTCTGCTTGGGCAGGGACTCTGCCACAGCTGCTGATGTCAGCGCTGCCCGGGCCCCAGGGCTCAGAGCAGCATTCGTGCCCGGGCCCACCTGTTCCTTGTGCGTGTCACACCCGTGGGTTTAGGATGGCCACCAGCCAGGACATGTCCCAAGGAGGCCGTGCCAGCTTCCATGGAAGGCCCCGTGCCCTTCCCAGCGCAGCTGCATCGGCAGCCCTGGGGGCTCCTTCTGCTGCTCTGAGCCCGCAGAGCAGGGCAGCGTTTGCTGATGCTCTGAGCCCTTCCTAAAGATCCTGTTGGGCTGCCTTAGACACCTGGGGCCAGGGATTCCTTCCAGCCTGGGCTACTTTGGCCGGGCTGGGGGCGGCCCCAGGGCCGGAGGCAGTGTGTGCAAGGGCCCTGGGTGGCACGCTGCAGCACGGTCTCCGTGCCGTGGAACGGAACCCGGTGTCCAAGGCCCCTTTGTGACACGGGGGAAATAGAAGCTTGCCCGGGGGCTGGGAACAGGCAGCGGGGCACAACGGGACAGAGCGGTGCCGTGAGGAGCCCCCGCACAGCGCGCTCGTTCCCGTCTGAGCCGGAGCCTTTCCGCGGCGCTGTTCCTGCCGCTGAGCTCGAGGCCAGAGCACAGCACTCGGTGACCCGTGGCCTTCCGAGGCTTCTATTCTGCAGCTGCCCTCAAGGGCAGAGCGTGGGACTTGGTGCCCCGGAGCTTTGCCAAGGCATCTCTGCTGCAAGGAGCTCCAGGCACAGACATGGA
This sequence comes from Calcarius lapponicus, assembly GCA_039654755.1. Lineage (NCBI taxonomy): Eukaryota > Metazoa > Chordata > Aves > Passeriformes > Fringillidae > Calcarius > Calcarius lapponicus. Next base: position 678,539 of record JBBFKN010000052.1, on the reverse strand, counting down.
GCAGAGACCCCCGAGAGTGCCCAAGCTGGCCTGGGTGCAGGAGGAGGAGGAGGAGGAAGAAGGCCCTGGAGCTGCCCCAGCAATGGAGACAGAAGAGGTGGTGCCATTCCATCCATGGCAGGAGGGTGAGTGGCAGAGCTGGGCTGCAGGGCTGGAGCCTTCAGCCAACTTGGTCCCATGCCATGCCATGCCATGCCATGCCATGCCATGCCATGCCATGCCATGCCATGCCATGCCATGCCATGCCATCTCCTGGGGAAATGCCCACGGACAGGACGGAAGAGGGGCCGGGCAGACACCCCGCAGTGGCCGTGCTCCATCCCCCTGGGGCATCCCGGGGCTCTCCCTGCCTGGGCAGCGCAGGGCTGGGCTGTGTTCTCCGGCCTCTCCCGCAGCCCCTCAGCTCTGGCTGCGCTCACTCTTTGCCAGATGCAGCCCTGGAGCTCACACCAGAGCAGGAGTCCAGCCGTGGCCGCTTCCGCAGAGCAGCGCAGGTACCTGCAGCCACCCCCACCTGGGCTGGGCCTGCTGTCCCTGCTCAGCCCAGCACCGGGTGTGCAGCACTCCATGCAACATCCCCGGCTTCTTGCCCTTCTCCTGCAGCTCGTTTGCAACTTCATCCGGAGCATTCGGCAGGAAGGGACCAGCACAATGGGCACTGGGCTCAGAGCTCACTCCGAGCTCCTCCAGCATGAGACCAGTGCCGCCCTGCTGGATTTGCTCCTGGAGAAGGGTGCTGCCAGGCCAGAACAAGTGAGCAGCCTGGGGCCAGGCTTCAATTCCCCCATGAGTCCCGTGGCTTCCCCAGCCACGCCTGCTGCTCCCTGGGAGCCTTTGAGGCCATGGCAGTGCGCTGGCAAGGGAAGCACTTCTCTGGGGACCCTGGGGACATGGCTCCCTCGGGCAGCTTTCCAAGGCTCCCCGTGCCTTCTCCAGGTGCCCGCCATGGTGAGGTACATTCACCGCTGGCTCCTGGCCGATGATTCTGCCGAGCACAGGCTGGACAAGGCCCTGCTGAATGTCACCAGAGCACACACGGGTGACGCAGTGGTGACGCTCCTGCGTGTGGCCCCGTCCTGTGACAGGTATGGGGCCCACTTGCCCAGAGGGCTCAGGCCTCCCCAGCACATCACCCTGTACCGCCTGGCCCAGGTGTCTGAGCAACAGAGAGTTCCAGGGCCCTCTGGCTGCTGCCTTTGCCAGCCCTGGCACATCAGCCCCCGAGCCTGCTGCCATGCTCCCTTGCCACCCCTCAGGGGCCTGTCCCCACAGGGCTGGGCTGCCTGGGGCTGCTGGCCAGAGCCAGTGGGCAGAGGCAGAGCCGGCTCTCAGCCCAGGCCTCTAGGGATGCCCAGGCCACGGTGCCGTGTCTGAGACCCCCCTGAGACAGAGCTCTGACCCCGCAGAGCTGCCATGGCCATGTGGAAGACCATCATGGGCTCGTCCAGGACTGCGGAGCCGGCACTGCTGATCCTCCTGGATGTGCTGGGGAGCTGGCCAGAGCGCAGCACGTGCACCTCCGATGGGGACACAACGGGTGTCTTTGGCCTGGCTGTGAGTTTCTGCAAATGGCCTTTGCTGGCCCCAAGGCTGCCTCTCCAGAGCTCTCCATCCTCCTTCCCCCACTGCATCTCCCTGCCTCAGGCGCTGGCCTGAAACCTGGCCCAGGGGCAGCTTCAGGCCCACCAGGCCCCGTGCTCCCCCTGCCAAGGTCTCTCTGGGCCTCTCCCTGCCACGCTCGGGCCCTGCCACACGGACACCTCGGCACTGAGCGCTGTCTCAGGGGGCTTTGTCCCTTGCAGGCAACCGTGCTGATGTGGAAGATGCTCCAGGAGCCCCATGTCCCACGTGTAGTGAGGCCCTATTTCCCCCACCTATTTGTGCTCTTCCAAGTGTTCTTCAGCACAGAAGAGATGCCAGAGGAGGTGGAAACCTTCTGGAAGGAATGCCTGGAAGAGCACGGCGTTGCCACTGTTATGTTTGCCCAATTATCCCATTAGAAAAAAACAACCCAACAATATTTAAAGTAGCAGCAATTTTAATTGAATAGAAAAAAATATATAAATAAGGGATAATTTGGTTCTAATAATAGCGCATAAGCAAAAAAAAAAGCTGGCTACAAGAGTGAAGGGCTCTGGGACCCTTGCCACTTCATGTACAAGTTTTCCAAGTGAAGATCCCCCCTTTTATGCCATGTGTTAATGCCATCTCCTCCCATTTTCGATTCATCACACTTTCATCTCCACCCTCATCTCTACCTTTGCCACGCATGCGCCATCAGTTGGCCCGGTGGTCGCACAAGTCTTTTTGGGGGTCTCTTGATAAAGATTTCGTAGTCTTCCTCTGTGTCCTTTATTTCACCTTTGGGTTATACATGCGCACCAATCCATTACAATGCAAGCCAAAACTATCATATCACTACATCTTAATATCAGAGTAATAAATTCCTTATAATTAGCAGTTTCTGGGACCCAACCAGGTTCTTCTTCCTTTCTGTTCATTTTTAGCTCCGGGTGTCCTTGGGAGCAGCTGGGAAGGGAATGTGGAGCCCCTCCTTGGGAACATCTGCTGGGAAGGGCGGGCGGAGCCCCTCCTTTCCCTCTCTTCTCTTGGCATTACAACTTTTAACTATTTTATTTATTTCCAAATATTAATTACTGTATCAATATTGATTACTGTTTCAATTTATCAGCACAAATCATACCTATTTACCACAACTTCCCCATTTCTTTTTTTTTTTTTGATCATTGATTTTGCTATATTTAAAAGCTTTGTCTTGATATTTTCTATATTCTTCAAAATTTTGATTTTTTTCGTTCTCTCCTCTCAGCTTCAAACTTCTCCAGCATTTCTGCGGCTGCCTCTAGTTTTTCACACTCTTTTTCAAATTTGGTTAGCACTTCCTGAGCTATTTCAATCTTTCTAGGTCTTTGTTCTTTAACACAGGTTGATTTAGCTGGTAGTACCATTATAGATGTTAGTTTCCCTTTTTGCTGATTCTGGATTTAGAGGCATTGCTGTAATCTGCATCCCTTGAATCACTGAATGAATTAGCCTAATAAAACAAGGAATCATACAAGGTGGAAACAGAAGTCTCAGAATTGAACATAACAACATGAACCCAAATTTTTATCAAACACTTTCAAAGAGGTTATCTCTCCAATCTACTTTCAGGATTGAATTCTACTTTTGTACTGGCACATGAGCGACCTTTTTTAAATTTCCTCTGCAAGTTCTGTAATAGCTTCTCCATAATTATCAATTTCTACACAACACTCAGATTCATTAAATCTCCCATAAACTCTTCCTTCTTCTGCTAACAGATAGTCTAGGGCAATCTTGTTTTGGTATCCAAAAGCCCACATTTGTGTATATTGCCTGGCCAACATTTTTAAAGCACCGGAGGTATGATTTGACACCATTTCCACTACTGCTTGTGGCGTTATTAATGAATTCAACAGGTAAATTGGGGTCCTATATCCCTATGACCCATCTTGAGCCCATGTTGCTGGGTCATAATATGTTATAATCTGTTTTGCAGGCCATTTCTCCTCTCCCCATTTTTTTTTTCTTCCTGCTGTTGGAAAATTGAAATTCAAATCTCTTTTATCTCACTGCAGGGTTTCATACAGTGAAGTTCCTAACACATTGCTCTTAGACTTTGGTAAAACAAATAAGGAGGGTTGTATTACTCTCAAGGTACAGGTTCCTCCCCATCTTTGAGGTAACTCACTGTATGCCCGTTGCCCACAAATCTAATATATCTCATCTGGGGCTTTCTAATTCTTATCAGTTTTCTCTGGTTGTTCTCAATAAGACCTCAGGTGGTGGATGGATTGGTAGGGGTTAGCTCCAGGACTTTTGTACGAACATAAATTAATCTGTTCATCACACTTACAATTTATTTCTTTTATTGGTTCTCAATATCCAACAAGGGTTTCAGGTTGCCAAACTTTTAAATGATTATCTATATTAACTACCAATGTGGATTTGCAAGGAGTATGCCCCACTACTTTATTAAATTTCTTTCTTTCTCGAGTTATACAAATGATTCCAATTACTTGATGGCTTAAAATTCATCTTTAAGGTCTCTTCAATGTTCCAAAAATTTGGGTGTGGTTCTACTTCAAAAATTGCTCTGGAGCTAAGCTCTCACCTTTCCATAGCCATCTTTCAGCCATTTTTAAACCTCCACAAATCCAACATTTGGATAATCCCAATTCTGTAGCAAATCTCTTGCATCAATCTCATAAACAAATTCTTATTCGAGGCTGGCAAATCCCAATCTTTATAGTGCTGTTTTAGCTGTTTATACAATTTAGCCAATTCTTTTGACTTTTCTCTTATTCTTTCTTCTATTCCCCTTAGTTTCTTTTTCTTCTTTTATTTTTTTCTTTTAATTTTTCTTTTATTCCCGGCCTCTTTTAATGCCTATACTTGGATCATCTCTATCATCATTCCTTTCAAAACAAAAGAATCTTTCATACTGAGGGCAAATTTGATCACCATAGGGATAAGGAGCTTGTCTATTATATCTTAATTTTTTTTTCCCCATAACATTTTTTCCTTAACACAAACATCTATAAAGCTGCTGCGATTGTAGCAGACAGAACTAACATATGGGTGTGTCACAAACACAGATTCTATCTTGTCCTTAATCCACACAAGGTGATTACAATAATTACAAATGTTAAAATTGCTGGGTCTTGGCTTTTGCCTTATTTGCTCTTTTTTTTTTCCTCTTAATTGTTGAAACTCTGTCCGGTGTGGCTTTCTGGCTTTTGCCAACTGCCAGGGTACCAAAATGATCACAGTGAAAATAATCCTTAGGAAATTTACCTTTCTACCTTTCTCAAGGCCCCTTGGGTTGCTGCCAAGGGCCGAGATACCAGTCTTCTTGGTAGCAAAGGTAATATCCCGGGATCTAGTCACTGGTGCTTTTAGTTTCCTTGGCACCCATAGCCCCACAGAGTTTGCTTGTCTTCTTTGAATGCCATTTCCCAGTTCTGGCTGGTTAAAAAGAAATAACTAAAACGACAACAAACAGGGAAAAGGTTAGGCCAGAATACCATAAACCTATATTTTCTAAAATTTCAGGGATGTGCCAACCACAATAAGATTTAACTAATTATCTTTTTGCTTCAAGGACAGGGGGTTTATTAAATCACCATCTCCAATAGACACACTTGTGGGGCCAATATGCCCCCAGAGTGCTCCTATGATGTGGTATATAAACTTTTCCACAACAGCTATTGATTATGAAACACTGATCTATAATATCATGAATTGCTCATTTTCTTATTTGCATTATAGCCAATATAGCAAAAACCAATTAATCTAAATTCTCTATTGATCCAATTGCTGCTGGAAGGGTTCCGTCTCCCACTCTCAAAGACATCTCAAAAATCATCAGCAATGCATTCCATAGTTAGCCAGCTAAATACATAACTATAGCAAAACAAGCAGATCAATTGTCTCTCCTTTTCCCTCTTAGTTACTTCTCCACCATGAGTTAAAACAAAGTGTGCAAACAATACATATCCATGAATGACACCTTAAATCATGTTTACCACACTCCCAACATTTTGCTTGTCTCTGGACTCCTTTAACAACAGGTGTTATCAGTCTCAGTTGCTGGGATTGCAGTTCTTTAACCAATTTTGATAATGTTCCTGGTGGGTGACTCCAGAGATCTTCGATCCTTTTAGGCTGTTCTCACCGATTAAAAAAGTGTGGGGTTTTTTGTTTTTTGTTTTTTTGGTTTTTTTTTTCCACCGGCGTTCTTCTGCCTCCAAGCTCAAGGGAATTGCAGTCGGCGGCCACTCTAGGATGCCTAGTTCCTTCTTAATAAATCAGGGTTAACATAAATCAACAAATCCTACCATATGTTCACATTCTTGGAATTACATGTTTTAACAATATTTTAGTGACTATTTGAGCTGTAGCCCGAGCTGCTGGAAATGCTTCAACTCACTGAGTTAACTCATCTAACTAACAAATATTTCCACTGACCCACTTTAAATAATTCTGTAAAATCACCCTGGATCTTTTCAAATGGCCTGTAGGCTGTTTTGCTTACAGAGGGAGGGCTCTTCAACAACCTCTTATTTACCTTTTGACAGGTGAGACACCCCTGGGTAATTTATTTTTTCAATTACAAATATTTCTATACACCCATAAAATTTAAAAAGTAATCACAAAGGGCTCTTGTTCTGCAGTGTGTCTGTCTATGCAAGTTATCTAAGACCTGACGTGCCACTGATTTTAGCATCATAATCTTGCAATCAGGAAAAACCCACTTTCCCTCTTTAAAGGTTGTTCCTATTTTCTTTACAGCTGCCAGTTCTGCTAGCGGAAAGGAAAGTGTCTCCTGCTGAATTTCTATTTTTTTTTTTGGTTTTTTTCTTTTTTTTTTTTGGTAAGGTCATGATTTGCTTCTTCGTCAGCCAAATTATTTCTCTGACTCTAATATCCCTCCCTCTCTGATGTCCCTTTACATGTACCACTGCTATTTTCTTTGAGCTCTTTAAAGCTTCAAGTTTTCTTAACTATCAATTCCCCGTGTATTAACCCTTTCCCTTGAGTATTTATAAGTCCCCTTTCCCTTTAAATTTTTCTAAAAAGTATGTATTGTACTAAAAGTATATTTAGAGCCTGTATAAATAGTCCCTTCTCGTCCTTTTAGTACTAATAATGCACAGAGTAATGCATAAAGTTCACAGGCTTGTGCAGACCAGGAGGGACTAAGGGGACCAGATTCTTTTACCCCCAGCTTTTTCCCACAACACTCAAATGCCAACCTGTATCATTAATTTCCAGATTATCTCCTTCAGTTAAAGAATAAATTTCAAGTTTTCCTTTACAGGCTTTTATCTGTAGATTTAAAGCAATTATTAGATCTCTGCCTAGCAAATTATTCTCGGCCTCTGGTATCAACAATAAATCATTTACTCCAAATTTGTCATCTGTTTCAATTTGCACCCCTTTAATTACAGGAACGGGAAAAGCCTCTCCTGTAATTCCAACTGCTGGAACTCGCTCAGGACTTATCTCACATCCCTGGGGTAATTTTGTTACTGTCGACCGAGAAACTCCTGTATTAACTAAAAATATAACTCCTTCACCCTGAGGACCGATTTTTAGCTTTATCAAGGGCTCTTTTAGTAATGTTTCGGTCCTCTTCATTAAACAGAACTCCTGACCTCTCTGATTCTCCTGAAAAGTTTTCTCATCTTGCTGTTTCTGCAATTCTTTTGCAGGTGCCCTTTTTTATGACAATAGTAACAGATAGGTCCTGCACCTTTTAAAGTAGAACAAGAATTTTTAAAGTGTCTTTTCTTGTGGCGGGAAAAACGCACAGGTCCTGTGTTCTTAAAAATAGATCCTGATATCTGCTGTTTGTTTTTCCCTGCAGATTTTGCTGTATTCAGAGCTGCCTGCATTTTTTGAACTGCTGCCACCAAAATTCTGGCATCTATTTTCGGCTTTTTTTTATTTCTCTTTACATATACCCTTTGTGCTTCTCTCAGTAAGTCTTGAAGTCCCCTGTCCTGACAGTCTTCTAATTTTTCCAGCTTCTTCCTGATGTCACCCCAAGATCTCACCACAAACTGAGTTTTTAACAGAACCTGTCCCACTGCAGTATCAGTATCTATACCTGAATATAATTGTAAGTCTCTTTTTAATCTTTCTAACCATTCTGCTGGGGACTCATCTTTTTTCTGATGCAAACTCAAAACTTTTCGTATATTCTGTTTCCTAGGCGCTGCCTTCCGAATTTTTTTATTTTTTACTCTTCGGGATTCCCATTCATCCCAAAACCGAATCATCATCCCCAGTGGGCTGTCCTGAGGAATGCTCCCCTCCTGAGAACCCCCCTCATGGTTCCCAGATTCTCCAGACTCCTGCGGATTTTTCACACAATCCACAGCCCCTGGGTCAAGGAACTTACTTTCTCCCTGACCCACTTCTGGCGGCAACAAACTAAGAGATCCCCGGTACCTGGAAAGTCTTAGTTTCCCACACTCACCTTGTGGTTCAACTTTCTCACTTATTACTCTGTCACTTTGCCTTTTCGATCTACTTGTTCCACTTCTATCTCTCCCTCTGCAGTTTTCTTGTTCCACTCCTATCTCTCTCTCTTTTTCAATCTATTAACCCTGTCCTCTCTCCATCTAATCACATACTAAATTGCCTGCTACCAACCCCTCCAAGGAAATTGAACCTATTCACTCACTCTCCTTCTCAGTTTCCCTCCTGGGTCAGTCTCTCGTGCCCTAGGACCTTCTCACAGGTGCCTGGACCAGAGACCCCCTCCTCCCCCCGGGTCAAACCCTCCCGGGGTCCCCACTCATTCAATTTTCTTTCACTACTGGGAGATCCCAATCACTTTGGGGGTCCAGGACTGCCCAGCCCCCGTCTCAGACACTCCACACACACTCACACATGCATACAGCCGGCCCCCGACCCAAAACCTCGTGATACTCACAGCCTCCTTTTCTCACGAGGGTCTTCGTGCACAAAGCAGTTTTATATGGGTACTCTCTCTCCTCTAAGCCGGCACTCCGATGGGAGCCTCTCCTGCGCGCTTTTACTAACTTAATTTGCTTATGCGTTATTGTAATAAAGACTCTCTTTTCCCAAGGGAGAGTGGTCTAGCCTTGGGACCACTTAAAAGTCTGTTGGGGAGCTCCTTCCCAGAAGCTATCCACCTCCCTGGAGATAAGAGGGTCCCGGGTTTTCGGCACCAAAATTGTTATGTTTGCCCAATTATCCCCTTAAAAAAAACAACCCAACAATATTTAAAGTAGCAGCAATTTTAATTGAATAGAAAAAAATATATAAATAAGAGATAATTTGGTTCTAATAATAGCGCATAAGCAAAAATCCGCGGGGTACGCAAGTGCAGGGCTCTTGGACCCTTGCCACCTCACGTACAAGTTTGCCAAGTGAAAACTCCCCCTTTTATGCCATGTGTTAATCTCATTTCCTCCCATTTTCGATTCATCACACTTTTATCTCCGCCCTCATCACCACCTTTGCCACGCATGCGTTGTCACTTGGCTCGGTGGTCGCACAAGTCTTTTGGGGGTCTTCTGATGAAGATTCCGTAGTCTTCCTCTGTGTCCTTTATTTCACCTTTGGGTTACACATGCGCACCAAGCCAGTACAATGCAAGCCAAAACCATCATATCAGTACATCTTAATATCAAAGTAATAAATCCCTTATAATTAGCAGTTTCTGGGACCCAACCAGGTTCTTTTCCTTTCTGTTAATTTTTAGCTTTTGGGTGTCCTTGGGAGCAGCTGCTGGGAAGGGAATGTGGAGCCCCTCCTTGGGAACATCTGCTGGGAAGGGGGGGTGGAGCCCCTCCTTTCCCTCTCTTCTCTTGGCATTACAACTTTTAACTATTTTATTTATTCCCAAATATTAATTACTGTATCAATATTGATTACTGTTTCAATTTTATCAGCACAAATCATACCTATTTACCACAGTTAAAAAAAAGTGAAAAATGTTACCTCTCAAAACTCTCAGATATTAAGCTGCCTACTACTGAAACTAACACCCATCTAGGTTGTAATTCTAAAATATTAGATTTATCCACATACTCAGGCCTACATGTACAACTAATCATATGTGTTTCTATAAACATAACTGCACATACAGACAGTCTCTATATAGGTACAATAAACATACTCAGAAGGCATTTTATTCACTGGTTAAAACAAAATATTGAGGTGTGCCAGAGTCAATAGACAGAGGAGGGGGAGCTGTGTTTTATGTTGAGGAAGGATTTGTTCCTCTTTTGTTCCCGTTTCTTGTGGGAACAGTTATTATTTGTTAGTTTTCTTTGACCCTACATGAAAACAAGTGAAACTTGTGAAAATGAAAGCAAACCATTCTCTACAAGTTTAAATACATTTGGTTGCTTGTGCTCTGTTGGCCAAACCAAGTAATTTTTAATTTTGCCAGTGTTTGCAGGCTTATTTCTATATTTGTGTTTTGAAAATACAATTACAAAACCCAATTCACTGGCTGTGAACATTTCATCAAAATTTTGGTTTTCAGAAGCAGTTAATCCCTGGCTAGAACTTAAAGGACTCCAGTAGGAGCTGTGAAGGAATGGGTTCTAAATTACCAAAAAATAAAATCCAAGCTAGGTACCAATAGCACATTGCCAACATTTAATTTTTCACATCTCCCCTTTTAACCAATTTTGTTTTGATACATTGTGGATAAATAAAAGCAGTATTGTGTTTTTTACAGAGGCTGCTTTCTATTGGACATGCACATGGGGAAAGCACAAATGATATTTCCCTCATTCATTTTTGAATTACTGTGAATTACAGAACTGAACTTTATGTAATCCAAATATAAACAAACTAAAATGAGCCAAACAAACTCTTTTGTGATGCTCCTTGTCTTTATGAGCTGGTTTTACAGATATACAGGCAGTGTGGTCCTGGAGGTTCAGGAAATATTTAGCCAAAAAGTTTAGAAGGAGAAGCCAAACATCCCCTTGCATTTAACTAAAAGGTTACAAGGAGATAAGCCTCCATAAAAGAACATTGTTCTGCACTTATTATCCTACAGCCTACAAAAATTGGTAAAAGATACATTATCATCTAAGGAAGGAAAATGATTTTTAATTTCCCATTCTCCCTGACAAAACTAAAATAAAAATCCCTTGCTACTGATAGCTGGAATTTGCCCTCCTGCTGCTGAGGTAGAATAATGTCTGTTTCATGAGAACAGAATTTGCTGTAGGCTACCATCCCTACCCTCTCCGTAGGAAAATCTACAAGTAAACAGACCTAAAAATAAACAGCCATGTTAATCTGTGTCTCCCCACCAAACTCTCTCAAATGGAAGGAACTGAAGAAAGTTATTAAATAAAGCTGCAAAGACTGAAATCTTCCTTCTCCTTGCATTGCATCTACTGCAGCAGTTTTCTTTGAAGCAAAAAGGCAAAATCTCCAAGCCCAGCTGTTGTCAGCGCTGTTTCTGAGTCACTGAGCAGCAAATGCTGAAAGTGCTGTGTTTCTAAAGGCAGCACCTGCTGCTGAACCTGAATTTCCAAGGCCCAGCATTATACACAGACAGAAAGAGCAGCTGACTAGGTGTGTGTCACTAAGAGCCACTCTTAGGGTGAAATCAGAGAGATTGTCGGCAGGAAATGGTAACCAAAAGCTCTGGAGCCGCTACAAAATTTGCAGCAGTCCAGTGGCACAGAATTTCTTCAGAAGGCAAAAGAACTGAAATTATTTAACTTACTTAAAGACCACCATAATTTTTTCAAGACATACATGTGTCCCATTTCAGACTCAAATTCCGTGCTGTCTTAAGCAGATATTTCAGAAAAATGCTGCTTCTGGTTGCAAAAGCAACAAAAGAATTCATTCCCCCCTTCTTTATGTACACAATGGATTTACATGCTTATCATATAAAACTGTTTACTGAACAAATTCAGTGTAAACTCAAATATTTCTCTTTCTTTGAAAGGAGGGAAAGAAATCAAAGATTATTTCTAAACTGGAATCAATTTGTTCTTCTGACCTACAGTGCAACATTCAAAAATTTAATTTAATTTTTATTAAAAAATTAAAATTTTAAATTCTATTGAATTTTTATTAAATATTATTTTTATTAATATGATTCATAATAATTTTTATATTATACTTTTTTATTAAACAGTGTAGAAGTAATTGAATTTTAGCACCTGGCAGAAAAAGAAAATAGCAACACAGGCATTGCTTTAAAGCACCCAGTTTTAAAACGTGGATTATAAAATTATGGCTTTACTTGCATGTACTCCTGAGGATCCCATTGTCCACCCAGCCTCCCTGCTTGCCTGGGGACCAAGTGGACAGGCACAGGTCCTGGGCAGACTATTCAGAGTGGCTTCTTATTTCAAATTTCCCAATTGTTTGTTGTTTTTTTGGTTACAAACCACTACTGCTACTTGATCCTGGCAGCTGTGCACATCCAGAATCTCCTGGACAGAAAGCGCAGCAGAGTAACCAAGCGACAATGTGTCACCACAACACAATACTCCTCATCCTCAGAAGGATGGTTCCCTGCCATCAAAGTAGGGAACAGTGCAGTGGCACAGCTAAATTTCCTCACTACCTTTCAGTACCATGGTTTGCTTTGTAGTAAATAGGTATGATTTGTGCTGATAAAATTGAAACAGTAATCAATATTGATACAGTAATTAATATTTGGAAATAAATAAAATAGTTAAAAGTTGTAATGCCAAGAGAAGAGAGGGAAAGGAGGGGCTCCACCCCCCCTTCCCAGCAGATGTTCCCAAGGACACCCGGAGCTAAAAATGAAAAAAAAGGAAAAAGAACCTGGTTGGGTCCCAGAAAATGCTAATTATAAGGGATTTATTACTTTGATATTAAGATGTACCGATATGATGGTTTTGGCTTGCATTGTACTGGCTTGGTGCGCATGTGTAACCCAAAGGTGAAATAAAGGACACAGAGGAAGACTACGGAATCTTCATCAAGAAGACCCCAAAAGACTTGTGCGACCACCGAGCCAAGTGACAACGCATGTGTGGCAAAGGTGGTGATGAGGGTGGAGATAAAAGTGTGATGAATCGAAAATGGGAGGAGATGACATTAACACATGGCATAAAAGGGGGAATCTTCACTTGGCAAACTTGTACGTGAGGTGGCAAGGGTCCAAAAGCCCTGCACTTGTGTACCCCGCGGTTTATCTTTGCTTATGCGCTATTATTAGAACCAAATTATCCCTTATTTATATATTTTTTTCTATTCAATTAAAATTGCTGCTACTTTAAATATTGTTGGGTTGTTTTTTCTAAGGGGATAATTGGGCAAACATAACAATTTTGGTGCCGAAAACCCGGGACCCTCTTATCTCCAGGGAGGTGGATAGCTTCTGGGAAGGAGCTCCCCAACAGACTTTTTAGTGGTCCCAGGGCTAGACCACTCTCCCTTGGGAAAAGAGAGTCTTTATTACAATAACGCATAAGCAAATTAAGTTAGTAAAGCGCGCAGGAGAGGCTCCCATCGGAGTGCCGGCTTAGAGGAGAGAGAGTACCCATATAAAACTGCTTTGTGCACGAAGACCCTCGTGAGAAAAGGAGGCTGTGAGTATCACGAGGTTTTGGGTCGGGGGGCGGCTCTATGCATGTGTGAGTGTGTGTGGAGTGTCTGAGACGGGGGCTGGGCAGTCCTGGACCCCCAAAGTGATTGGGATCTCCCAGTAGTGAAAGAAAATTGAACGAGTGGGGACCCCGGGAGGGTTTGACCCGGGGGGAGGAGGGGGTCTCTGGTCCAGGCACCTGTGAGAAGGTCCTAGGGCAGGAGAGACTGATCCAGGAGGGAAACTGAGAAGGAGAGTGAGTGAATAGGTTCAATTTCCTTGGAGGGGTTGGTAGCAGGCAATTTAGTATGTGATTAGATGGAGAGAGGATGGGGTTAATAGATTGAGAAAGAGAGAGAGAGATAGGAGTGGAACAAGAAAACTGCAGAGGGAGAGATAAAAGTGGAACAAGTAGATCGAAAAGGCAAAGTGACAGAGTAATAAGTGAGAAAGTTGAACCACGAGGTGAGTGTGGGAAACTAAGACTTTCCAGGTACCAGGGATCTCTTAGTTTGTTGCCGCCAGAAATGGGTCAGGGAGAAAGTAAGTTCCTTGACCCAGGGGCTGTGGATTGTGTGAAAAATCCACAGGAGTTTGGAGAATCTGGGAACTGTGGGGGGGGGGGGGTTCTCAGGAGGGGAGCATTCCTCAGGACAGCCCACTGGAGAAGATGATTCGGTTTTGGGATGAATGGGAATCCCAAAAGGAGAAAAAAAAAAAGTAAACAAAAAAAAAATTAAGTATTGTATGTTTGAATAGACAAAGGAAATTATCCGGAAAGATAATTTATATTGGCCCAAGTTCGGATCATTTGAAAATTGGATTTGCTAGGCTCTAAATCTATACGTGAATTCAAAAGACCCTATTAATCAGGAGGAGGGTGAGAATGCTGCCTTATAGAGTCCTGAGGGGAGAAGTAGGTCTGTTGTTCAGACGCAGGACAGGGGACTTCAAGAGTTACTGAGAGAAGCACAAAGAGTATATGTAAAGAGAAATAAAAAAAAAAAAAGCCGAAAATAGATGCCAAAATTTTGGTGGCAGCAGTTCAAAAAATGCAGGCAGCTCTGAATACAAAAAAATATGCAGGGAAAAACAAACAGCAGATATCAGGATCTATTTTTAAGAACACAGGACCTGTGCGTTTTTCCCGCCACAAGAAAAGACACTTTAAAAATTCTTGTTCTATTTTAAAGGGTGCAGGACCTATTTGTTACTATTGTCATAAAAAAGGGCACCTGCAAAAGAATTGCAGAAAGAAACAACAAGATGAGAAAACTTTTCAGGAGAATCAGAGAGGTCAGGAGTTCTGTTTAATGAAGAGAACTGAAACATTACTAGAAGAGCCCTTGATAAAGCTAAAAATAGGTCCTCAGAGCGAAGAAGTTATATTTTTAGTAAATACAGGAGTTTCTCGGTCGACAGTGACAAAATTACCCCAGGGATGTGAGATAAGTGAAGAGCGAGTTCCAGTAGTCGGAATTACAGGAGAGGCTTTTCCCGTTCCTATAATTAAAGGGGTGCAAATTGAAACAGATGACAAATTTGGAGTAAATGATTTATTGTTGATACCAGAGGCCGAGAATAATTTGTTAGGCAGAGATCTAATAATTGCTTTAAATCTACAGATAAAAGCCTGTAAAGGAAAACTTGAAATTTATTCTTTAACTGAAAGAGATAATCTGGAAATTAATGATACAGGTTGGCATTTGGGTGATGTGGGAAAAAGCTGGGGGTAAAAGAGTCTGGTCCCCTTAGTCCCTCCTGGTCAGCACAAGCCTGTGAACTTTATGCATTACTCCGTGCATTATTAGTACTAAAAGGACAAGAAGGGACTATTCATACAGGCTCTAAATATGCTTTTAGTACAATACATAATTTTAGAAAAATTTGAAAGGAAAGGGGACTTATAAACACTCAAGGGAAAGGGTTAATACACGAGGAATTGATAGTTAAGAAAACTTGAAGCTTTAAAGAGCTCAAAGAAAATAGCAGTGGTACATGTAAAGGGACATCAGAGAGGGAGGGATATTAGAGTCAGAGAAATAATTTGGCTGACGAAGAAGCAAATCATGACCATACAAAAAAATAGAAATTCAGCAAGAGACACTTTCCCTTCCACTAGCAGAACTGGCAGCTGTAAAGAAATTAAGAGATTTTAGATAACTTGCATAGACAGACACACGGGGGAACAAGAGCCCTTTGTGATCACTTTTTAAATTTTATGGCTGTATAAGGATATTTGAAATTGAAAACAAATTACCCAGGGGTGTCTCACCTGTCAAAAGGTAAATAAGAGGTTGTTGAAGAGCCCTCCCTCTGGAGGATGCAAAGCAGACTATAGGCCATTTGAAAAGATCCAGGGTGATTTTACAGAATTATGTAAAGGAGGTTGGTGGAAATATTTGTTAGTTAGATCAGTTAACTCAGTGAGTCAAAGCATTTCCAGCAGTTTGAGCTACAGCTCAAACAGTGGCTAAAATATTGTTAGAACAAGTAATTCCAAGAATGTGAAAATATGGTGGGATTTGTTGATTTATATTAACCCTGATTTACTAAGAAGGAACTAGGCATCCTGGAGTGGCCGCCGACTGCAATTCCCTTAAGCTTGGAGGCAGAAGAACGCCGGTGGAAAAGAATAAAAGACCTTTTTTAATCGGTAGAAACAGCCTAAAAGGATCGAAGATCTCTGGGGTCACCCACCAGCAAGATTATTAAGATTGGATACAGAACTGCAGTCCCAGCAACTGAGACTGATAACACCTGTTGTTAAAAAGGTCCAGAGACAAACAAAATGTTGGGAGTGTGGTAAACATGATTTAAGGTGTCATCAATATGTATTGTTTGCACACTTTGTTTTAACTCATGGTGGAGAAGTAACTAAGAGGGAGGAGGAGAGACAATTGATCTGCCTGTTTTGCTATAGTTATGTATTTAGCTGGCTAACTATGAAATGCATTGCTAATGATTTTTGAGATATCTTTGAGAGTGGGAGATGGGACCCTTCCAGCAGCAATTAGATTAATAGAGAATTTAGATCAATTGGTTCTTGCTATATTGGCTATAATGCAAATAAGAGAGTGAGCAATTCATGATATTATAGACCAGTGTCTCATAATCAATAGCTGTTGTAGAGAAGAAGTTTATATACCACATCATAGGAGCACTCTGGGGGCATATCGGCCCCGTGAGTGTGCCTTTTAGAAGCGGCGATTTAATAAACTCCCTGTCCTTGAAGCAAAAGATAATTAGTTAAATCTTATTGTGGTTGGCACATCCCTAAAATTTTAGAAAATATAAGTTTATGGTATTCCGGCCTAACCTTTTCCCTGTTTTTGTCGTTTTAGTTATTTCTTTTAACCAGCCAGAACTGAGAAATAGCATTTAAAATGAGACAAGCAAACTCTGTGGGGCTATGGGTGCCAAGGAAACTAAAAGCACCAGTGACTAGATCCCGGGATATTACCTTTGCTACCAAGAAGACTGGTATCTCGGCCCTTGGCAGCAACCCAAGGGGCCTTGAGAAAGGTAGAAAGGTACATTTCCTGAGGATTATTTTCACTGTGATCATTTTGGTAGCCTGGGCAATTTGCCAAAGCCAGAAAGCCACACCGGACAGAGTTTCAACAATAAAAAGCAAATAAGGCAAAAGCCAAGTCCCAGCAATTTGTAACTATTGCAATCACCTTGTGTGGATTAAGGACAAGATAGAATCTGCGTTTATGACACACCCATGTTAGTTTTGTCTGCTACAATCGCAGCAGCTTTATAAATGTTTCTGTTAAAAGAAGAAAGATGTATTGGGTAAGGAAAAAAAAATATAAGATATAATGGACAAGCTCCTTATCCCCATGGTGATCAAATTTGCCCTCAATATAACAGATTTTTTTGATTTGAAAGAGATGATAATTGAAATGATCCAAGTATAGGCATAAGAGGCCGGGCATTAAAAAAAATTTTGAAAGAGAAAATAAAAAAAAAAAAAAAAAAAAAGAGAAAAAGAAACCAAGGAGTGTAGAGAAACGAACAGAAGAAAAGAGTCAAAAGAATTGCCTGAATTGTATAAGCAGCTAAAACAGCACTACAAAGATTGAGATTTGCCAGCCTCAAATAAGAATCTGTTTGTGGGACTAATGCAAGAAATTGCTACAGAATTGGGATTATCCAAATGTTGGATTTGTGGAGGTCTAAAAAGGGCTGAAAGATGGCCGTGGAAAGGTGAGAGCTCAGCTCCAGAGCAATTTTTAAAGTGGAACCACACCCAAATTTCTGGAACATTGAAGAGACCTGAAAGATTTTAAGCCATCAAGTAATTAGAATAATTTGTATAACTCGAGAAGGAAGGAAATTTAATAAAGTAGTGAAGCATACTCCTTGCAAATCCACATTGGTAGTTAATATGGATAATCGTTTAAAGGTTTGGACACCTGAAACCCCTGTTAGATATTGGGGACCAATAAAATAAATAAATTGTGAGTGGGACGAACAGATTAATTTATGCTGGTACAGAAGTCCTGGAGCTAACCCCTACCAATCCATCCAGAACCTGAGATCTTATTGGGATCAACCGGAGAAAACTGATAAGAATTGGAAAGTCCCAGATGGGATATATTGGATTTGTGGGCAACGGGCGTACAGTGAGTTACCTCAAAGATGAAGAGGAACCTGTACCATAAGGGTAATACAACCCTCCTTATTTGTTTTACCAAAGTCTAAGAGCAATGTGTTAGGAACTTCACTGTATGAAACCCTGCAGTGAAATAAAAGAGATTTGAATTTCAATTTTCCAACAGCAGGAAAAATAAAAACAAAAATGGGGAGAGGAGAAATGGCCTGCAGAACAGATTATAACATATTATGACCCAGCAACATGGGCTCAAGATGGGTCATGGGAATATAGGACCCCAATTTACCTGTTGAATTGATTAATAAGGCCACCAGCAGTAGTGGAAATGGTGTCAAATCATACCTCCAGTGCTTTAAAAATGTTGGCCAGGCAATATACACAAATGTGGGCTTTTGGATACCAAAACAAGATTGCCCTAGACTATCTGTTAGCAGAAGAAAAAAGAGTTTATGGGAGATTTAATGAATCTGAATGTTATATAAAAATTGATAATTATGAAAAAGCTATTACAGAACTTGCAGAGAAAATTAAAAAAAGGTAACTCATGTGTCAATACAAAAGTAAAATTCAATCCTAAAAACAAATTGGAGAGATAACCTTTTTAAAAGTGTTTGGTAAAAATTAAGGTTTATGTTTCTTATGTTCAATTCTGAGACTTTTGTTTCTGCCTTGTATGATTCCGTGTTTTATTAGGCTAATTCATTCAGTAATTCAAGAGATGCAGATTATGACAATGCCTCTAAATCCAGAATCAACAAAAAGGGAAACTAACACCTATAATGGTACTACCAGCTAAATCGACCTGTGTTAAAGAACAAAGACCTAGAAAGATTGAAATAGCTCAGAAAGTGCTAACCAAATTGGAAAAAGAGTGTGAAAAACTAGAGGCAGCAGCAGAAATGCTGGAGAAGTTTGAAGCTGAAAGGAGAGAATAAGAAAATCAAAATTTTGAAGAATATAGAACATATCAAGGTAAAGCTTTTAAATACAGCACAAATCAATGATCAAAAAAAAAAAGAAATGGGGGTGTTGTGGTAAATAGGTATGATTTGTGCTGATAAAATTGAAACAGTAATCAATATTGATACAGTAATTAATATTTGGGAATAAATAAAATAGTTAAAAGTTGTAATGCCAAGAGAAGAGAGGGAAAGGAGGGGCTCCACCCCCCCTTCCCAGCAGATGTTCCCAAGGAGGAGCTCGACATTCCCTTCCCAGCTGCTCCCAAGGACACCCGGAGCTAAAAATGAACAAAAAGGAAAAAGAACCTGGTTGGGTCCCAGAAACTGCTAATTATAAGGGATTTATTACTCTGATATTAAGATGTAGTGATATGATAGTTTTGGCTTGCATTGTACTGGCTTGGTGTGCCTGTGTAACCCAAAGGTGAAATAAAGGACACAGAGGAAGACTACGGAATCTTTATCAAGAGACCCCCAAAAAGACTTGTGCGACCACCGGGCCAACTGATGGTGCATGCGTGGCAAAGGTAGAGATGAGGGTGGAGATGAAAGTGTGATGAATCGAAAATGGGAGGAGATGGCATTAACACATGGCATAAAAGGGGTGATCTTCACTTGGAAAACTTGTACATGAAGTGGCAAGGGTCCCAGAGCCCTGCACTCTCGTACCCCGCGGGTTTTTTTTTGCTTATGCGCTATTATTAGAACCAAATTATCCCTTATTTATATATTTTTTTCTATTCAATTAAAATTGCTGCTACTTTAAATATTGTTGGGTTGTTTTTTTTAAATGGGATAATTGGGCAAACATAACAGTGGCAAGGCCGTGCTCTTCCAGGCATTCCTTCCAGAAGGTTTCCACCTCCTCTGGCATCTCTTCTGTGCTGAAGAACACTTGGAAGAGCAGAAGCACAAATAGGCGGGGGAAATACGGCCTCACTACACGTGGGACATGGGGCACCTGGAGGATCTTCCACATCAGCACGGTGGCCTGCAAAGGACAAAGCCCCCCGAGACAGCGCTCAGTGCCGAGGTGTCCGTGTGGCAGGGCCCGAGCGTGGCAGGGAGAGGCCCAGAGAGACCTTGGCAGGGGGAGCACGGGGCCTGGTGGGCCTGAAGCTGCCCCTGGGCCAGGTTTCAGGCCAGCGCCTGAGGCAGGGAGATGCAGTGGGGGAAGGAGGATGGAGAGCTCTGGAGAGGCAGCCTTGGGGCCAGCAAAGGCCACGTGCAGAAACTCACAGCCAGGCCAAAGACACCCGTTCTGTCCCCATCGGAGGTGCAGGTGCTGCGCTCTGGCCAGCTCCCCAGCACGTCCAGGAGGATCAGAAGCGCCGGCTCCGCAGTCCTGGACGAGCCCATGATGGTCTTCCACATGGCCATGGCAGTTCTGTGGGGTCAGAGCTCTGTCTCAGGGGGGTCTCAGACACGGCACCGTGGCCTGGGCATCCCTAGAGGCCTGGGCTGAGCGCCGGCTCTGCCTCTGCCCACTGGCTCTGGCCAGCAGCAGCCAGGCAGCCCAGCCCTGTGGGGACAGGCCCCTGAGAGGCAGGGAGGGAGCATGGCAGCAGGTTCGGGGGCTGATGTGCCAGGGCTGGCAAAGGCAGCAGCCAGAGGGCCCTGGAACTCTCTGTTGCTCAGACACCTGGGCCAGGCGGTACAGGGTGATGGGCTGGGGAGGCCTGAGCCCTCTGGGCAGGTGGGCCCCATACCTGTCACAGGACGGGGCCACACGCAGGAGCGTCACCACTGCGTCACCCGTGTGTGCTCTGGTGACATTCAGCAGGGCCTTGTCCAGCCTGTGCTCGGCAGAATCATCGGCCAGGAGCCTGCGGTGAATGTACCTCACCATGGCGGGCACCTGGAGAAGGCACGGGGAGCCTTGGAAAGCTGCCCGAGGGAGCCATGTCCCCAGGGTCCCCAGAGAAGTGCTTCCCTTGCCAGCGCACTGCCATGGCCTCAAAGGCTCCCAGGGAGCAGCAGGCGTGGCTGGGGAAGCCACGGGACTCATGGGGGAATTGAAGCATCAGTGGTTTCATGTGGTGGATCTTAAAGAGGCTTTTTGGACTTCCCACTAGCCAAGGAGGGCTGAGATATTTTTGCCTTTGAATGGGAGGAACAAAAAAAAAAAAAAAAAACAAAACCAAAAAAAAAAAAAAAAAACCAAAACCAAAAAAAGCCTGGGAGAAAGCAGCAATTAAGATGGACAAAATTACCACAGGGGTTTATGGAATCCCCAAACTTATTTGGGCAAGCTTTAGAAACACTACTACTAGATTTCCCTACTCCTCCTGGAATACAAATTATCCAATATGTGGATGAACTTTTACTATCCGAAGAAGCTGAAGTGAGAGAAGCTACTCTATAACTTTTGAATTTTCTCGGGGAAAAGAGGACTAAGGGTATCAAAAGGGAAACTGTAATTTGTAGAACCAGAGGAAAAATATCTTAGACACAATAAATAAAGGTAGCTGGAAACCCAACCATGAGAAAATTGCAAGAATTTTATTCCTTCTCCCTCCCTTTTTAAAGAGGGAGATCAGAAAATTACTTGGATTGTTGAAATATTATACATTATGGATTCAGGGGTACATACAGGCAGTAAAATTTGTGTATGAAAAATTGACAGAAGGAGATTATATAAAACAGACCAAGAAAGATATTGTTAAATTAAATGAGTTATGTTAAAACTAATCTAAATACCAGCTTTAAGCTTACCCTTGTTTGCAAAATCCTTTATCATTTATACATAAATACAGAAAATAAAGTAGCTCATAAAATTTTAATTCAGGAGTGAGGAAGAGTAAAAAAATATCTAGTAGCTTGTATATCAAAGATGTTAGACCCAGTAAGCCACAGCTAGCCAGTATGCATTTAAGTTATAACAGCTACTGCAATCCTAGTAAAAGAAGGTTGTAAGCTTACTCTTGGAAGTAAATTAGTTGGGTTCACCTCGTACCATCTGAGGTGTGTTGAATCAAAAAAAAAAAAAAGAGAAGAAGAGAGAGGGGGCAAAAGGGACCCAAGGCTGCCCCCAGGGTCCCCGTGCCCGTGGCTGCTCTCCCCTGCTCGGGCCCTGCAGCCAAGGGGCAGCACCGGGGGAAGGGTGAAGAACGGCACTGACAGCAGGGCTGTGAAAAGAGGGGCAGGGGGACAGCACTAAAAGATAAAATCAAAGCAGAGACTGGTGACTCTCCAAACCTCACAAAGTGGTTTGTTTTTCTTAAGTAAGAAGTTTTTTTGTTTTCTTCTTTTGTGTGTTTTGTTTGCTGTTAAAAAGAAGGGTTTTTTTCCTGAAGAATGGGTTTGTAAGGCTAAAACAATTAAATGCTGCCCAAAAAGTAAAAAGCAATAGATGTCATACATCTCGTGTTAAAATTGGTCTGGCTTTTCTTATTTAACTAACTGTAACTCACAGAAAGAAGAATTTGCCTCTGCAGCTATTAGCAGAGCTGGATAGAAGAAGAAGAGGCTGCTGTGGAGAAAGCTTTTACCTAAACCCAGAAGGTTTGGAAGAAAAGTAAATGGTAAAAGTTAATGCAGTATTGTATTTCTTTTATTACTATGCTATTAAGAAGTCCTTTCCAGGTACTACTGAAGCAACAATCAGAATCATGGAAAGAGGGTGGATTCAGGCAGCAGAATCAAAGGACTTGTGAAGAAACCTGAGGAATGGACTATCACATTTAAACCGGGTGATACCGAACTGACTTTCCAGTGGGGACTGAGTGGTAATAGTTCGGGAAAACCCAAATAATACAAGAAATGTCCAAAGAATAACACCTAATTAAGAAATAAGACAATGCTTATATCACTGGCTTCGAGCACTGCCTGAATAAAACATCTCCTTGGGGGAGGAATACTTCAGATAGAAGGATCAAGACTGTTTTTGTATTCTGCCCTTAGCCTGGAAATTGGACAGGGGAGAAGGGGAGTTACCATTTCCATCAGTAAACTTTATTTGGCTCATTCCAATACTGGACATGCTGGCTGGGTTATAAGTAAATGCTTGAATTGTGAGAATAATTAGCATTGTAGTTCACAAAATTTATGCTCTTTTTGCAAGAAGTGTTAAAGTAATAACTTGATTTTGTGGATGGGAATTATTAGTACCTGTTGAATGGGAGACACCTGAGGAACGGTGGGAGACCACAGTTAAAGGGTGTCAAAAACAATTTGCCTGGAAATTAGTTAAGAGAAAGTGACAAGGAAATAGAGGGCAAGACCAGATTGGCCTCTGTATTTCGCCACCAAGATCAAACACACCTGCTGTGGGTTGCAACCTCACAGGCATGGGAGGTGGGAGTATAAGCCATCCTGGCCCTCTGTTATTCCTGTTTCTGGCACTCATTTGTTGTCTTTTCCCTTTCAGGATACCAGCAAGATCGTGTCACAAATGCTACAGAAAGCATCACATGGAAAGAACCCAAAGTTCCTCCTTTATTACACACACCCATGTCAACAGCCACTGTTATAACCCATCCAAATTAAGAACCTGTAGGCAAAACAGAGGAAATTATTGGACTACAAGAAACTAAGGAAAAAGTGCTAATAGATTTGGAATTGAATGTCCAAAAGGAGAGAGATGGATTTGTTTTACATTTAATCTTAAAGATACAGTTCAAGATTTGGTAAAAAAACAACTAGTAAATGAAAAGGTAAAACCAGCACAGCAATTTAACTCTGTATTGACCCCAAATTATCTGTTGAGTCGTATTACAAGACTCCAAGCAGTTACAGTAATGGTAGCAAATAAAGCCGCCCAGGCATTAGAGTTAATATCAAGTCAGCTAAGCCAAACAAAAACTGTAGTGGATGAGAATAGGTTGGCTTTGGACTATTTACTGGCCAGAGAAGGGGGTGTTTGTGGAAAGTTTAATATATCAGATTGTTGAAAATTGATGACCACAGAAAAGTCATTCTAGAAAAAGCAAATGAAATCAAAGAAGGAAAAAAATATATATGCATATAATAACCCAGGTACCAGTCCAAAAATTAGAAAACAATGTTAAAACCTAGTTGGTGGGATAATGTATTAGAAGAAATTAAGACTTTTCATTATATATCTTGCAACTGCTTTTATATTTCTTCCTTGCGTAATCTCCTGTTTTATTTTGCCAGCATAGTCCAGAAGATGCAAGTAGATAAGAAATATTGCTCAAGCCAAATGATTTACAAAGAATAAGAGTGGGGATTGTGAAAATGCATGTATTTTATGAATGTTTTTTTGCAAATATTAAAATGGATATTATATGTGTTGTGTTAGTAGCTCTTTAGTAGCGGGTTAAATGTAGTTTTAGGTTATTTAAAAAATGTTAGAATAGAAACTATGTTATGTAAGAGACTTTTTTTAAAGAAAGGACTTGCAGTGAGATAGCAGCCACAGGACACCTAAATCTTTCAGAGAAAATAAATTTATTGCCCTCTTATCAGAGGAAATGAACTTCTTCCCACCTAGAAGACAGTTAGGATTCAGAGGAAGAAGGTGGGACTGACCAGACAGAATCCTGTGTTTGAATGGAATTCATGCATCATGTACGAAGTCTATGAATATGCAGCAGGCTGTTCCTTTAAGGGTTAATCCTTTGTTAACGGGTGTCCTTTTTAGGACTTATCCTGCCCAGAAAAAGGTACCTGGACGTCCGTAACTCTTTATCTCTATTGTCTCATATTGTCCTAATTCAAATTGTCCAAATTATTATTACTCTAATTATATTACGATTTTATAACGATTTTATTACTATTAAACTTGAAAAATTTTAGAAACAATGGATTGGCGTTTTTCATATGCTGGGACCATACTGGGTGTGACAATGACTATGCCGAGGCCAACTGGAGAACTGGGAACACACTGGATGAAAGCGGGAGGAACTGGGAGAAACTGGGACTGTGCTGGGAATAAATTGCATGATCATAGGGAAGGACTGGCAGGGGCTGGAATCATATTGGGAGCAACTGGGATCCTGCAGGGAGTGAGGGAAAGTGACCAGGATTATACTGGGAGTGCAAAGGCCCATACTGGGACCAACTGGGCTCATACTGTGAGCAGCCACTGCAGACGCAGGGACCTCCAAAAACTCCTCCCGGCGACCCCCCCGATGTCCCCCCGAGGGCCATCTGCGGTTTGGCTTTGGAGCCCTGCCAGCTGCAAACATCCCCCACAAAAAACCCCAAACCCAGGCACCCCCCGGGACATTTGGGCCCAGCTCCCCCTGCCTGGCGACCTGCGGATGGGGGGCGATGCTCCCGGGGCTGCGGCCACTGCAGGGACCGCCCGGGCCACGAGATTCTCCTTCTCCTCTTGTGCTGCGGCCGCTCGGCCTCTTCCTCCCTCCCTCCTCCTCCTGCCCCGTTCCCGAAGGCCGAACCGTGAGGGGAAAGGGGGCGGGGAAAGGGCGGAACCGTGAGGGGAAAGGGGGCGGGGAAAGGGCGGAACCGTGAGGGGAAAGGGGCGGGCTCAGTCCAAGGGCGGCAACTGTGAGGGGACACTCTGGGAGGCGGCACTCTGCAAACAGAACTGCAAGGGACTGAACATGAACGGGAGAGAAATCAGTAAGTCTGAGAGTTTTATTTACTATCAAATACATCCCACCCAGCCAGCCCCTCACAATCCCCATCCCACTGATACAAATTGGGATCCCACTTCTCCCAGTCTCCTCCCAACCGCATCTCACTGTGGTGGCTGTGGAATCGAGTGAGTTTGGTGTGGGACTGAGTTTTTTTTTAAGTGGAATTGAGCCCTTTTGAGGTAAGATTGAAATATTTTCAGTGGGATTTCCGTGGTTTTGATGTGACAGAGTGATCCCTCTTGGCATTTGGAGTGCAAAGTGATGGAGAAAAGAAAAAAAGGCAAAATTAAAAGCAGAAGCAGCCAGGTGTGTTCCCAACATGGATCACAGGGAATGTGAGTGACCAAGGCTGTGCCCAAAGTGCCTCCTCCAGTGGGGGATGGAGCTGGAGCAGCGCACGAAGCTCTTCCCGCACTCGGGGCACTCACAGGGCTTCCCTTACCGGTGCCTCTGTTGGTGTCGGGTCAAGTGAGAGCTCCTGGAGAAGCTCTTCCCACACTGGGGACACTCGTAGGGCCTCTCCCCAGTGTGGATGCGCCGGTGGGTGATGAGGTAGGAGTTGTGCCTGAATCCCTTCCCACAGTCGGGGCATTGGAAGGCCCTCTCCTCTGTGTGACTCTGATAGTGCTGGAAGAGATGAGAGCTGGTCAGAAACCTCTTCCTGCATTTATCACACTCGTAGGGCCTCTCCCCAGTGTGGATGCGCCGGTGCCTGATGAGGTTGGAGTTGCACTGGAATCCCTTCCCACAGTCGGGGCATTGGAAGGGCCTCTCTTTTCTGTGACTCTGATAGTGCCGGAGGAGACAGGAGCTGCTCTGAAACCTCTTCCTGCATTTATCACACTCGTAGGGCCTGTCCCCTGTGTGGGTCCTCTGGTGCTTGATCAGGCCGGAGCGGTGCCTGAAGCTCTGTCCACACTCCCCGCACTCGAAGGGCCTCTCCCCTGTGTGGATCCTCTGGTGTGAGTTAAGGCTAGATTTCTTGCTGAAGCTCTTCCCACAGGCGGAACACTTGAAAGGCCTTTCCCCAGTGTGGATCCTCTGGTGCACGATCAGGCCGGAGCTCTGGCTGAAGCTCTTCCAACACTCCCCACAGTTGTAGGGCTTCTCCCCTGTGTGGGTCCTCTGGTGCACAATCAGATGGGACCTCTGGATGAAGCTCTTCCCACACTCCCCACACTCGTAGGGCTTCTCCCCCCTGTGGATCCTCTGGTGCACGATCAGGCTGGAGTTCCGGCTGAAGCTCTTCCCACACTCCCCACACGTGTGGGGCTTCTCCCCATCATGGAGCTGCTCATGGAGCACCAGCTCCGAGCTCTGGCTCCATCTCCGGCCGCCTTCCCGGCCCAGGCTGGCTCTTTCCCCCTCAGATCCCCGCCTGCTGCGTTTGCAGCCCCTCCTCGTGCGACATCTCCGGGCCTTTTCCTCCCCGTTGCCTTCCTGCGCCGTGGAGCCGCTCAAAACGGCCTCTGCCACCAGGTTCTGCCGCGGGCATTTGTCCTCCCTGCTCTCCATGCTCAGCTCCTGCTCTGGGCGAGGAAGGACAAGGACAGGATGGGATTTGCCTCCGTGCCACAGGCAAGGGCAAGGAGATCCCCCCAGGGCGTCCCCGGCAGGACGGCACCGCCACCCCCCGATGTCCCCCCGAGGGGCCTTTTCCGCTCAGCCTTGGACTTCTTCATTCTCCAAACATCCCCCCAAAAACCCAACCCAGGGACCCCCCGGGATATCCGGGCCGGGCTCCGCTCCCCGCTCACCAGCGCGATGGTGGGGGCGATGATCCCACAGGTGGGGGCTGCGAACTCAGGCAGAACTCGACCAGACCGCGTGGATCCGTCGGGTCAGCCTTGATCGCCTTTGTACCTCCTCTTCCTCCCGCTGCTCCTCCGTCTGATCCCCACCTCCTTCTCCTCCTCCCTCCATCCTCCCTCTCCTCCTCCCACCTCACCCCGCCTCCTTTACTCCACTTTCTCCTCCCCCTCCTCCTCTTCCATCCCCCTCCTCCCGCTCCTCTGTCATATCCCCACCTCCTTCTTCTCTTCCATCCCGCCCCTTCCATCCCTTCTCCTCCTCCTCCCCCTCCATCCCTGCCCTTCCCTCCCTCCTCCTCCTCCCCCAGCAGCAGCCGCACCCTCGGTGCCCCGTTCCCGCAGCCCTCGCAGCCCGCGGCAGGAGCGGGGATGGAGCCGGGACAGGTCAGGATGGGCAGCGCGGGGCTCTCGGCTGCTCCCAGCCGCTGCGGGCGGGGGGAAGCCGGCCCGGGCCAAAGGAGAGGCAAACTGGGCAAACTGGGGGCTGCACATCCCAACTGGGCCTTGCTGGGGACCCTGCGGGGCCACTGCCAGCCCTTGGGGCTCCTCTCGGCACATCCGCCAGGGGGAACGCACACAGGGCTGGGGGATCCCAGCAGTGGCAGCGCTGCCAGGGACTGGGCTGGACTGGGATCGGACTGGGAGTGACTGGGGCTGGACTGGCTTTGGACTGACATCATACTGGGATCGTACTGGGAGTGACTGGGGCTGTACTGGCTTTGGACTGACATCATACTGGGATCGTACTGGGAGTGACTGGGACTGTACTGGCTTTGGACTGACATCATACTGGGATCGTACTGGGAGTGACTGGGGCTGTACTGGGTTTGTACTGACATCATACTGGGATCATACTGCCATGCCAGGGCAGACTGTGATCACACTTATTGACACTGGGATAATACTGGGAGTGAGTAGGAGCCTGCTGGGGGCAATTGAGACCATGTTAGGGGCAAATGGGATATACTGGGAGTGACTGGGATTATGCTGAGGGTTACTGGGGGTAGCTGTGAGCAACTGGGAAGAACCGGGATTGAGTGGGTGCACGCTGGGGGTGATTGGAAACTGCTGGGCTTATACTGGGATGAACTGGGATCATGCGGGAGGTGACTGGGTTCATCCTGGCAGTGAGTGCCACTACACTGAGGCTGACTGGGAGTGCTTGGGAGCAAATGGGATCATACTGGATGGAACTGGAAAGATAATGGAGGGAACTGGGGTACACTGGGGATACTGGGAATGACTGGAAGGAAAATGAGGGTGAAAGAGAGCAACTGGAACCATGCGGAGCAAAACTGGTTCATACTGGCAGGGACTGGGAGCACACTGGGTTCATCTTTGGATCATACTGGGAGGGACTGGACTAATACTGGGAGTATCTGAGAGTGACTGGGAACACACCCTGTGCATCACCCCCATACTGGGCCTGACTGGGAGCAACTGGGAGCATGCTGGCAGCAAATGGCATCATACTGGGACTGACTGGGCTGATCTAGGAAGCAACTGGAACCATGGTGGAGGCAGCTGGGACCATCCTGGGAGAGATTGGAAGCAATTGGGATTATACTGGGACCACACTGGGAGGGCTGGCATGTGACTGGGATCAAACTGGAGCTTACTGGGATCATACTGGGGTTGAAAGGGAGTGACTGGGATCACACTTTGGGCCACTCGGAGCCACTGAGGGAAACTGGGATGATGGTTCAAGCAAACTGGAAGAACTGGGAAGGACTGGATGCCTGCTGGAGGCAACTGGGATATACTGGGCATGACTGGGGGATCATACTGGGAGAACTGACACCTTACTGGGGCCACTGGCAGTGTCTGGAAATGACTACAGACATGCTGGGGGCAACTGGGATATACTGGGAGTGTCTGGAACCATACTGGGGGGACTGGAATTACACTGGAAACAACTGGGACCATGCTGGGAGGGACTGGGATCATATGGGGAGTGACTGGGACTAGAGCAGGAACAACTGGGTTCAACTGGGACCATACTGGGAGGAACAGGCAGCAACTGGAACCATGCTGGGGGCAATTGGGATCCTACTGGGATCACAGTGGAAGCAGCTGGGCCCATGCTGGGGGAGACTGGGATCATACTGGATCACACTTTCAGCAACTGGGACTGCACTGAGGGTGACTGGGAGTGGCTGTGAGCAACTGGGATCAGGCTGGAAGCAACTTCAACCAACTGGGAGTGACTGGGAACATGCTGGGGGCAGCTGAGTTATACTGGGAGAGACTGAAACCATAGTGGGGGTAAATGGGAGCAACTGGAACCCAGCTGAGTGATAATGGGAGCAGCTGTGTCCATGCTGGGGTCATACTGGGATCATACTGGCACTGACTGGGATCACACTGGGTGTGACTGGAAGAGTACTGGGAGTATCTGAGAGTGACTGGGATCCGAGTGGAACCAGACTGGGAGTGACTGGAAAGGTGCTGGCCATGACTGGAACCATACTGGAAGTAAATGGGAGCAACTGGGCCCACACTGGGAGTGACAGGGAGTCACTCTGGGCATGACTGGAATAACACTGGGAGGATCTGGGAGTGACTGGGGTCATACTGGGGGTGACTGGGAACAACTGGGATCATAGTGAAAGTGACTGGGATTGTAGCGGGAGTTACTGGGATCATCCTTGGAGCCACTGGGATTGCAATGGGTGTGACTGGACCCTGACTGGGGGTTACTGGGAACTACCAGACCCTGCTGGGAGCCAACTGTGCACACACTGGGAGGAACTGGGAGCAACTGGGAATGATAGGATGCATACTAGTAACAACTGGGATATATTGAGAGTGATTAAATCTTTGATTGGGATAAAACTGGGGGCAAGTGAACCACGCTGAGGGAACTGGGAGTGCCTGGCAATGACTGCCAGAATGTTCAGGGCAACTGGGATGTACTGGGAGGGTCTGAGACCATCCAGGTGGTGACTGGGACCTGACTGGGAGCGATTGGGAATGTGCTGGGGGAAACTGGGGCCATTCTGGGGGCAAGTGGGGGCAAGTGGGAGTGACTGGTGCCCTGCTGGGAAAGGCCGGGATCATATTAGACTCATACTGGGATCGTACTGGGAGTTACTGGTGTTATATGTAGTGAAAATAATTCATGCTATAGAGATAGGTGTATGTATGGATAAAATATTAGTAAAGTCTGAACTTATGCTTGTGAAACCACCCTGTCCAGGAACTGAAGCCATTCACATTGCAACTGGTTCCTGGAGGAGGTGGGGTATGGGGGAGGAGGAGGGGAGGAGGAGGGACAAAGTCTGATCAAGGAAAGTAGAAGGAAGGAGGCAGTCGAGCCCAGCCTGAATTCGCAGCCCCCACCCTTGGGATCATCACCCCCCCGCATTGCGCAGGTTAGTGGAAGCTCAGCCCGGATATCCCGGGGGTCCCTGGGTTGGGTTTTTGGGGGATGTTTGGAGAATGAAGAAGTCCAAGGCTGAGCGGAAAAGGCCCCTCGGGGGGACATCGGGGGGTGGCGGTGGCGGCTGCCGGCAGAGGCAGCCTGGAGGAGCAGAGCCCTGTGTCCCCCAGGAGCCCAAAGTGGGGAGCCCAGAGAGGGGGAGCGGCGCCATTGGCGGGAGCCTCAAGAGCCTGGAGAGGGGCAGGGGGGACTCCTTGGAGCCGCTGCAGCCCAGAGCAGAGAATGAGGGGAGAAGGGAGCCCGGGAGCCCAAACAGCGCCGGGTAAGGGATGGTCCCAAGTTTCCCTCATTTGCCTCTCAACCCTCACAAGGACAGAGGCTCAGCCCCTGAAGTCTCTGACTGCTGCTCTGGCCTGGCTGAGGTGGATCCCTGCCCAGTGATTGTTTGCAGCTGTGCTTGCTGTGCCCACGCTGCACTGCTTGGGGCAGGGCCTGGCAATGAGCGGTTCGCTCTGTGCGCTTACAGCTGCCTCACGATCCCCGCTCACCCCAACAGCCCATGAATTTCCGTCCTCTGGGCCAGATGCCACTGGCTTTAACTTTGGTAATCCCCCATGGAACATCCCTCATCTGCCTCACAACTGCTGTCAGGGACGGAGATTGAAGCCCCCTCCCAAGGACTGAGACTGAGACCCTCAAAATTCTCTCCCGGGGGCGCTGGGCTGACTGGAGCGGGATGTCTGCCAAGGGCTGCCTGCAGGTGTGTTCGCTGGACCAAGGCTGGTTTCCCATGGCAACCAGTCCTGAAACAATGGGCCCCGCTCACTGCTGGGACTGGTTTGTCCTGTTTGGAACTGGACTGTCTGGACTTGTTCCCAACTTTTTCTGCACTGTCCTGTACTTGTTCCCTCAACTATAAAAGACCCCTGAGTTAACCAAAGACTTTGAGATTCTCCCCAGTGTGACCATACCCATCTATTGGCCAGACTACGAGGATTTCGTCTCTCCACTCTTTCTCTCTCTCTCTCTCCTTTATCTCCTCTCTAATCCTTTTATCACATTTGCTGTGGGAACTCAATGAAAGGTGCATTTGTTTTGATTAATACTGAAAGTTCCCCTGCTCTGTGTCTTTTGCAATCTGAGATGGGTAAAAGGAACCATCACAACCCCCGCTTGTACCATTTGATCGTGACACCCTGGCATCCTGAAATGGGGAGAGCCAAGAGGGGGGAGCTTTTGGCATTGCTGGCACTGCCAGCAGCCTGGGCAGGGCGGGCACCCAGGAGAAGGGGGACCCCCAATCTAAGCGTGACCCCAGCAGCTGGGACAGGGGAGAACCCCAAACACCCGAGGGGAGGGACCAGGGACGGGGAATTCCTGGGAGGCTTTTTCAGGGCTGAATCTTGGTATTTGGGAGGCTTTTATGGAGCCCAGATGTCCAGTGACTTGTAGAGATGGACTTGGGCAGAGGGGCCTTGAAACTCACCGTGCTCATCCCTTGTTTTTTCCCAAACCAGGATTTCCCATTGCCAAGCCCTGGGAGGCTGCGAGGGAGAGGAAGATGCCCTGGGACACTGAGGCAGGTGAGGAGGAAGTCAGTGCCCCTTTCCCCTCTGTGCTGCTGCATCTCCCAGCCCAGCACGGCCCGGCTGCAGCTCAGCCCTGGGGGGATCTCCTTGCCCTTGCCTGTGGCACGGAGGCAAATCCCATCCTGTCCTTGTCCTTCCTCGCCCAGAGCAGGAGCTGAGCATGGAGAGCAGGGAGGACAAATGCCCGCGGCAGAACCTGGTGGAAGAGGCCGTTTTGAGCGGCTCCACGGCGCAGGAAGCCAACGGGGAGGAAAAGGCCCGGAGATGCTGCACGAGGAGGGGCTGCAAACGCAGCAGGCGGGGATCTGAGGGGGAAAGAGCCAGCCTGGGCCGGGAAGGCGGCCGGAGATGGAGCCAGAGCTCGGAGCTGGTGCTCCATGAGCAGCTCCATGATGAGGAGAAGCCCCACACGTGCGTGGAGTGTGGGAAAAGCTTCAGGTGGAACTGCCATCTCATCATGCACCAGAGGATCCACACTGGGGAGAAGCCCTATGAGTGTGGGGAGTGTGGGAAGAGCTTCAGCCAGAGCTCCGACCTGATCAAGCACCAGAGGACCCACACTGCGGAACGGCCCTGCGAGTGTGGGGAGTGTGGGAAGAGCTTCAGCCAGAGCTGTCACCTGATCAGGCACCAGAGGACCCACACTGGGGAGAAGCCTTTTGAGTGTGGGGAGTGTGGGAAGAGCTTCAGGTGGAGCTCCAACCTGATCCAGCACCAGAGGATTCACACTGGGGAGAGGCCCTACGAGTGTGATCAGTGCAGGAAGAGGTTTCAGACCAGCTCTGATCTCCTCAAGCACCAGTGCACGCACACAGAGGAGAGGCCCTTCCGCTGCCCCGACTGCGGGCAGGGCTTCAGGCACAAGTGCAGTCTTGTCCTGCACCAGCGCATTCACACTGGGGAGAGGCCCCACGAGTGTGAGGAATGTGGGAAGAGCTTCAGGCAGAGGTCCACCCTGATCAAGCACAAGAGGACCCACACTGGGGAACGGCCCTACCATTGTGGGGAGTGTGGGAAGAGCTTCAGCTGCAGATCTAACTTGACCCGCCACCAAAAGATCCACACTGGGGAGAGGCCCTACGAGTGTTCCAAGTGTGGGAAGGGGTTTAAAACCAGCTCTGATCTCCTCCAGCACTATTGGAGTCACACAGAGGAGAGGCCCTTCCAATGCCCCGACTGTGGGAAGGGATTCAAGAACAACTCTGACCTCATCACCCACCGGCGCATCCACACTGGGGAGAGGCCCTACGAGTGTCCCCAGTGTGGGAAGAGCTTCTCACAGAGCTCTCACTTGACCCGACAGCAACAGAGGCACCGGTAAGGGAAGCCCTGCGAGTGCCCTGAGTGTGGGAAGAGCTTTGTGTGCTGCTCCAGCTCCATCCCCCACTGGAAGAGGCACTTTGGGCACAGCCCTGGTCACTCACATTCCCTGTGACCCATGTTGGGAACACACCTGCCTGCTTCTCCTTTTTGTTTCACATTAATTTTTTTCTATTCTCCCTCTCTCTGCAGTCCAAAAGCCAAGAGGGATGGATCTGTCACCTCAAATCCCAGTGAAAACATCTCAATCTTACCCCAAAAGGGCTCAAACCCACCTCAAAAAACTCAATCTCACGCCAAACTCACTTGATTCCACAGCCATGGGGCTGAGATGTGGTTGGGAGGTGATTTCATATAGTGGGATCTCATTTAGATTGCTGGGTGGGGATTGTGTGGGGCTGGCTGTGTGGGATGTATTTGATAGCAAATAAAACTCTCACACTTACTGATTTCTCTCCCGTTCATGTTCAGTCCGTTGCAGTTCTGTTTGCAGAGCGCCGCCTCGCAGAGTGTCCCCTCACAGTTGCCGCCCTTGGCCTGATCCCGCCCCTTTCCCCTCACGGTTCCGCCCTTTCCCCGCCCCCTTTCCCCTCACGGTTCCGCCCTTTCCCCGCCCCCTTTCCCCTCACGGTTCGGCCTTCGGGAACGGGGCAGGAGGAGGAGGAGGGAGGAAGAGGCCGAGCGGCCGCAGCACAAGAGGAGAGGGAGAATCTCGTGGTCTGGGGGCTGTGTGAGGTTGCCGCAGCCCCGGGAGCATCGCCCCCCATCCGCAGGTGCCGGGCAGGGGGAGCTGGTCCTAAATATCCCGGGGTGTGCCTGGGTTTGGGGTTTTTTGGGGGGGATGTTTGCAGCTGGCAGGGCTCCAAAGCCGAGGCGCAGATGGCCCTCGGGGGGACATCAGGGGTCTCGGTGCCAGCAGTGGCTGCTCCCAGTATGAGCCCAGTTGCTCCCTCGTGTGCTTCCAGTTTCCTCGGCACTCCCAGTGTGAGCCTGGTCATTCCCAGTATGGGTCTGTGCACTTCCAGTATAATCCTGGTCACTTCCCCTGCCTCCCTGCATGATCCCAGTCACTCCCAGATGAGGTCAGTCCCTCCCAGTCCTTCCCTATGATCATGCAATTTTGTCCCAGCTCGGTCCCAGTTGCTCCCAGTTCCTCCCACTTTCATCCAGTGTGTTCGGCATTCTCCCAGTTTTCCCTAGCATAGTCCTAGGCACTCCCAGTATGATCCCAGTCTCTCCCATCAGGGCCCCAGTCACTCCCACTTGCCCCCAGTGTGTTTCCAGTTCTCCCAACACCTTCCCAGTCCCTCCCAGTTTGGTCCCAATCACCACCTGGATGGTCTCAGACCCTCCCAGTATATCCCAGTTGCCCTGAACATTCTGGCAGTCATTGCCAGGCACTCCCAGTTACCTCAGCATAGTTCACTTGCCGCCAGTTGTCTCCCAGTTGCTCCCAGTTCCTGTAATTATGTCCCCAGTTGGCTCCAGCATGGGCCTGGTAGCTCCCAGTAACCCCCAGTCAGGGTCCAGTCACACCCACTCTAATCCCAGTATGATTGCGGCCACTCCCAGTATGATCCCAGTCACTTGCAGTCTAATCCCAGTTGCTCTTAGACACTCCCAGTACAATTCCAGTGCCCCCAGTGTGATCCCAGTTGCGCTCTGTCAATGCCAGCATGACCTCAGTAGCCTCCAGTATCATCCCAGTGACTCCCTGTCTCTCCCAGTGTCCTGGTTTAGGGCAAATTTGGTAGAGAGTTTCCAAAGGAGGGCCCCTCTAGAAAGCAAACCCACAGGGCCCCTCCCTCCAGCCGGTTCAGGAAGAATTCCTCAGAGGCAAATCCCATCCTGTCCTTGTCCTTCCTCGCCCAGAGCAGGAGCTGAGCATGGAGAGCAGGGAGGACAAATGCCCGCGGCAGAACCTGGTGGAAGAGGCCGTTTTGAGCGGCTCCACGGCGCAGGAAGGCAACGGGGAGGAAAAGGCCCGGAGATGCCGCACGAGGAGGGGCTGCAAACGCAGCTGGCAGGGATCTGAGGGGGAAAGAGCCAGCCTGGGCCGGGAAGGCGGCCGGAGATGGAGCCAGAGCTCGGAGCTGGTGCCTCATGAGCAGCTCCGTGATGGGGAGAAGCCCCACACGTGCGTGGAGTGTGGGAAGAGCTTCAGGAGGAACTGCCACCTGATCAAGCACCAGAGGACCCACACTGCGGAGAGGCCCTACGAGTGTGGGGAGTGTGGGAAGAGGTTTCAGACCAGCTCCCATCTCCTCCAGCACTATCAGAGTCACACAGAGGAGAGGCCCTTCCAATGCCCCGACTGTGGGAAGGGATTCAAGAACAACTCCACCCTCATCACCCACCGGCGCATCCACACTGGGGAGAGGCCCTACGAGTGTCCCCAGTGTGGGAAGAGCTTCTCCAGGAACTCTACCTTGACCCGACACCAATGGAGGCGCCACTAAGGGAAGCCCTGTGAGTGCCCTGAGTGTGGGAAGAGCTTCGTGCGCTGCTCCAGCTCCATCCCCCACTGGAGGAGGCACTTTGGGCTCAGCCCTGGTCACTCCCATTCCATGTGATCCATACTGGGAACACATCCGGCTGCTTCTACTTTTGGTTTGGCCTAATTTTCTTTTGCTTCATCTTCATGTCTTAAAAACAGCCAAAACAGGGTTAAATGAAATAAATTGATCAAAGATTGTCTAAAGATTGATCAATAAGTTGTCTAAAGTCCCACAATTTCAGAGGTTTTTAAGGGGGAATTGATGGTTTGTCGACAATATTCTGGAGGATTTGTGGGTTCTGGCAGGGGGGATTTCGGGCAGTGTTCTCCATCTCTTTGCACTCCAAAAGCCAAGAGGGTCACCTCAAAACAACTGAATCCCACTGAAAACAACTGAATTTTAATTCATACAGGCTCAATCCCACTAAAAAATGCCTTGTTCCCACCTTAAAAAAACTCAATCCCCTTCCAAACTCACCTGATTCCACAGCTGGCCTGGTGAGATGGGGTTGGAAGGAGATTGGGAGAAGTGGGATCCCAATTTGTCATGGTGGGATGGGGATCATGTGGGACTGGGTGAGTGGGATGTATTTGATAGTAAATCAAACTTTCAGGGTTACTGATTCTTTCCCATTCATTTTCAGTGAGTTGCAGGTCTGTTTGCTGAGTGCCACCTTCTCAGCTGGTTGTGTTTGTGTCCTCCTTTCCCTCCTGCCTCTCTTTGCCTGCTCTGTTTCTCTCTCAGTGCCTCCCTTGAGCCAGGGCAGCTGCCACCAAAGACCCTGCCCTGATTAAATTCCCAGTGCAGGAGCTACAACGGCCATGGCTGAAGTTCTGAAGGCTGGCAGTGAAATGTCACTGTAGGTTCTTGCTCCACTTGGCTTTCGGCCCCTTCTTAAGAGCTTTGCCTTCAAGGGCAGGAACATCTTTTCCTGGCTGGGAACTGGAATTCCAGATCCTTGGAGTGTGTGCCATGCAGGACCATACAGACTAGGATCATATGGATCAGGACCATGCAGACTGGGATCACATGGACTGGGATTGTATGGGTTGGGATTGTACAGACTGGGATCAAATGGACCGGGGTTTCACAGGCTGGGACCGTATGGATTAGGAGCAGAGACTGGGATCATACAAACTCTGCACCATATGGACCGGGATGGCTGCAGCGGATCAATGTGAACCGAGGGGGTCCCGCCCTGCCCAGGGGTCCCTCCCCATCCTGCCTGGGGGTGCAGCCAAAGCTCCCTGGAGTGAACGCAGAGGCCCAGGAGGGATCCCAGTGCCAATCCCATTTCCAATCCCATTTCCGATCCTGGTGCCTGTCTCAGAGTGATCCTGGTGCTGATCCCGGTCCCAGTGGCAGCCTCGGTCTCCGTCTCAGTCCCGGAGCACTCCCAGTGCTGGTTCTGGTTCTCATTTCAATCTCAATTCCAGAGTGGTGCTGGTCCCGGTCTCAGTCTCGGTCCCAGAGTGGTTCTGGACCCAGTGCTGCTACTGGTGCCAGTCTTGCTCCCGGAGTGCTCCCAGTGCCAATCTCAGTCTCGGTCTTGGTCCCAGAGCGCTGCCAGTCTCGGTGCTGGTTCCGGTGACGCTCTCGGTCTCAGTCCTGGAGGGCTCCCGGTCTCGGTCCTGGTCCCGGTCCCAGAGCAGTCCCGGTGCGGGTGCCGGGTTCCAGTCTCGGTCCTGATCCCAGTCCTGGAGCGCTGCCGGTGCCAGTCCCAGTTCCAAAGCGCTCCTGGTGCCGGTCCCAGTGTCAGGCTTGGTCCCAGTCTTGGTCCCAGTGCCAGTTCTGGTGCTGGTTCTGGTCTGGGTCTCGGTCCTAGTCCCGGTGCCGGTCCTGTAGCGCTGCCAATCCCAGTTCCAGTGTCGGTCTCAGTCTTGCTGCTGGTGCCGGTCTCAGTCCTGCAGAATTTAGGTCCATTTGGGTGATTTTAGACCAAACTGGGCAGGTTCAGGGTGGGTTTCAGATCCCTTGCAGGGATTTCAAGCCTTTTATGGTGGATTTTAGGCCCCTGTGGCTGATTTTCGGCCAAATGTGGCGGGTTTGAGGGTGGATTTTAGATACCTTTGGATGTTATAAGGCCATTTGAGTGGGGTTTGGGCCTGTTTGAGAGATTTCAGGATAAACTGGGCAGGCTTAAGGTGGATTTTAGATGCCTTTGGCTGATTTTAGGCTCATATGGGTGGATTTTAGGCTTCTTTGGTAATTTTAGGTTGAACCAAGCCTTTTTTATGGTGATTTTAGTTCCCTTTATGTTATAGGTGGCTAATGAGATGATTGGCTCTCACAATTAAGGGATGAATTCTGTGTGAATATGAAGAGAAGCTTTATTGACGTGTGATTATGTTATTGCAGTCTGTTGTTTAGATGTCTCTGGTCTCCCCACAGTCCCCTTTCCCCCCTGTTGTTACCATCAGACAGCCTGAGCCAGCCAGGACAGGCGGAAAGAAGGCGAGGACAAAAACTTGTTCCTAGGGGAGGGGGCGTGGCATGACAGCACCTGACCCTCCAATCAAGCTGCAGGACAGCAGACTCCACCAATAAACAGCAAAGAAGAGTTGACTGACAGACTGTGGGAGGGGCCAGGGTTGGCTGATGCAACCCAGGGTATAAAAGGCGAAGCGTCCATCTTGAGGATGAGCCAGGCACGCGGTGGGCAGCCACGAGGGAAGCTCCCAGGCCTGTTCTTCCTTATTTAGTCCTTTTGTTGCCATTTCTGTTAAGGCTGAATAAACCTTTTAAAATTTTGAAAGTCAGCAGTCATTTCTGACAGTAACCAAAGGTTCCTTTACTGGAGTTTGGTGCACAGGAGGAACACCAACCATATATTCTCAAGAGGTCAAAATGACACAAAATTTTACTAGCAAAGTACAGAAAATCAAGAAACTTTGGAAAAAGATTTAATAAAACAACCAATTCAACATAAACCACCATAGCAGTAACTTCCTTAACCCAGCCCATTGCACCTGGAAACATTTAATCACTTCAGTTGTTGAGCTATCAAAAAATGTTCCATATCAAGAGCATTAGAAGGAGAAGACAGAGAGACAGGAAGACAGAAGCTCTATAGAAAGAAATGCACATGGCTACCAACTGCTGGGGTTCCGGTGTGGGTGAGACACAAACCCAGCCACGGAGCCCTTGTGACACATCAAGAACCCTCTGGAGCAAAGAAACCATTGCTGACAGTCCAGAAACTCACGGAACCAAGGGGCCATTGTGACAATGCAGATCCAAGGACACCACGGTGGCACTGTGGAACCTCATGGGAGCAAAGAGACCATTGTGACACTCTGGTGCCTCAGGGAATCAGGGGGACCCTTGTGAAACTCAGGCCCCCATGGAACCAAGGGCCAAGGATGAAGCTGTGGGGCCCGTGGAACCAAGGAGCCGTTGTGACACAGCGGGGCCACAGGGAGCCGAGGGACCATGGGGACATTGCAGGGGCTCAGGGAAGCCAAGGGGCCGTTGTGACACTGCAGAAGAAAGGAGAACACTGTGACACTGCAGGGACTCGTGGAATCAAGGAGACCATTGGGACACTGTGGGGCCCCATGGAGCCAAGGGCACGGGGAGCAGGTGTGGCTGGTTTGGCCTCCCGGGGGCTGCTGGACAGGTCTGGCTGACCTTGGCATGTCGAGGGCTGCTCCTCACCTGCCCCTGAAGCACTGGGGCTCTGGGCTCTCCTTCCTATGGGAGAGAAGTGTCCTGATCCTCCTCCAGGGCCCATGGCCAAAACTGGGATTCCTTCTCCAAATTCCCTTACATGCAAAGATTATTCCCAGATGAAATCTGCCAGGAGAGACAGATCTGGCTGCCTTGGCTACCTGGGACCACCTCTCATCTGCCTTTGAAACCCTGGGACCATGTGCTTTTCTTTCTTATGGGAAAAAACCATCCATCTCGAGCAGGCACCCATGGCCAAAATTGGGCAACTGCCTCTGGAATTCCCTATAGCCAAGGATAGCTCCCAGACAAAAGCTGCCAGGACTGACAAGTCTGGCTGGCCTTGGCTTCCTGAGGGCTGGCACTCATCTGCCTCTGGGACACTGGGGCTCTGTGCTTTCCTTCCTAATGAAAAGAACTCTTCTTCCTGTCCAGGCACCCACAGCCAAAACTGAGATTCCACCTCCAAAATGCCCAATGTCCAAGGAAAGCCCCTGGACAAAAGGTGCCAGGAGAGACAGGTCTGGCTGGCTTGGCCTGAGGGTGGCCACCTCTCATCTGCTTCCAAAACACTTGGATTTGTGCTTTACTTTCCTTTGAAAAAAAACCACCCATCTTGACCATGGCCAAAACTGGGATTCCACCTCCAAAACTCCGTATATCCAAGGATTGCTCCCAGGTGACAGCTGCCAGGACAGAGAGGTCTGGCTGCCCTTGGCCTCCTGGGGGTGCCTCTCCCCTGCTGTCCAAACTCTGGGGCTGGGTGCTTTCCTTCCTATGGAAAAGAGCTGTCCCTCTCCATGCAGAAACAGCCGAAACTGGGGTTCCACCTCCCAAATTACCGATATCCAAGGGTTGCTTTCAGACAAAAGCTGCCAGGACAGAGAGGTCTGGCTGGCCTAGGCCTCTGATGGCCGCCTTTCATCTGCCCCTGAAACACCACCGGTGTTCTGTGCTTTCCTTGCTATGGAAAAGAACCGTCCTTCTCCCCCAGTGTCCATGTCTGAAACTGGGATTCCACCTCTGAAATTCTGAATATCCAAGGGCTGCTCCCAGGCAAAATCTGCCAGTACCGTCAAGGCTGGCTGGCCTTGGCCTCTGGTGGCTGCCCTGCAACCCTGGGGCTGGGATCTTTCCTTCCCATGGAGATCCCTGGGACACTGTGGGGACCTCATGGAACCAAGGGGATCATTGTGGCACCCATGGAGCCCATGGAGCCAACGGGATCATTGTGGCACCCCTGGAGCCCATGGAGCCAAGGGGATCATTGTGGCACCCCTGGAGCCCATGGAGCCAAGGGGATCATTGTGGCACCCCTGGAGCCCGTGGAACCAAGGGGCCCTGGTGACACAGAGGGGCTTCATGGACCCAGAGGCCATTATGGCTCTGTTGGGCCTGATGGAACCATGGAGACCATTCCAGCCTTCAGGGCCTCGTGTCACCAAGGGGGCATTGTGACACCTCAGGGCCCCATGGAAGCAAGGGACCATTGGGACACTGTGGGGCCCCATGGAACCCAGGGAACATGGAACAGCTCTGGCTGCCTTGGCCTCCCAGGGCCACCTGACAGCTCTGGCTGATGTTGGGATGTCAAGGGCTGCCTCTCATCAGCTCCTTGAGCACTGGGGCTCCATGCTTTCCTTGCTATGGAAAAGAACTGTCTGACTTTTCAGATGCCCATTGCCAAAATTGGTATCTCCCTAAAAAATTTCCTCTATGCAAAGATATCTCCCAGAAAAAACCTGCCAGCTCTGCCTGGCCTTGGCCTTTGGTGATCACCTCTCATCTGCCCCTGAAACTCTGGGGCTCTGTTCCTTCATTCCTATGGAAAAGAAC
This sequence comes from Calcarius lapponicus, assembly GCA_039654755.1. Taxonomy (NCBI): domain Eukaryota; kingdom Metazoa; phylum Chordata; class Aves; order Passeriformes; family Fringillidae; genus Calcarius; species Calcarius lapponicus. The sequence goes on along the minus strand of JBBFKN010000052.1, from coordinate 637,159 downwards.
CAGCCTTCTTTTCCAGGGACCATGGCCAAAATTAGAATTTTGCCTCTCAAATTCTGTATATCCAAGGTTTGCTCCCAGACAAAAGTAGCCAGGACAGACAGGTCAGGCTGGCTTTGTCCTCTGGTGATTTTCTGAGACTCTGAGCTGAATGTTTTCATTTGGAAACACCTTGGAGAGGGCCCAGAGATGTCCCAAGGAGGGGTTTGGAGGCCTTGGGCACAAGAGCTCTGTATAGGGACAAAGGAGCTCTGTGCTCAGTGGGGTGGAGACTGAGGACAGTGGAGCAGAGCCATGAGAGTGTTTAAAGGGAGATTTCAGGGGTAGGGGATCCTTTTGACATAGTGGAAAACAGCCAGAGAAAGACAGAATTAATGCCAAGGGCAGCTGGGGAGGCCCAGCCTGGCAGCAGGAGAAAGGAATTTCCCTGCCAGGGCAGGGCTGTGGTGCAGCACGTCCCCAGCAGGAGCCTGGAGCAGCCCCAGGCTCTGTGTGGGCAGCAGAGGCAGGCAGGAGGCAGAGCTGTCAGCAAAGGAAGGGCCCAGCCAGGCGGGGCAGCCGGGGGATGCCGACAGCCTGCAGGGACAGAGGCCAGGGCAGGGACACCGTGGCACAGCCTGGGCTGCACAGGGCACAGGGATGGGCAGCAGCTGCCAGACAGCCCTGCCAGAGCCAGCCTGGGCAGCACTTTGGCCATGGCTGCTGGGCCTGGGGCCACGAGGGGACAAGTGACCCTGGCAGGGCTGGGGCCTCATTGCCTCCTTGTCCCTGCTCAGCAGCCTGGCAGGGCCGCCCCAGGCTCCTCCCTTGGCATTGCCCATCCCCACATGCCAGTGCCCATCCCGGGAAGAGCCCTGAGCAAGGAGGGAGGGACAGGATCTGCCTGGCCAGGGACTGGGGCTCAGGCCTTGGCCCTTTGCATTCCTGAAACACATCCAGCTGTGCTCAGCACCAGAGACACCTTTGCCTTGCTTGTCCCCAGCTGCCATCACTGCCTGCAGTGTTCTGCTCTCCCTGGAACCTGGGGACACTCTCTCAGTCCTGTCCCTCACAGGGATCTCTTTAAAGTACACGAAACTTCAGTGTTTCAGTCTCACTTTGAGCTCTTGAGAAGCTCTTTGAGCACCCTCTGAGGGACTGGGTCTGATGCAGAGAGCAGCAAAGCCCCCGAGGGTGATTAAAGTCCCTGTGCTGTGTCTGTGCTGCTGGGCTGGGCCGGGCTCCTGGCCCAGAGGCAGCTCCTGGCAAGGGCAGCGCTGCAGAGAGACAGCTCTGGCCAGGAGCAGCTCCTGGGCACAGCCCAGCAGGGCTGGGGCACTGCCAGGGCCCCTCAGGGACACCAGCAGGGCACAGACAGAGCTCACAGGGGCTCAGCACTGGCAGGGGCTGGGGGATGGCCCCGAGGGGGCTGTGTCACAGCAGCACCTCTGTGGCTGTGTCACAGAGGCACAGAGCAGCTGGGATGGCAGCAAGGGGCTGTGGGACAGCACTGAGGGGGCTGTGGGACAGCACTGAGGGGGCTGTGACAGCACAGAGCGAGCTGTGACATCATAGAAGGTGGCTCTGTGACATCAGAATGTAGGTTGTGACATGGAGTATGATATCATAGAGCAGCTGTGTGATGTCACAGAGAAGGCTGTGACATCACAGACAAGACTGTGACATCACAAACCTGCTCTGTGACATCACACAGCAGCTGAATGACATCATATGGAGGCTGTGTGACATCACAGATGACTTTGTGGCCTCACAGGTGGCCTGTGAACTCACAGAGCAGCTGTGTGACATCATGGGGGCTGTGTGACATCACAGGGGGCTGTGTGACATCCCAGGAGCTGTGTGAGGTCCCTGGGGAGGTCACTGTGCCCTGGCCCCCTCACAGCTCCCCCAGAGCAGTCCAACGCTGCTCGTGCACAGCGGGGTCCCCCCCTGTCCCCCCCCGGTCCCCCCGCCCCCGGCCCCGCAGCCTCCCCCAGAGGATGTTCCACGAGATCGACCCCAGAGCCTGACACGGGCATGGGGGGCCAGGGCCTGGGGGGGACAGGGGACAGGGACCCCCCGGCAGCGTCCCTGTGTCCCCCAGGGCCAGAGCCTGGGCCAGGGCTCCTTCACCCTGTTAGAGATAAATATCATAATATTGGCTTTTTGCAAATATGAAAATGGATTTTATATCTGTGGTGTTAAAGTAACTTTGTTGTAAAGATATAGTTTCTATTTCTCTTGTTAATTAAGCTCAGTGAAATAGCTGCTTGTGTTAAACTGCCTGCTTGGATGGGATAACATCCAATGCACACAGGATGAGGACACCTGCACAGATCTGCCAACTATCAGCACTCACTGTCTGAAGGCAAAGTGGACCAAGGCCCAAAAACTGGAGGTGATAAAGAGAAGGAGCCAAAAGCACAGCCAAGAAACACACATGCTCTGAAAAGGCAGACCCAAGGAGGGGCCATGTAAAATCGTTCCTGGGATATGTAAAGTAGTTTATGGATATGCATGAGGGTCTATGAATATGCACCAGGCTGATGTAAGGGGAAAGGTATTTCAGGGGGATCCCCGAAGGTAACAGAGTGCTCCTGGCTGAGTGCCAAGATGCATCTGGCCGTGATAACCTTTGCTCCATGGTCCTGGTCTCCCATTGTCCTTTATTAAACTTTTCACATTTCCACAGGAGAGTGAACGTGCTTTTCACAAACGGAATCTCAAGGAAACAAGGGTCAGTAGTTAAGCCAAGGCTCTGCTGTGACCAAGTGGGGCCTCATGGGACACAGGTGCCACTGGGACATTGCCAGGTCTGGCAGGAACAAGGCTCCATTATTGCCCAGCAAGGCCTCAGGGCGCCCAGGAGAGCGGCGTGACAATGACATCTTGGGGAACCAAGTGTCACCTGCAAACACAACGGGGCCTCATGGAAGCCAGGGGCCACTTGGATATTGCCAGGGCAGGTGGAACTCAGCGTCCATTGTGACCCAGCACAGCCTGAGGGAGCTCAGCAGAGCATTGGGACAGCCTGGAATCTCATGGAGCCAAGGCTCTGCTTTGGCAAAGTGGGGCCCACAGGACACAGGTGCCAGTGGGACATTGCCAGCTCTTGTGGAACCCAGTGTCCACTCGGACACAGCAGAACCTCATGGAAACATGGGGACCACTGTGACGCACTGGAATCTCATGGGAGCAAGTGTCAGCTGTGAACGCAGCATGGCCTCACAGAACCCAGGGGCAGCGGGGACCGTGCTGTGGCTCGTGGGAGCAAGGGGCCATTGTGACACACAGGGGTTCCATGAGACCCTGCCGTGTCACAACGGGCCTGACGGGATAAAGGGAGACATCCACATCCGTATTGATGATTATTGGTCTCAACTTTATTGATCCAACTTACACATTCTTATAGTAGTGGTAATGAAGTTCATGCATATTCCCAAATCACCCTCATCATTGGTTACAAGCTACATGTTAACCCCTCCTTAGGTTGCTCATGCCTGTGGCATCTTCATTAAAAATAACACCTGTTTCTCACACTCTGCCGTTGCTTGTTATGATAAGCCTCAAGGACTCCATGTTTTCCCTACTGTGCTTCTCATCATTAAACCAAGGACACAGTATTATTGTTTTTCTTGCAAGGGAAAAAGCTGAGAAATTGGTTCCCACAGCTGCTTCTTCACTGCTTAGCTAGCTGTATATGAGCATGGCCTTTTTCTATAAGCCATGTCTGAACAAAATCCCCTACACTTCCCCCATTTTCTTTTTGAGCAAGGAGGTTAGTCTGCCACGTTTTTTCTATCATTCTACTAACCATATTTTGAATACAGCTAAAAATACAAGGTAAAATAAGCAAAAGCATTAAAAACACACCTTATATCTCTATAGCATATATCACAAGGTTCCTTAGCCATGGCCCAAGACCCAAACTTTTAAGCCATTCCTCAATTCCCAGTCCTTCTTCTTCTTTGAGATTGTGAAGTCCCTGCTGCAACTCTTTTATCTTAGCGTGAATAGATACAGAATGATCAGATAAATTCATGCAGCACATCCCCTCAAACTCTTCACATCCGTGCCCTTGTGCTAAAAGCAAAAAATCTATAGCAGCTCTATTTTGTAAAACAGCATGATTAACACTTTGTACATCTGCAGTTAACATATCTAAAATTTCTGACGTCTTATTTAATTTACCCTTAGCCCAGCACCCCAGCTGCTTTGCTAAATTCATAGCCTTGTTTGCAGCACCTCCTGGCAAGATAGTTGAAACCACTACTTGCTTCAGCTCACTCCAAAACCGTGGGTCTCCTATCTGACTGCAGTCTAAATCATGTAGGCTACGCCTCTGTCTGCTTGCATTTTGGCTTAGTTGCATTAATGCAGATACATTGGGGTGAAATAATGACAATTTTCCCAAATAACAAGGCCCACCCTGTGGCCAGGCTGGTATACCATTCCAGGCTCTGTCCCCACAAATTAAAAATATCCCTGTGGGTAATTTAATCGGTGTCACAATGCCAGTGCCGCTGCATTGGCTGTAAAGCTGCTGAGACACTGTGCCCAGACTCAGAGAGGAATCTAAAGTAGCCCATGTTCCTCTATGCTGATTCAACTTCTGAAAATTTAAGGGTTCAAAACTGAACCATCCGCCATTTGAGGTGTTAGTCATACTGGCGTTTGCACTTCCAAAAAGATCCAATTCCTCTGGGGGAGAGTGCAAAGGAGTATTAAGTGATAAGATTATTAAACATTGGCGGTAGCCGTCACTTTGACTTGCAGTATACCCTTGTTGAGGGGGTAGTTGAATGTTTGTCATATTACGCATGCATAGGGTTTGATTCTTAATCAGACTGCAAAATTCCCAAGGAGACCACACTGGGAGTCCCACCAAGCATGTTCGAAAAGGGTTAGTAACCCCTCCAAGGCTAAGACAAAGCGATGATTGGTTAGTTTGATTAGCAAGCGTTATCCATATATTATCTCTGGGTTGATTAAAGCGTGTTACCCCTACTATTTCAGCCCCTACTATTCCAGCCACCACTGCACTAAACACTATAACAAAATTAAGCCTCATTTTTCTGTTCTCTTTCCTGCTTTCTTTTTCTTATCAGCCTTTAACTTGGCCGCTCCCAACCTTGGCAGTCTGCACTCCTGTAGTTTCTTAATGCAGTGATCTAATGCTTTATCAGGGTCTCCTTCAACAGGTCCTACAATAGAACGCTGTGTCAAGGGCACCAGTTTTCTGCACCTTATAGAGGCTATGTATGACCTACTTTGAGCATTAACCCTCTTCAAAATATACTGCAACTCCCACCGATAATAAGCCAAAATCTTTTGCTCAGGAGACTCGTACAGCTCCAAGGCCGAGTCCAGATCTTGCCCTGTCTGCTTCCTTAGTTCTCTTTGCCAACTATTATCCCATGAATACGCAAAGTTGCAGGTCTCACACCATAGGTGCCAAAGCAACGACTGTTCCACCCAAATGATTTTACAACAACCCCCACAATATAGTGCTACCCAAGCAGCACAGTCCAGGCTGCGACACGCAAGGCAGTTTTCTCGTGCCGGTCCTCTTATGTTGAAAGTGCTAATGATTCGGTGACACTAATCACTCCCTGAGCTGTCTGGCAACGGTGTGTCACGGCCCTGTCGATCGCTTTCGAGTGTCCCTTCAGCTGTAGCAGTAGTGGTCGTAGGATCAGGGGCAGCTTCTTCTCCAGACGTTCCTTGTCCCCTTCCGTCAGGCTGTCCACCAATCGCTGCATCGAGAACAGGTTTAGTCCACTTGGCAGGTACCCACAGCGCTCCTGCAGGGGTGGAAATACAATGATATCCCCTTCCCCAGAACAGGACCTTAGCAGGATCCTTCCATAACCCTGTCTTGGGGTCCCTTGTATCTTACCCATATTTCTTTTTCCTGCTCAGTAACCTCTTTTGGCCTGTAATGCAGTTCTGCTGGGAGTTGCCCTGCATCCCCAAATACACACAAGTGATTGATCACAAACAAACTTTTTAGCAACCTCGCCTGGGGGTCCCAGGTATACCCCAATCATCTCTCTCAACAACAACAACGGGTACGCGGTACCGGTTGAGACGGGGGGCCATTGGGGAGTTTGGGATCCCTGTAACATGTTCGATTCCCCAATTACTTAAAAACTTCCCTATCCTCTGACTGATATAAGCAGGACCATTATCCGTCTTAATTCTTTTTGGTGTACCCATCACTGCAAAGCAACTGTACAAATGCCTTTCCACATGTATTGCTCTTTCTCCTGCCTGAGCTGTTGCCCAAATATATTTGCTGTAAGTATCGATAGACACATGTATATATTTTAACCTGCCAAAACTAGGAACATGTGTAACGTCCATCTGCCATAGCTCATTTGTTTGCAGACCCCGTGGGTTTACCCCTAGGCCTAAACCACTACCCCCATTATGATGACTACAAGTTGGACAGGCCCTCACAATGGCTTTTGCTTCCGTGAGTGTTACCTTAAACTCTCTACTTAAGCCTTTTGCATTTTGGTGAAACATTGAGTGAGCTTCTCGTGCCAGTTGGTGATTTGATAGGGGTGTGCTTTGGGTTATAGCGACCAATTTATCCACCCTATCATTCCCTTCTCCTAAACCAACATCCCAATTGTGGCTCCTAATATGAATTACAGCATAAGCATGCTCCCTTGATCCTGCAGCTTTCTTCAGCTACATTAGCAGTTCAAACAGTCTCTGATTTTGTACCTCCTTTATAGAGGCATCTTCAATTCTTGCTACAACTCCTGCAACATACAAAGAGTCTGTAACAACATTCAATGGTCCCTTTAGCTGTGCCATTGCCCATACCACTGCTAACAGTTCCATGGTTTGTAAGCTGTCTTCTGCCTCTGCTTGCAAAACCTGGTGTTTCCATACTCCCTTTTCTTGCCAAGTTATTGCAGCAGTTCTTGACTTCCTGCCAGCATCTGTGAATGCAGTAATAGCGTCTGGTATAGGGGAGTTTTCTCGCTTTGGGCGAGTTATCCAGTCCCACTTCCCTATCCACTGAACCGGAGCTGGCCGAAGTTTGTCCGTCTCAATGGGGCAGCATGCACCTAAAAGAGCTTCCTGTAATTCTTCTGAATTATCCAGGTACCAATCCAAAGTGTCCTTTTTCATTGGCATCCTGATGACAGCTGGTTCTGCCCCAGCCACCTGTAACATCCTTTCTCTGCTTTTCTTTATTAGATCTGCTAACATTTCCACTTTCTGAAAAAGAGTTTTAGTTTGTTGTAATGGGGGGGGAAATCCATTCCAGTATCCGTGTCTCCCCCGTTTTCTCTGTAACCTGCGTTAGTGCTCCAAGAAGATATTTTGGACCATTCCAAATGGTCAAGTCTATGGGTAGTTCTGGATCCCGTCGATAAACCTGTCCATGTGTAACACGATCCAAAATTTGCTGAATAACCTGCCGTTGCCTGTCAGTGATTTGCACCGGGCAGGCTGGGTCAGTTCCTTTCAGTAGCGGGTGCAACTCATCCAGTAATTCATTGGGTATCCCCACTATTGATTTTAGCCACTGCAAGTCACCCAAAAGTTTTTGAGCATCATTTAAAGTGGCCACCTTTGTTTTTAACTCCAATTTCTGCGGTTTCACAGTTTGCTCTGACATGGACCATCCCAGATATTTCCAGGGAGCTGTAGTTTGAATTTTTTCAGGAGCTATCACCAAGGAATACTGTGCCAGCGTGGTCCTTATTTTCTGGATCTGTCGTTCTGTAAAAGGCACGGGCTGAGCAAACAAAACATCATCCATGTAGTGATATATGACCGTGCTCGGCCATTGTTTCCTTAATGGTTGCAATGCTGCATTTACATAAAGCTGACACAAGGTAGGGCTGTTGCGCATGCCCTGTGGGAGCACGGCCCACTCAAATCTTTGATCAGGTCCTTCCCTGTTAATTGCAGGCAATGTAAAAGCAAACCGTTGCATATCCTGTGGATGAAGAGCAATAGTGAAAAAACAATCCTTCAGGTCAATGATTAGCAAAGGCCAATCCTTTGGAATCATTGCAGGGTTAGGTAATCCAGGTTGTAATGCACCCATAGGCTCCATTTGATCATTAACAGCACGCAAATCGTGGAGCAACCTGTACTTCCGAGATTTCTTCTTTATTACAAAAATTGGAGTGTTCCAGGGACTGGTAGATAACCGCAGGTGTCCCTGTTGAAATTGCTCTAGTACCAGCTGATGTGCATGTTGAAGACTTTCCTCTTTTAGAGGCCATTGCTTAACCCACACTGGGGTGTTCACAGTCCAGGTGATGGGGATCGGGAAAGTCCAAGCAATGGCTGTTACTCCAAAGGGTGTTCATCAGTTAAAATCACTCCCAACTGTGCCATAATGTCCCGCCCTATAAGGCACTGCACGGTAGGTGGTAGTTGGACTATTGAAAAAATAGCTGTTTTCCATCTATGTGAACCCGGAGAGGAGGCGAACGGCTAGCCAGGGTAAATCCTCCCACACCGGTCACTGTGGTGGCTGCTGGCTGTAAAGGCCAATGTTGAGGCCAACAGCTAGGGCTGATGATGCTGGAATCTGCTCCAGTGTCCAGTAGACCTGAAAATGATCTTTTTTGTCCCTGAAATTCCACTTCCACCCTTTTCTTGGGTCTCTCAGAAAGGTTCAAAGTCAACAAAGTAAGTCCTCCGGTAGATCCAAAACCTTTTTCCCCCCTCTCTTGTCCTTTTATAGCCTGTAACCCCTTAGTCATTTGCTCAAGTGGTACCAGCTGAGCAATCCTCTGTCCCTTGTTAACTTGGAGTGGGGGAAAGGGGGTATATGCCATCACCATAATTTCTCCTGTATAATCCGCATCAATGACGCCAGGTAAAACAAATAATCCCAACATGGATGCAGATGATCTTCCCAAAAGCAAGGCACCCACCGCTTTATCCTGTATAACAATAGGTCCATAAATCCCTGTTGGGATTTTCTGCGGGTGCGGGGTCATCAACGTAACATCTACTGCGGCTGCCAGGTCCAGGACGAGGCTCCCTGTTGTGGCGGGTTGGAGGCAGGAGGAGGTGGTACTGTTGCTGCAGCGACAACTTGTGTCTGCACGCGGTCACTCTGGGACGCGTTCCTGAGGGAGTTTAACGACCTCCGTTTGCAGGCGCCTGTATTATGGGTGTTCGAGCGACATTTCTGACACCAGATTCCTGTGGCTTGGCATTCTCGGCGCATGTGACCCATGCCTCCGCATCGATAACATTTCACGTGGTTCCCCCTACTTGTCAGCGCGGCTGACGCTTGAAGCGGTGCAAGAGCAGCTAACACCTGGCTTTGGGAGGTCTTTGCCTGTTCTTGTAAACCTAGCCCTAATTGTTTAATTGCCTTTGCTATAAAAGCTTGCGGACCCGTCGGCATCAAAGCCATTCTCTCTAATGTCTCCTCTATAGTCCAATTAGCACCCAGAGTGTTAAGCACGCTCCTCGTAGTGGAATTACAATTCTGAAGAGCACACTGCTTGAGTAGTGCCCCCTTCATGTATTCGGGTACCCCAGCCCTTTCGATTGCAGCAGCAGCCTTATCAATAAATGACCCAAATGATTCGTCTCGCCCTTGCTTGATTCCCATATACACGGGTATCCCTCCTGGCTCTTTTACCCTCTCTATAGCAAGCCTGACCAGCCTCATCGCTTCTCTGCATTTCTCTTGCCCCAACAAAGCTTGTGCCTCGGTACGAAGAAAAGGTCCCAAGCCCATAAGCTTGTTCACGGTTACACCATGGAGGGGATCTCCCGGCTGTCGCTGTACCGCTATGCACTCGTTAACAAGCCCTTGCCAATGAGCATTAAATAACAACTGCTGATGTTGAGTAAATATCAATTTAACCAATCCCCGACAATCATTTATCAAGAGAAGACTGGTATCAAAAATATAATCTAACATTTGTTTGGCCGGCTCACTTTTCACTCCAAACTGACTAACAGTATCCCTCAGCTGAGACAATAATTTCCAATCAAGGGCTGTAACAGTAGCCTGCATGCCCCCCCTGACCTGCGGGTTGTAGACAACAGGACAAGCCAGCTGGGTAGCAGTGCTGATCATTTCATCATCTCCTCTCTCCATGCCTTCTCGTGCCAGCGCTGCCCAAGCCTCCCTGCGTCCCCGTGCAACGGCCTCCGCTAGGTCGTTTTCCGCCCCAGGGATAGACTCATTGACTTGCGGGAGCTTATCGGGTGGTCTTGGCCGCGGCTCCTGTTCGGCAGGAGGTGCGGAAGGCTCCAAAGAGCACTCTACACCCAGTCCCGGCGAAGCCGAGGAGGACGGCGAAGCAGGCAAAGAAACCGTCCTGCTTGCGGGGGCTAAAGGAGCACCCGCGTCCTGATTATAATCTTTATTACGGCCATGTGCGGCCGTTGCCTGTTCGGCAGCCTTTCTTTCAGCCTGATGCTGTAACAACTCATTGTGAACTACCCGCCATAATTTACCCAACTTCTTGGCGGTTTTATCATCCTCTAAAGTGGCCTCCCACAATAAATCACCGAATTTACGCCACTCTGTTAACTCATGAACCGTATGGGGATTAACGAAAACTCCCTTAGCATACCCATAGGACAAAAGCCCTGGTAACTCTTTTTGCAAATCTATTCCCTTAATCTGCCGTTTTTGTAAAAAGGCAGTAAATAAATCATATGCTGCTTGCCTTTCCATACCTACAATAGTCAGCGCTGTTGCAGCTCTTCAAGGTCACCGTGCAGCACGTATCAATCAAGCTTGTCTATACGACACTTGAGGCCCGGCGCGTCCAACTCGTATCACTTTGTCCCCCTTTTTCCTTTCTCCGCGCTTATTGCCGTCCTGGCTGCTTTCAGGACTTGACCCGGTTCTTCATCCCTTCGTGGTGCATCTCAGGATCACGATCGGGGGTCACCATTTGTCGGGATAAAGGGAGACATACACATCCGTATTGATGATTATTGGTCTCAACTTTATTGATCCAACTTACACATTCTTATAGTAGTGGTAATGAAGTTCATGCATATTCCCAAATCACCCTCATCATTGGTTACAAGCTACATGTTAACCCCTCCTTAGGTTGCTCATGCTTGTGGCATCTTCATTAAAAATAACACCTGTTTCTCACACTCTGCCGTTGCTTGTTATGATAAGCCTCAAGGACTCCATGTTTTCCCTACTGTGCTTCTCATCATTAAACCAAGGACACAGTATTATTGTTTTTCTTGCAAGGGAAAAAACTGAGAACTTGGTTCCCACAGCTGCTTCTTCACTGCTTAGCTAACTGCATATAATCATGGCCTTTTTCTATAAGCCATGTCTGAACAAAATCCCCTACAATAAGGAACAAACAGAACAGAAACAATATTCATAAGAGAAGGGACAAATAAAACTGTTTAGAGGGAAAACTACAACACAACTCACTGCGTCTTCCTGGTCACAATTTCCCCTGCCTGGAAAGGACACCCTTCTCTTCAGAGAGAGAGAAAGAGAGAGAGAGTCCCTTTCCTGCCCCTGGCAATGACCTGAGGTGGGATTGAATGTAATGACACAGCCATGGCCAGACCCTCATGTTCTTCCATCTCATATTAGGTCATTGTCAGGAGCAGGAAAAGGGACAGGTGTCTTCCCAGCATGGATCACAGGGAACATCAATCACCAGGGCTCTTCCCAACGTGGGACTTCCAATGGGGAAGGAAGCTGGAGCTCGGCATGAAGCTCTTCCTGCAGTTGGGGCACTTGCAGAACTTCCCTTACTGGTGACTCCATTGGTGACTGGTCAAGTCCGACCACATGGAGAAGCTCTTACCATGATGTGGGGCACTCATAGGGCCTCTCCGCACTGTGGATGTGCCGGTGGATGATGAGGGTGGGTTTTTTCTTGAAGCCCTTCCCGCAGTCAGGGCAGCAGAAGGGCTTCTCCTGGTTGTGACTCCACTCATGCAGGCAGAGATTTGAGCTGGTCTGGAACCTCTTCCCACAGGTGGGGCACTCGTAGGGCCTCTCCCCAGTGTGGTAGTGCCGGTGGGTGATGAGGGTGGATTTTTTCTTGAAGCTCTTCCGGCACTCAGGGCATCGGAAGGGCCTCACCTCTGTTTGATTTCGCTGGAGGCGGAGATGGGTGCTGGTCTGAAACCTCTTCTGATACTTGGGACACTGATACGGCCTCTCCCCAGTGTGGATGCATTGGTGGGTGATGAGGGCAGAGCTACAGCTGAAGCCCTTCCCACATTTCCCACTCTCATAGGCCCATTCCCCGGTGTGGATCATCTGGTGGTGGATCAGGGTGCTGGTCTGCCTGAAGCTCTTCCCACAATCCAAGCACTTGTTGGCCTTCTCCCCATCATGAAGCTGCTCATGGACCACCAGCTTTGAGCTCTGGCTGAAGCTCTGTCCACCTTCCTGACACAGGGTGGGTCTTTCCTCCTCAGAGCCCCCTGGGCTGGGTTTGCAGCCCCTCCTCCTGTGGAATCTCTGGGGATTTTCCTCCCCATTGGATTCCTGTGCCATGGAGCTGCTCAAAACAGCCTTTTCCACGAGGTTCTGCCAAGGAGATTTCTCCTCCATGGTCTCCATCCTCAGCTCCTTGTCTGGGGAAAGAAGGACAAGGAGAGGATGGGATTTGCCTCCGTGCCAGAGGGAAGGGGAAGGAGATCCCCCCAGTGCATCCCCGGCAGCACGGTGTTGGCAGCGGGGTTGTCCTGCAGCCGGGGGCCATGCTGGGCTGGGAGATGGAGCAGGAGAGTGGGGGAAAGGGGCACTGACTTCCTCCTCACCTGCCTGGGTGTCCCGGGGCATCTTGCTCTTCAGCGCAGCCTCCTCCTCCATCTGGCAATGGTTTCCAGATGGGAAATCCCTTTTTGTGAGGAAAACGAGGGATAAGCACCTTGAATTTTGTACTGGTTTGAAGGCAAACCTGAGGAGAGTCTAAGCCAGAATTACAATTTAATAAGAAAATGAAAATCAAGGCAATGATACAGAAACACTGCCTTAAACTGACAGAGTCAGGATATAACCTGACACCCTGTTGGTCAGGGCGGTGGCAGCAGTCCCATTCAATGGTGGCTGCAGTCCTGTTGGAGTGATGAACGTGATTCTGTCAAAGCAGTGATCCTGTAGAAGGGTCTGGTCTTCCTCTGGAGGTCCAGGGGTGGTTCTGGAGCTCTTGTCCTCTGGGAATCCAGCAGGCAAGCTGCTCCTGGTGTTGCAAGTCTCAGCTTATATCCAGGTAGGAATGCTTGGATCCTCCCCCTGGGCGGAGCATCCCACAATGGGATGATGGAGTTTGATCAGTCCTGCACTGACACTCAATGGCCCATTCCCAGAAGATATCTCCCCTGGAGGGCGTTATCAGGGCTGAGTCATGCAAGAGATAAAGAACACTGCCCCACCTGTTTATAGCAGTTGATGAAGATGGGGATTGCAAACATGCATTTGGTTACATCTTGCATTGCAACCTGCAACAGTGGGGTAATCCCTGCTCAGGGGGTGAACACCACCCCCCTTACCCAAACTGGCTCAGGTGTAATACCCTCACCCTGGGAAGGCCACACACACAGGGGACAATGTCACACTTGCCCTGCCCAAGGGGAGGTCTCTGTCCCTGTCACTCCCTTGCTCTCCCCTCTTTTCTCTTTCTTTCCATCTTTCTCTCTGCCTCATACTTACTGTTCAATAAAATCCACTTTGGATTTGGTCTCGTGTAGCACCTTAATGGGGGCAGAGGAATCTCTCTAACAATTTTCTTATCCAGATTCTGTCATTATTTTGGCACAGTGAGTTCAGGGCACTGTTCTCTGACCCCAAGTGCCTTTGAGATCATCATGGTTCCCTCCTCTGAGGAGGTTGTGGTTCTTTCTGGAAGAACTCTTGGAAACTTGGAAACAGTCCCTCCTTCCTCCTGGGGACCTTATGGGAGAACTGATGAGGGAAAATGGCTGTTGTGGGTGGCCGCTGAAGAAGAAAATATTTTGTTGTTCTTCCTTGAAAAGTTTGTTAAAATCACTGGAGGAAAGGGAGCAAATTATGCCAGCGAGACTGACAAGGTTTGTTCACTCCAAGTTGAGGAGCACAAGGTTGCTGAAAGTCCCAGAAGAAGCCCAGCTCAAGTAGCCAAATTCCCAAATAACTCCAGCCAGGGGTCTCTGGGAGGATTTCTTGGAGAGTGTTCGGAGCCGGCAGATCCCGGACTCGAGCCCCGGATATCTCCGGGCTCCCCAAGAGGAGCTTTTTCAGGGGGAGAGGAGCGACGATCGCCCCTCGGGAGGGTCCCGGGGGTCCATGTGGGGATGGCCCGGTACCGACGGGGCGGGACATTGGTTTTGGGGATCCCCATGAGAGCCGGGGCTGTGGAACGGGGGAGCCCCGGGGCGGGGAGAGGGGAAGGGGCGATACCGGAGCTGGGGGACCCCCGGCAGCCCGGAGATGAGGCGGGGACAGGACCCCCTGACCCTGACAGGGGCGTGTCCTGGGGTGACTTCATGATGCTCGTGCCCCATCTGTCCATTTAGCCCAGAAATGAGTTCTGCACCTTTAAGGCTGGTTCTGAGAGCAAAGGGGAGGAGGAAGAAGCTGCAGTTTGTTTTCAGAAACTGCACTCCCTCGTCCACATTCCAGCTCCTGGATGGACAGAGGGCGGGACAGAGCTCTCCTTTGGTTTTAGTTAGTTTTTAGCTCTCTGAGGCAGACAAGTTCCCTGGACTGTGCTTTTTCTTTTGCTTTGGAGCTGTTTAAGCCTGCTCTGGACTGAAGACCCAGAACACCACCGGCAGCTCACACCTGTGGCCCACCTGGCTGAGCCTGGGCAGGGTCATTTCCAGGAGTAGAGGGATTGATAAGAGACTGAGAATAGACTGATAACAGACTGAGTGAGCTGAGCTACAGCCCAAAGGGGGACATTCTGAGTTTGTCATCTCCTTTGGAGCAGCATGAGGCTTTTTTTTTTTTAATGTTGTTCAATTTTTGTGCGTGTGAACGCTTTGCCTGTTAAATAAATATTTTTTTTTCCACTTTTCTCCAAGGAAATATTTTCCTGAACCAGCTGGGGAATGGCTGCTTGAATCTGCTTTCTAGAGGAAACCCCTTTTGGAGGTTTTCTCCCAAATTTGCCCTAAACCAGTGTAGGGTGGTGGGGAGAGGAGGGAGCCCCAAGTGGCTGGATTGAGGGGAGGCTGGAGAGGGGAACCCAAAACCCCCCGGAATCCCTAAGCAGGACCCTGGAGAGGGGGGATGCCCAGGATCCCCAGCAGCCCTGAAATGGGGGACAACCAGAACCCAAGAGGGATGAGACTGGAAAGAGGGAATTCCTGGTGGCTTTTTTGATTCACTCTTGATTTTTGGAGGTTTTTATGGACACCAGATGACTTGTAGTGATGGACTTGGGCGGGAGGAATCCCCAACCCAAGGCATTCTCACCTTGTTTTTCCACAAACAAGGATTTTCCCCAAGCCATCTAGTAGTGATATCTCCCCTGTCCTGCTCTGGGTGAGCTCAGTCCCAAACCTGACCCTGATCCTGGTCTCAATCTCACTCCATATTTAGACACACTCACAGTTCTGTATTTATTCTCACCCCAGTGCCAGACTCGTCTAGCCCCTGACCCAATCCCAACCCCAGACCTAAAGCCAATCCTATGTCTAGCCTTAACCCCAATCCCAGCTCTAATCAAAATCTCAGCCCCAACTCCCAGCCCAGCCCCAATTCCAGCCCCTTCCTAAATGCTCAGCCCCAAACCAAATCGCAGGCTCAGCCCTTCTGGGGGTTTGGGGGTGTCTCTGTCCCTCTGAGCCCGATGATGTTTGGGTGGGGTCACAGCAGGGCTGAGAGGGACAGAGACCCCCCCGGCCTCCCCAGGGGTGAGAAGGTCGGAGAGCCCCCCCAGGGCCGAGCAGCCTCAGCGGTGAGAGGGACACAGAGCCCCTGGTGCCCAGCCCTGCACAGGCATTGCCTGAGGCCAGAGGGATGGAGACCCCCCGAGCATCCCCCAGGGTGAGGAGACAGAGACCCCCGAGCATCCCCTGGGCTGAGAGGGACAGAGACTGCCCCGAGCACCCCCTGGCACAGGGGTGAGAGGGAGGGAGACCCCCCAGGCATTCCCTGGGGTGAGAATGATGGAGACTCCTGGGGAATGGCCTGGGGTGACAGGGACAGCCCCTGGGGAATGGCCTGGGATGAGAGGGACAGGGACACCCTCTGGGGAATGGCCTGGGGTGACAGGGACAGGGACAACCCTGGGGAATGGCCTGGGGTGACAGGGACAGGGACAACCCTGGGGAATGGCCTGGGGTGACAGGGACAGGGACACCCTCTGGGGAATGGCCTGGGGTGACAGGGACAGGGACACCCCTGGGGAATGGCCTGGGGTGACAGGGACAGGGACAACCTTCCCAAGCCCCTCCCAAGCATCCCCCAGGGTGAGAGGCACAGAGAATCCCCTGGGCACTGGACAAAATAAACTTGGCAGAAATCAAACTTGACTCTGCATAAATCACTTTGATGAATATTTGATTTTCCCACAAGTCACGTGTGATAAAAACACAAACAAATCCCAAATATTGATAAACTGACAGTACAAGCAATTTTGTGGCAATTCCTAGTTCCACTGGTTCCTGCACAGCTGCAGCTCACCCTGCTGGCAGGTTCTGATAAAAGTGTAAATTCGGCCATATACAGATATTATTAAAAGGAAGGGAAAGCTTTGTGTAGCCGTCACAAAGGTGACAGGGATGAAGAGAGTAATGATTCTTACATTTGGCAAAGAACCCAAGCCTGGGCATTCAGGAGTTATTTGGGAATTTAGCTACTTGAGCTGGGCTTCTTCTGAGACTTTCAGCAGCCTTGTGTTCCTCACCATGGGGTGAATGAACCTTGTCAGTCTCGCTGGTAACATTTGCTCCCTTTCCTCCAGAGATTTTAACAAGCTTTTCAAGGAAGGACGACAAAATATTTTCTTTACACTGGCCACCCACAACAGCCATTTTCCTCATCAGTTCTCCTGTAAGTTTCTCAGAGGAAGCTGTGTCCAAGTTTCCAAGAGTTCCTCCAAAGAGAACCACAAACTCCTCAGAGGCAGGAACCATGCTTTTGTGAGAAACACTTGGAGTCAAACAGTGCCCTGAACTCACTGTGCCACAATAATGTCAAAATCTGGGTAAGAAAATTGTTAGAGAGATGCATCTGCCCCAATTAAGGTGCTAACGAGACCAAATCCAAAGTGGATTTTATTGAACAGTAAATGTGAGGTAGAGTGAGAGATGGAAAGAAAGAGAAAAGGGGGCAGAGCAAGGGAGTGACAGGGACAGAGACTTCCCCTGGAGCAGGGCAAGTGTGACATTGTCCCCTGTGTGTGTGGCCTTCCCAGGGTGGGGGTTTTACACCTGAGCCAGTTTGGGTAAGGGGGGTGGTGTTCACCCCCTGAGCAGGGATTACCCCACTGTTTCAGGCTGCAATGCAAGATGTAACCAAATTCATGTTTGCAATCCCCATCTTCATCAACTGCTATAAACAGGTGGGGCAGTGTTCTTTATCTCTTGCATGACTCAGCCCTGATAACGCCCTCCAGGGGAGATATCTTCTGTGAATGGGCCATTGAGTGTCCCTGCAGGGACTGATCAAATTCCATCATCCCATTGTGGGATGCTCCGCCCAGGGGGAGGATCCAAGCATTCCTACCTGGATATAAGCTGAGCCTTGCAATACCAGGAGCAGCTTGCCTACTGGATTCCCAGAGGACAAGAGCTCCAGAACCACCCCTAGACCTTCAGAGGAAGACCAGACCCTTCTACAGGATCACTGCTTTGACAGAATCACGTTCATCACTCCAACAGGACTGCAGCCACCATTGAATGGGACTGCTGCCACCACCCTGACCAACAGGGTGTCAGGTTATGTCCTGACTCTGTCAGTTTAAGGCAGTGTTTCTTTATCATTGCCTTGATATAAATTTTCTTATCAAATTGTAATTCTGACTTAGACTCTCCCCCAGGTTTTCCTTCAAACCCGTACAAAAGACAATGTGCACACCCTTTGTTTTCTTCCCAGAACAGGATTTCCCATTCCCAATTCTTGATTGGATGGAGCAGGAGGCTGCGAGGAAGAGGAAGGAGCCCTGGGATACCCAGGCAGGTGAGGAGGAAGTCAGTACCCCCTTTCCCCCTCTCTCCTGCTCCATCTCCCAGCCCAGCACAGCCCCCGGCTGCAGGACAACCCTGCTGCCAACGCCGTCCTGCTGGGGATGCACTGGGGGGATCTCCTTCCCCTTCCCTCTGGCACGGAGGCAAATCCCATCCTCTCCTTGTCCTTCCTCCCCCAGAGAAGGAGCTGAGGATGGAGACCACAGAGGACAAATCCCCTTGGCAGAACCTCGTGGAAGAGGCCATTTTGAATTACTCCACTGTGCAAAATTCCAACAGGGAGGAAAATCCCCAGAGATTCCATATGTAGAGGGGCTCCAAAGCCTGCCCAGGTTCCTCTGAGGAAGAAAGACCCATCCTGAGCCAGGACGGTGAGCAGAGTTTCAGCCAGAGCTCAGAGCTGGTGGCCCATGAGCAGCTTCATGATGGGGAGAAGCCCCACAAGTGCTCAGAGTGTGGGAAGAGCTTCAGGCTGAGCAGCGCCCTGATCTGCCACCAGATGATCCACACTGGGGAATGGGCCTACGAGTGTGGGGAATGTGGGAAGGGCTGCAGCTGCAGCTCCCACCTCATCAGACACCAACACATCCACACTGGGGAGAGGCCCTATGAGTGTCCCCAGTGTGGGAAGGACTTCAGCTACGGATCCACCCTCGTCACCCACCAACGCATCCACACCGGAGAGAAGCCCTATGAGTGTCCCAAGTGCCAGAAGAGGTTTCGGATCAGCTCAGATCTCCTCCTGCACCAGCGGATTCACACAGAGGAGAAACCCTTCCTCTGCCCTGACTGTGGGAAGGGCTTCAAGCGGAAGTCCAACCTCATCAGGCACCAGCGCATCCACACAGGGGAGAGGCCCTACGAGTTCTCCACATCACGCAAAGAGCTTCTCCATGAGCTCTCATTTGTCCAGATACCAATGGAGTCACCAGTAAGGGAAGCTCTGCAACTGCCCCAAGTGCAGGAAGAGCTTCATGCCGAGCTCCAGCTTCATCCCCCATTGGAGGTCCCACGTTGGGAAGATCCCTGGTGATCCATGTTCCCCATGATCCATGCTGGGAAGACAGCTGTGCCTTTTCCTGCCCCTGCCAGTGACATGATGTGGGATGGAAGAACAGGAGGGCCTGGCCATGGCCGTGTCCTTACATTCAGTCCCACTTCATGTCGTTGGCAGGGGCAGGAATGGGACTCTTCCTCCCTGAGGAGAAGGGTGTCCTTTCAAGACAGGAAGAAATGCGTGGCCAGGAAGAGCCAGTTGTTGATGTTTTAATTTTCCCTGTAAATAGTTTTATTATCCCTTCTGTTGTCAATATTGCTTTTATTCCTGTTTGTTCCTTATCTCGTTGCTGTTCCAAATAAATTGTTCTTATCCCAGCCTGGGATCTTTGCCTTTTGTGCTTTCCCTGGGAGGTGGGAGGGCAGCGAGGGCAGCGCGGTTTTAGCGGGAACAGGAAATTGGGGAATCCCATTCCTGAAGCCCGGCCCGTGGAAACCGAGCATCCCAGCTGGTGCCAGCCCTGGTGGCCATGGCAACAGCCTTGGGAGCGGGTCCTTGGCTGGGGCTGTGGGAACCTCTTCCCTCTGGTGCCCAGGGACAGGAGTGGAGGGTACGGCTGCAGCTGAGTCGGGACAGGCTCAGCTTGGATGTCAGGGAAAGGTTTTTGCCCAGAGGCTGCTGGGGCCCTGCCCAGGCTCCCCAGGGAAGGCTCCCAGCTCCAGGGCTCTCTGAGCTGCAGCCAGCGTTTGGACAGCGCTGCCAGGCCAGGCTGGCATTGTTGGGGTGTCCTGGGCAGGGGCCAGCAGCTGGACTGGAGGATCCTGATGGGTCCCTCCCAGCTCAGCCCATTCTGTGCTTCTGGGATCCCATGAGCCTGGGGATGGGGCTGCCAATGGTTGCCATGGCAACAGGCTCTGGCTGCAGGCCTGAGCGGGTGTCCATGGCAACCAGCCCTGGCATGGGGTCTCCATGGAGCTGCGAGGGGACTGAGCATAGCAACAGGGGCTGGGGATGGTTGCCATGGAAACTGACCATAGCAACAGGGGCTGGGGATGTGTGGGAATCCGTCCTAAATGTCCTGCTTTTTGCCTCACGATTGCCATGAAAGAGACCACCGAAAAGGTCGAGCCAGTGAAAAGGAAAAAATCATGTGCCTCTGAGCTCATTGTTTCTACAGGTGCTGTAAACGCTACGCTGAACCCGGAGAGGGGCATCCTGCCCTTTCGGAACAATGGACTTGGACTCTTTCCTCACCCCCCCTGGCCTGGCTGACCTGAGCTTTGGAGTGGTCCTTTCCCGAGAGAAGACCCCCCCTTGCCCACTCTCAACCATCGTGACAGACAAGCAGAAATGCAAGCTTCTTCACCCTGGAATCAAGCCAAGAGCCTTCTGTGCAAGAAACCCCCCTCGCGTGCTCTTCCAGAGACTGGGACTGAACCCCCCCTCTGACTCGGGGGAGGTGGCAGTGGTGGGGGGAGAAAGTTGCCCAGAGCAAGCACAGGTGCAAGCACTGGCCCATGAACACAATAGCCCATACCCTGTTGCTCGGTTCG
This sequence comes from Calcarius lapponicus, assembly GCA_039654755.1. Taxonomy (NCBI): domain Eukaryota; kingdom Metazoa; phylum Chordata; class Aves; order Passeriformes; family Fringillidae; genus Calcarius; species Calcarius lapponicus. Next base: position 616,507 of record JBBFKN010000052.1, on the reverse strand, counting down.
GTTTTGTGTATTTTCTATTCTTCTCCTTCTGAAACCTTTGTTTCGGCAATCCCCTTCCCCCACCGAAAAATAGTATAACTGGGGTCCCTGGTCAGCTGTGCCTTTGAGATCTCCCCGGACGTGTCCTGGTGAGCTTCCGGCGGCTGGACCCTCGAAGCAGCATCACGTCTTGGTAGCTATACCCAATCCCCTTCTCTTCCTTTCCTCCCTTTTTCCCTTATCTTTTCCCTTCTCTTTCCCCAACTCCCTTACCAACGCATTCCTGCTGTGATTATTTCAATAAAATTACATCTGTTGATTTTACTACTGCAAATCCCCTGTGCCTCTGGTGGTTAATTTTGCACCCTAAAATCATCGCGTAATCCGCTCCCCCTGGACGGATCGCGACATTTAATTGGCGTCACCGTGACAGGATATCTGGTAGCCAGTGAAATTTGCAGGGTCTGTGTTGTTTGTATCAGGAGAGAAAGGAGCTCGCTCCGAAAGGTGTGTGACTCTAATCTCTCGCAAACTGCACACGCCTAAAAGGCAAATTTCACGCTCGATTTGAGCGTCTGGGCTCCGGAATTGGCACAAAAGATTTTTCGGTGCAAAGCAGGGGTAACTAACGCTGTTATTGGTACTGACACTTGCTGACACTGACACTGACACTGATAAACTGCCATTGATACTGATATTGATACTGGTACTGAGAAACTGTTGCTGTTATTAATATTGATATTGCTACTGTTGTTGACACTGCTGTTGTTGTTGTTGCTGTTGTATTTGTGTGTACCTAAGCTGTCTAGGAAGGAAGGGACAAACTTGATGCAACCACGTAGAAACCTTCTAGACAGGTATTGTCCCTTCACCTGCATAGGGGCGTGAGGGGCGGCGCAGCAAAGGCTGAGTGGCTTTTCCCCATTGTAGGTTCTGGTCCCCTCACAAAAGAAACACTTGTGTGCGTGTATGCGTGTGTGCATGTGAATAAACTGTTTAGGGAGAATGAAACACATCTGAAACAATCACACAAAGTCTCCCAGACTGATTCCACCTTCTCAGCTACCCAGGGAAACAAAGGGGACACTGAAAAGTTTGCATGATCAGGTAACTTTAGTTCACAAACACCTCCCTGGCGTAGTTTCCTCAGTCCCCTCACACAAAATGAGTGAACACCTTGATCCCAAAGCAAAAGCTGATTTTTACTCATTGCTTGCTAAATACCATGCAAAACCCTCACCCGGTGGGGAAACTTGGGCAGAGAGCAATTGGTTTAATTTGGAAAATGTTATTGATAGAATATGCTCTCTGCAACATGAATCAAAACTCAAAGTGGGCAAAAATAAAAATATTCTTTGCTCAATTTTGGGAGCCTGTCTCACTTCTGCCATAGAACACCGCCTTAAGCGGAGAAGTGAAGAGATGGTAATAATAGACTCCCTTCAAAATTTGGTTGAAATTTTGCAAAAACAATTAAATGAAGATAGAAATGAAATACACATGTTGCGAACTGCCCTCAGAGAAGAACGCGCTAAAAACACTCACAAAGCCAACTCCTCTACTGAGGAGGAAGAAAAAGAAACACCTCACATTAAACAAATTTATCCACACAAAGAACTTGAAGCAGTAAAACAAAATTATCCTTATAAAGAGTGTGAAACAGTTAAAAACTGTGGAGAAAATTGCTGTCCCCGCCTGAGACCTTTTATTAAAACTGAATATAATTATATTAATGATGAAGATATTGATCCACATATAACAACCAAACAAACACCATTCAGCGCTACCGAATTAGCTAAATTGAAAAAGGAATTCGGGCGCCTTCCCCATGAATCAGAAACAGAATATGTTTTCAGAGTGTCTCTCACTGGCGGAGATCAAATAAAATTAACTGAACAAGAAGCCAGTGGGTACTGGGGGCATGGCGTTTTCCTAACAACAGGGGACAAGCGTGACTCTTGGTCTCTAACACAGCGTGCAGCCTTTTGGGCCGGGGGAATCAACCCCTTAGAGAGGGGTGATCCTCTAGCAATAGCCACCACCCCGGATCAGATCTTAGAAAGTGTACATAAAGCTGCATGTCTGCAAATGATTCATGAGAAAAAATTAATTCCTGGTTTCGAATCCCCCATGCAGTTACCAGTCAAACCAGAAATAATGACCCCTTTAATTCGGGGGGCTTCCAGAAACACTGAAACCAACAGCAATCACTATACAAAAAACCATAATGGCCTTAAGCCCTGTAGAAAGGCTGGACAGATTCCTCAATAACCCCACTGATCAAAACGGGACCACTGAATCTGTTTCCACACCATATTCAACACCACAAACAGTTCCACATACTGATTCACCTGTTAACAACCGTAAGGTTTGGACCTGGGGCGAGGTTGCAGTGGATTTAATTAATTATTGTAGACAGTACGGACCTGTAAAAGGTCCAGAGGAAAAAACAGAAAAAACAAAAGGTATCCGGGCTGTAGGAACCCCCAATCCTGAAAACACAGAACCAGAAAAACAACTTTCCAACAGACAACGCTGGTGGATGTTGGGAATAAAAAAGGGGGTCCCCCGGGATATCATGGATGGTTTGCCACTTGAAAAGTTGCAGAAATTAATAAACAACTGGAATCTTAGGAGAACAAACCCCCCCACCCATCCCAGTGCACCGCTCTCTCCTCCTGCTCAGAAAACAACATATACTCCTTCTAATACACAGTATAAAACACATAACACACCACAGACTTTCACACAGAACAAGGGCAGTGAACCAATGTTAACTCTTTCACAGCTTCTTTCTCAGAATTTAGGCAGTGAAACGCGGGCTGCTTCTGTTTCACAAACTGCTGGCATTAAGCCTGAAATAACTCTCTCGCAACTTCTTTCACAGAGCCCAAGCACAACTGCCCACCCGCCCATACCCCAAAACACACCCAGTGAACCTGCACTAATAGAGCTTTCGGGAAACTGATATCTCCGCCACTTACAGGTGAGCGAAGGGGCGGAGGTTGGGTTTATTTACGAAAGCTCACAAAAAACATATCTGGAGACATGCTAATTACAGCAATAACGGGCCCCAAAAGAGTTTTAGTAACCTTCATAGTTGATACTGGAGCCCAAATCTCCGCACTGACATATAAAGATGCCCAGAAGTGTGGAGTTGTTCCAACAAAAAGGCAATGCTGTGTTCTTAACGCTTTAGGCACTGTAGAACCCATGAAAGTTGCACTAGTGAAAATAACACTACCTGGAGATGAAAATCAATTAATTGTCAAAATGGTAATTGGGGACATTCCAAATAATTTGCTAGGAATGGATGTCCTTGCAGGAAGACAGTGGGAAGACACTGATGGTTTTCTGTGGTCTTTTGGCACACCTCCACTGAATATCAGACTGCTTCAGAAAGCACCTGCACTGCCTTACAGCAAAACAACCAATGTGAAACAATACCCTCTGCCTCCTGGAGCCAGAGAAGGCATCAAACCAGTTATTCAGGATTTGCGTAATCAAGGAATAATAGTTAACACACACTCTCCATACAATTCACCTGTATGGCCAGTTCGTAAGCCCAACGGAACTTGGAGACTTACGATTGATTACCGCAGGCTCAATGCCAACACTGACCCTCTGACTGCAGCAGTCCCAAATTTAGCTGAATTAATAACATCAATACAAGAAAAAGCACACACAATCATGGCAACAATAGATGTTAAAGACATGTTCTTCATGATACCTATACAGCCAGAAGACATGGATCGCTTTGCATTCACATGGGAGGGACAACAGTACACATTCACCAGACTCCCACAAGGGTACAAACACTCTCCCACATTAGCCCACCATGCACTAGCTAAAGAACTAGAAAAAATACCCAAACCTGACACTGTAACTGTGTATCAATACATTGATGACATTTTGGTAGGAGGAGAGGAAATTAAAGAGGTGGGGGATCACCAGCAGAGCATAATCTCACATCTAGAAAGTCTAGATTTGAAGGTTCCCCCAGAGAAAATCCAAAAACCTTCTCAAGAGGTAAAATTCCTGGGAATTTGGTGGCGATCTGGAAGCACATGTATTCCACCTGACACTTTAACTTCTTTAGAGCAAATGAAAATGCCTGAAAACAAAAAAGACCTCCAGCAAGCTTTAGGACTGTTAGTATTCTGGAGGAAACATATCCCAGATTTCTCAATCATTGCTAGGCCCCTTTATAACTTGCTAAGAAAAGGAGTTAAATGGGATTGGACCCCTTCTCAGGAAGAGGCATTACAGTTACTGATTTTTGAAGCCACTGCACATCAGGCATTGGGACCTATCCATCCTAGAGACCCTTTTCAAGTAGAATGGGGATTTGCTTCCTCAGGACTTTCAATACACATTTGGCAGCGTGGTCCTGAGGGTCCAACAAGGCCTGTCAGCTTCTTCTCCCGTGGTTTTAAGGATGCTGAAAAAAGATACACTTTTTGGGAGAAGGGACTGTTTGTTGTTAGTTTAGCTCTCATTGAAGTAGAAAAAATCACACGGCAACAAGCTATCATATTGAGAGGTCCCTTCAAAGTAATTAAAGCTGTCACAAACGGGACACCCCCGCCAGATGGGATCGCTCAGAAGTCATCAGTCAGGAAATGGTATGCCCAAATTGAATATTACTGTAATATGTTTGCTGTCACAGAAGGTGCTGCAAAATTTCTAGCAATACAAGACACAGAGAGCCTGGACAGCAGCCAGGACAAACCTGCTTCAGTAATCAAAGTAGCACCACCCTTCTCACCTGAGTTAGCAGCAAACTGCTGGTTTACAGATGCTTCCTCAAAACGGGAAGGAAAAACTTGGAAATATAAGGCGGCTGCCTTACATATTTCATCTGGTGAAAAAATTATCACAGAAGGGGAGGGTAGTGCTCAAGTTGGAGAACTTATAGCTGTCTGGAGTGTTTTTAAACGAGAGGCACAGAATACCTCTCCTGTTTACATCTACACTGATTCATATGCTGTATACAAGGGGGTGCACTGAGTGGCTCCCTTTTTGGCAAAAGAATGGCTGGGAAGTTAATAGGGTTCCTGTATGGCAGAAAGATAAGTGGCAAAAAATCTTGGAAATTGCTAGTCAAGGGGATTTTTCGGTCGGTTGGGTAGCTTCTCACCAGACTGATGGGAACCAGGCAGGAGAATGGAACAACAGAGCTGATGAATTAGCAAAGCTTAGCCCTCTGAAAAAGGAAACAATCTCAGAAGATTGGAACCAATTATTAGAATGGTTGCATGTAAAAAGACAGCACACAGGTGCAAAAGATCTGTATCAGGAAGCACATGCCCGTGGCTGGCCAGTTACCAGAGAAATGTGTAAAACTTGCATATCAGCCTGCGAACAGTGCCGCAAGCGGCTGGAAAGACATCCTTTAGAGGATGACCCTCTGCATCTGAGAGAAGGTAAAGGCTTGTGGGAAGCATGGCAAGTAGATTATATTGGTCCTTTTAAGAAATCAGGAGGTAAACATTTTGTGCTGGTAGGAGTAGAAATAGTATCTGGGTTGGTTCAAGCTGATGCTTTTAAAAGGGCCACCGGTGATAATACAGTTAAAGCTTTGCAGGGGTGGTTTGGAACTTTTCCAAAGCCACAAGAAATTCAGTCTGACAATGGGTCACACTTTACTGCTAAGGTGGTACAGGACTGGGCCAAAACCGAAGGCATAAAGTGGACCTTTCACACTCCTTACTACCCTCAGGCTAACGGGATCGTGGAAAGGACAAATGGCCTTTTAAAGCGGTTCCTTAAGCCACAGAAAGCGAACTGGGATTGTCGACTGTGGGAGGCGGTAAAAGGAGGTGAACAGCAGATGGGGAAGTGAATGGCTGCCCCAAAGTCACTGCTTTTTACCCTACACCTCCAAGCATCATCCCTTCGCTGCAGGGTCCTGATGACCCAAACAATCCATCACATTACCCTGGACAACCTGTCCTGGTGGACCTCCCCACGGTGGGTGAGGTACCACTCGTGCTGAAAACCCCTCTGAATAAATATGCATGGGTAGCCTCTGATGCTCTTGGAAAAGAGCACCGCATACACACACGCTGGATCATCCCTCATTTTAACTTTTTCTGCCTCTCAGTGGCAGGATCTTCTGTTGTTCTTGCTTTTACAGATGAACCCCGAGGGACATGAGAACCATCTGAAAAAAATGATAACCCTACTAATACTTTTCTGTGTCCTGCCACAATTCCGCGGACAGCCCCCTGGTGAGCAGTTTGTGGTCTGAAGCAGCCGTTCAGCATACCAGTGTTCTTGGAACCTATCCCAAGGACAGTCGTCCGAGCCTGGCGACCTTAGTGCTGCATGACACCAAGCTATATCACCTAAGGGACTGGAAGTGGGACCAAAAGGAATTTATAAGAACGTTGACGGGAACGATTGGTGAGACAATTGTGGTAGCATGCAGAAAGGTAGAAGGAAATCTTTTTGAAAAAGCCACGTCCATCATAATTGCTGGAGCTCTCAGAGCTGACAATCTTGCATTTGCAAAAAATTGTAATGATGAATCACCTGACTGTTGGTATAGTTTTACTTTAGTTAAACCCACTTATGTAACATGTCGTTGGCAAAATGACACGGCTGACCCATTGGGATTTAAAGGCTTGGTCTTCATATTTAAGATAAATGCTGTACCAAGTCTTACATCAAACACTGTAGTTGCATTCCCCCAAATTAAGAGTATAGTAAACACAACAACCACCTCCCTATTGGCAGAAGAAATGGGGTGGGACCTAAATGACATGATGTGGACCCTAACTGAGACCGCTGGTGAGCCCACCGTGGTAACATGCAAAAAAGCAGAAGGCCCTCACTATGAGAAAGCCACTGCTATTACAATTGCTGGAAATTTTATGGGAACAAGTGCGGAAAGTTATCTAGGTATCCCTCCAGTGAGACTGTGTCCCACAAAGGAATGGGAATGTGCTAAACAAGGCCTGTTCACCCTGTGTTGTCGCCAAGCATTTATTGGTACCCCTACCTTAAATCCTGAAACTAACAACATTGCAATCACAAAAAATTGTAGTAATGAACCAGTTGAATGTAAGCATAATTTTACCCTAATTAAAACAACATATGTGACATGTCATTGGCAAAGAGGTCCAGATTATAAATTTAAAATTAAAACGAAAACAAAACCCACACCAAGCACTGTAACAACATCCCCGTTTCATACCACCACCACTCCAACCCAGCCACCGGTCACACCTCAGCCCAAAAATTTTCAAAATTGGACCTTATATTATCAGGAAAACTGGTCAACAACAAATATTGTTCAATCCGGCATGGTCTCTCAAGCAGGTTAAACTGCTAATGCAAAACAATATTTCAGACATCCAGCCAGCCTGTTCCTCGTTTTTGCAAACATCTTTTGAAGGCTGGACCACCTGGCTTCGGAAAAGGAGTTCTTTTAAGACAAGAACACCCAGAGATGTGACCGGAATTGTGGGTACAGGATTGGGAATTCTGAATAGCATTGACTCTGAAGTAATAATGAATAAATTGGCTGCTACGGCCAGAGATCTGGCCGGATTACAGCAACCACTGAGGTCATCCCTGTTAGCTTTAGGCACGCACCAGTGGCTGCTGTCGAACATTCTGCCAGATTGGGAAAAAGTGAATGTAAATGATCACAAATTGGTGATTGATGCACTTAGTGCCACACAAAACAATGTTTCATTGGCTCTTAGCTGCATCCAGGCACAGCTATGGGCGCAGTCAGTCTCTGCCTCAATTATTAGGGAAGGTGAAGAAGGCACCTTCCCCACTGAAATTCGAAAAATAATCTGGGACAGTGCCACTGATTTTGAAAGAGAATTCCAATCTTGGTGGAACCTGGTGAACTTTACCTATGATCCTATTTCAAACACAGCCACTGCTTTTGTTTTAACCATACGCAATGCTTCTGTACATGTTGTTTTCCCTGTTATTGCATTAGGATTAAATCATGACGGAGCTGTTCTCTATCCTACTGAACATAGAGGATGGGCCCGTCAGCTCAATGGCAAATGGCAAACTGTTAATCTAGAATCTTGTATTGTTCGGGAACAACAAGGATTCATCTGTGAAGGTAATGCTATCATAGCTCAGGATATCTGTTTAGACACAGAACAGAACATCTGTCACTTTGAGATTCGCCCTAATGAAGCTTTTAAAACAGTTCTTGTATACATAGGCAATGGATGTGCATGCTTTAGAACTCATTGTGATTTTGTGCTTGTAGAAGATGTTGTAGTTGATACAAAGAATCATTCAAACTTTTGTGCTTGTAATTTTACTAAGATTTCAGGATGTGATTTTTCTTATGAAGCTCCAGTTACTTCTCACTACCTGTTGCAATCCAACTACACACTGATTCACAAATTGATGCCAACTTCCATCGGAATGAATCTAACCCTGGTGAGACAGTTGCTGCTTCATCAGGACTTGATTGAAATCCTCAAGAAGATCAAAGAAGCGGACAAAGAACTTTGGTGACTGTTCATCATAACGTAAGACAAATACACCGAGTCATGGAAAGGGTAAAGCAAGATGTTGAGCACCGGTGGTGGGATACCCTCTTTGGGTGGTCTCCTACTGCCACAGGTGTCCTGAACAGTGTGTGTCATCCCATTGTTGTTCTTTTGATTCTAGTTATGCTAGGTTTTATTTTGTCAGCTGTTTTATTCGTTATGAATTGGAAAAATTATGAAAAAACTAAAGAATTTTACGTCTATGATGAAGGTATATGGTTTAGCTGAAACCTTTTATACCATAGATGTACCTGAACCGCTTGATACAAAGAGATTATGAATTAAGCATATGTGCTTTAAAGTAATTCCAACTCAGAGTATGATTTATTGCAAAGATTATTTTTAAATTTTGTTAATTGTTTTAAAGTGATTTTAAAGTTATTTTAATTATATTATAGTTTGTTGATTATTTGTGATTTGTTTTAAACTGATTTTGAAATTGTTAAACAAATAATATTGTTTTAATCGATTGATCATTTTGAAGTTAGTATTGTTAATCGTTTTGAAGTTATTATGAAGAATAATTAACCATTTGTGAAATTGTTACAACAATCAATACTAATTATATTTGTTTGTTGTTTTTCCCTAATTCCCCGTTTTCCTTGTCCTTTCTTTTTCCTTCTTTCTCTCCTTTATCCCTTCCCCTCTTTTCTCTTTGTTGTTATCCCTACCATTTTCCGGGTTATGCTACCAACGTGCAACGAGTTCCCAAGATTCATCAACGATGCTTCAAAGTTCTGCTGATGAAGATCCCTTGAGACAATCGTGAGGCACGGGGTCGTGTGGGAATCCGTCCTAAATGTCCTGCTTTTTGCCTCACGATTGCCATGAAAGAGACCACCGAAAAGGTCGAGCCAGTGAAAAGGAAAAAATCATGTGCCTCTGAGCTCATTGTTTCTACAGGTGCTGTAAACGCTACGCTGAACCCGGAGAGGGGCGTCCTGCCCTTTCGGAACAATGGACTTGGACTCTTTCCTCACCCCCCTGGCCTGGCTGACCTGAGCTTTGGAGTGGTCCTTTCCCGAGAGAAGACCCCCCTTGCCCACTCTCAACCATCGTGACAGACAAGCAGAAATGCAAGCTTCTTCACCCTGGAATCAAGCCAAGAGCCTTCTGTGCAAGAAACCCCCCTCGCGTGCTCTTCCAGAGACTGGGACTGAACCCCCCTCTGACTCGGGGGAGGTGGCAGTGGTGGGGGGAGAAAGTTGCCCAGAGCAAGCACAGGTGCAAGCACTGGCCCATGAACACAATAGCCCATACCCTGTTGCTCGGTTCGGTTTTGTGTATTTTCTATTCTTCTCCTTCTGAAACCTTTGTTTCGGCAATCCCCTTCCCCCACCGAAAAATAGTATAACTGGGGTCCCTGGTCAGCTGTGCCTTTGAGATCTCCCCGGACGTGTCCTGGTGAGCTTCCGGCGGCTGGACCCTCGAAGCAGCATCACGTCTTGGTAGCTATACCCAATCCCCTTCTCTTCCTTTCCTCCCTTTTTCCCTTATCTTTTCCCTTCTCTTTCCCCAACTCCCTTACCAACGCATTCCTGCTGTGATTATTTCAATAAAATTACATCTGTTGATTTTACTACTGCAAATCCCCTGTGCCTCTGGTGGTTAATTTTGCACCCTAAAATCATCGCGTAATCCGCTCCCCCTGGACGGATCGCGACAGGATGGTTGCCATGGAAACTGACCATAGCAACAGGGGCTGGCGATGGTTGCCATGGAAACTGACCATTGCAGGGAGTCTGGTTATCTTGGCCTGCCAAGGATCAGATTTGTCACAGGCCCTCAGAGGGGTTCCATGGAGACTTTCCAAGAGTCTCCAGGCTGTTCCAGAGCTGGAATGTCACAGGCACAGACAGGGGCTCCATGGAGACCTCCCAGGGCTTTCTGGGGATGGTAAAGAGCCCCGTGGTCAGAGGCAGTCACAGCCATTCCATGGTGACATCCCAGGGCACCTTGGGCTGCAAAGGCACCGATCTGTCACAGGCACTCACAGGGGGCTCCACGGTGACATCCCAGGAGTGCCCAGGCTGCCAAAGAGCCGGGATGTCCCAGACACTCACAGGGGTTCCTGTCATGGGCACAGTGGGAGCTTCAGGCAGAAGCTTTATTTATTTTTTGGAGAAACTCCTTCTGAGTCATGAGATGGAGAAATTACACCCAGCAGCCACAATGGATCCTCAAACCACTGCAGGACCCCTAGACTCTAAAATTCCTTCTAAGAGAGGAGTCTGGGAACGTCTGGATCCAATCCCAGCCCCGGACATTGTCAAAGGTGTAAAAGATTGGACAGGTGGAATTGTATCTTTATGCAATTTGTCCCACTGGATCAAAGTTTGAATACCAGATAAATTTATATAAATACAGCTCTGATTTCTTCTGATCCTGATTAGACAGAATGGTTCATTTACACCTCAGAGTAAATGAAAAAAAAGGAGTTATTGTTGCAGTCTGAGGTGGTCTGGACACAACCTTGCCTGAGAGTGTCTTGTGCCAATGGGTAGGAACCACGAGAGCACCAGCACACAGACACAGACACAGACACACACACAGAGAAACGCTGAAAGTGTCCAGGGGCCAAAGACAAAGGAGTGTCCAGGGTATAAATAGAGGGATAGAGGGTGCAGAGGAGAGCACCAGGGACCCAATGGTCTGAAGGCTCAGGGGCGGTACACAGAGAAGGGACCAATAGAGAATGCCAGCGTGGATGGACAGGGTTACACAAACCAATGGGAAGAAAGGGAAGGGAGAACTCACCAGAACATGAACATATAAGAGTAAATGGAGTAGGAAAGGCCAACGGGCCAATAGGGAGGACAGAACTGGTACAAATTAACATAGTGCTGCAGAGTACCATGGGGGAAGCCTCTTTCCTCATCCTGAGCTGTGAGGAGCACCCGGAGTCTGTGGTGTGTCTCTCCAGGGCATTGCTACTCCCTTTTCTCTGGTAGGCTCACAGGCTTCCACAGCTGTGCAGTGTCACAACAATTTCCTTGGTTCTGCAGCCCTGCTGTGGCTGCTGTGTAACAATGGACGTGTAGTACCATGAGGTTCCATAGTGTCACCATGGTACCTTTGGTTCCACAAGACCTTGCTGGGACAAAATGGCCCCTGGGTTCCATGAGGTGCCTGGCCTCCCACAGCCTTTCAGAGACCCCTATGGCCTCTCAGAATTCCCCATGGCCCCTCATGGCCTCTCAAGGCCCTTCATGGCGCCTCATGACTGATGGTCCCGCACATCCCCTCATGGCCCCTCAGAGCCCCTCATGACCCCTCACAGACCCAGGCCTGGGGTTCCTCCCAAAGGAGAAGGGGTCGGGCCCTGCTTGTTCTCCTTTCATTTCAGTCCCTTCACAGCCGTGAGTAAAGAAAGGCTGCAATGGAGCCTTTCCCCAGCGTTTCCCTTGGGGTTCACTGCGGGCTGAAGCTCCGTGCTGGCGCTGGCCCCAGCGCCACCATCCCTGCAGCCGCCAGGCCTTTGCTGTCCCCCCGTGTCCGTTCCCTGTCCCCGAGTCCCGCCCGGCTCTGGCAGCAGCAGCAGCCGCAGCGCAGGGGGCGCCGGCCCGGCCCAGCCGGGGCTCCCGGCCAGGAGCAGCAGCAGCGCCGGCCCCTTCCTGCCTGCTCCTGCCTCGGCTCCCAAGGGCTTTTTCCAGCTGAATTCGGGAGCAGAGCAACCAGCACCCACACACAGCCCTGACTGCTCAGGGCCCGCCTGTGGTGCCCTGACCCAGCCCTCAGAGGAAGAAAGGATTGGGTTCCAGTTCTGTGTTCAGCTCTGTTTGACTCACCCTGAGCTGACAGCAGGAGGCTGCTGCTGCCTTTGCCTTGGGAATTGGAGATCATGGCTGCTCTTGGCCCTCTTCTGCTTGCCACCTGAATTTTATCCATAAATTGCAAGTGCCTCTTTCAGTTGGTGCTACCCACGGCGCTTTCATGACAGTGAAGTCAGTACTTTTGTCACAGGCATAAAGATCAGCAGATACTGGAATGCCCACCAGCCCCTGAGCACTAAGATGAGGGGAATTAAAGCCTCACAGGCCACATTTGCAGGGCTCAAACACAGCCCTGTTGCTGGTGCTGTTGAAATAGAATAAACTGACAGAGGCCATCGCAGAAATTGCCTCTGCAGTGTGGAATTAAATTAAAAAATCCACCAGGAGAAACAGAAACCATAACTTCTCTACTCGCTTCATTGCTCCTTCCCAGCAGCAGGAAACGCAGATGCCCAGGGGTGTTTTGCACTGCTGCTGCCCCCAGTTTGAGCCCAGGCTCTGCCTAGTCCCTTGCGGGAACCTGAGCCCAGCCCAGGGAGCTCAGCGCACGCGGGGCCAGGCCCAGAGCCCCGGGCACGGCCGCCCATTGCGGAATGTCCTGCGGCCCAAACCTCCTGCTCCTGCCACACAGCGCCAGCGCTCTCCCCCTCCTCCTCCTCTCCCTGCACAGCACAAATTCCAGCTCGGAGGAGGCTGCCCCAGAGAGGGCTCCGGCTCCTGTTCCAGCCTGAGTGTCCCTGCAGAGGAACAGGGCATCTTTCAGGCACTTCCACAAGCTCAGGCTTCTCCATTCATGGGGAATCTGGGATGCAAATGTCCTTGCTAAGAAAACCGAAAGCCAAGGGAATGGATTGGTAATTATTAAGAAAAAAATCACCCTTCTTCCAGGCAAGGTTCACCAAGTCATTCCTGCATTTCTCCTTTTCAGATTCTTTCAGTCAGCTGCTCTGAAAGGTCCAGCTTCTTCTGGTGCTTCTCATGAACTGATTGTGCTCCTGATTTATGCACCAAGGCACCAGATGTGGAATCATCTAAACTGAACATAGAAACAAACTCCCTCTGTCAGACCATTTTCATGTTCCAGATGATTTTCAAGATGTCCACTGACAGGCTGGAATGATTATCACACAACTCTCCACTTGTGGCTGCAGGCTCTGGAGATTCTTTCTCTGCACCCAGCCAGGCTCGTATTCCCTAACAATTCCTGGTACTACCTCATGTTTTTTTAGCCTAGAACAGTAACAATGAAAACCTCACCCATGGCACAACTCCCCAGTCCACCAGGAAAAGAAAGGACAAGTTGTCAAGTTCTCCAGACCTTTGTCCTGCTTTGCTGCAAGAGTCCTGCTGCAGGCACAGTGTGGAAAGCCAAGAGAAGCTGCAGGTGGTGGCACATCTTGTGACAGGAGCTCGACCTCGTTCTCCAGGAAAGGCTCTGGAAAAGAGCAAACATCACTGTGGAGAAGGTTCTTGGAAAAGCAGAACAGCTTTCCAGAAGTGAAATGAAAATGGAAACAATCCAAGATGTTCACATCTACAATTTATTCCTTTCCTTATATGCTCCCCTGCGGGGTGCGGAGGTTCAGGGACATAACACCATAACCAATATGATCCAGTGAAGCCGAATTTTTTATCCCTAAAAAGACTATATTTATAATAAATCCCTACTCTCCACACGTCTCTAGCTAATACATGATTGGTTAATCCTAGCTGTTCACGTGTCTAAATTAGAAGGCTGATTTGATCATCTAATTTTTCATGCGTGTTGCGGTGGTCATCTGGCCCACTCATGGCTCAGTTTTTTCTTACTTTCCCAAGCTTGCTGACAAATTTGCTGAGTCCGGAGGACTCTTCTTGTATCTCTTTCAAGGATATACCGACCCCATATCTGAATATGTCCATTATTCATTGTGAACGTGACCATTGTCCATTAGTACAAGCAGGCTGGGTTGTGCATTGGCTGAGTACGGCCAATGTCTAGCAAGAACTCCTCAATCTGCAAAAAACTCTCAACACACCTGGAGTTGTGCCTTGCACTCTGTTGCCATGTGTCACAGTGCAGGCTGGCTCATGCTGTGTGAATGTACCAGCCCTGGTTTGACTGCCAGGGGCCTCGCCCAGTCACATTTCTCCCAAGGCTGCAGCATTTCACTGGCCAGAATCTGACAAGGCATAGAGATCAGACCAATGAAATTATCCAGACTGGGTTTTTCAAAGCCCTTTAGAAGGAAGGGCTTGAGAATAAACGCTCTCTGTTTGCCACATGAACATCGGGGTGAGTGGTCTGTCTCCAACCCACTCCCCCCCAGCCAACATTACAGCCACCCACTCCCTCACACATCCCCCTCCTGCCTTCCCACTGCTGTGTCCTGTCAGGGCTTCCCAGCCCCTCGTCCCTTTGGGGCTCCGCCCCCTCAGTCCCTGCCCCAGCCCGGCCAAGCTGCCCGGCAGCAGCGCCGCAGCCCCACAGCAGCTCCAGAGCAGCCCCATCCAGAGGCACCCGGGAGCCCTCAGCCCCGCAGCCAGCAGCACACGGGCAGGAGGACACGGGTGGCCCTTCCTGCCTGGCACTGGGCTCGTGGCCATCTCCAGGCACCGCTCTGGCAGGGATCCCCGCAGCTCCGGCCCCTGCCCGGCCGCTCTGTGGGCAGCACAAAGGCTTCAGCAGAACCACCACAGGCCAAGGGGCTTCTGGCCATTTTCCCTGCAACACTGCATGCCTGGGCAGCTGGCTGAGCCCAAGCATCCTTTTCCCCCCTCTTCCCCTATGCCCTGCAGACCCTGGGTAGCAAAAGAAAGCTCCTGGGAGTCTGTGTATTATAACACACTCTATATTCATATACTAAAGAAAAAACAAAAAGAAGAAAACAATCTTAAAGAAATGGAAAATTCCTGCTGGCTCAGGTGGCCCCAGCAGACAGAGCCTCTGGGATCAGCTCTCTGCAGAGCTCCAGCAGCTCAGCCAGCCGAGCCCCAACAGACGAGGCCGTGTCCTCCATGCCCTGTGGAGCTGATCTTGCACCCTCTGGAAGACGGAATATCTCTCACTCTGTAGTGCCTGGAGGACATGCAATGTTTCAAGTGCCACATCTGACACGGCACTGCTGGTGTCCTCTGTCAGGGGTTCCAGGGCTGCAAGACAGAGGAACAGAGCCATGGTCAGATCCCGGATCTGAGGGGACCCGGGGAGAGCCTCCTGCAAGGGCCATCCCAGCCGGGTCTTGCCATGGCCAGGAGGGAGCAGGGAGCAATAGGACCAGCCCGAAGCTGCTGGCCACGAATCCCCCACGTGGCCGTGGAAGCTCTGTGTGCTCTGAGCCCGGGAGCAGAGCCCTCCGCAGCCGGGGCAGGGCTTGTAGCTCTCCCCCCGCCAGCCCCGCTGCCAGCTCGCTGCCCTCACTCACCGTTGCAGATGAGCCGGAGCTCTTCCTTCTTCCCCCTCAGGTGCCGCCCGGCCATGCCTGTGAACACAGAGCCTGTCACGGCGCCAGCGGCACAGCTCCCTGCCAGTGGCGCTGCCGGCGCTGCGGCCACACGGGCTGCTGGCCCGCAGGGCTCAGCCCGGCCCTTGCCGCACGCTGCCGGCCCAGGGCACGGCTGCCAGAGGGCGGCAGCAGCAATGCCCAGCCCAGCCGGGGCTCCACGGCGCCGGGCCCGGCTGGCGCTGCCGGGGCTGCAGGCGGGGCCGGGGCCGAGCTGCGGCGGGCCGGGGAGGGAGCCCGGGCTCGGGACTCACCCATGAACCTGATGGCCGCCTCTCGCAGGGACTCCTGTGGGCTCTGCAGGTAGCGCAGGGCCCAGCGCAGGTGCTCGGCCGCTCGGCTCCTGTCCTCTGCCAGCTGCAGAGAGCGGCGGCAGGGAAGGGTTGGCGCGGGCTCAGCCCCTGGGCCGGGCGCTGCCTGCGCCCAGCCCCGGCCTCCCCTGCCCTCCCAGGCCTGAGGCGCGGCCAGCAGCCGCTGGCCAAGGGCTCCCGAGGGCAGGGGGCAGCGGGCCGGCTGCTGCCCGGGGAGCTGCGGTGCCGGCGCGCAGCCCCGCCGGGCCGGGGCTCCATGGGCACCCGGCTCGGGCCCACGGGAGCCTGGAGCAGAGCCCGCGCGGCCTCTGGCTGCAGCAGCGGGCAGGGGCACGGCTGCCAGCCCCGCACACTGAGCGCCGCCCTCAGGGGCCTTCTCCAGCCCGAGGCTGGCGCTTGCAGGCCCTCCTTACCAGGCACTTGCT